>CM051368.1:4671268-5271268 GCA_028015245.1 Cardamine occulta
TGTTCTCATTCATGGTTTCATTTGGTTGACTACTTTCACCAACCACATGGATACGAGGATATGTACCATCACTCATTCCAACAATGAAATTACTTCTTATATAGCAGATCCAAATATGATTTGGAGATCTTCAAAGTGATCAATCTGGTTTTGCATATGTTTATGATTTGGATGTGCCTGGTAAATATATATAAAGAAAATTATAAATCACATAGATGGTTAATAATAAATTAATCTAAATTTTATAAAGACCAAATAATGCATACCAAAGAAATAGTCTTTCCACACTTCATCCGAGCAAGAAACCTTTTTGTTTCAGGATCCCACCCAAATCCGTAACTAAACAGTTGTAGATCCAGATAACTTTGGTATAAAGATTTCAAAAACTTCATCCTGCTCAGATAGTGCATGTGATTCTTGTCACATCCAAGACGTTTATTGAGTTCAGGTAATATCTTACCCTCGACTGTTATCTTGTTGATAATTCCATTGGCGTCACGCCAATTTTTTCTGATTCCTTCTACAAGTAATTCAATCAACACTGTTGTCTCGTCTGGAATCCATTGGCTATATTGACCTTTTTTATTTCCACATTGTGTATCTCCCATGTCAACTAATCATACTAGTATTAATATGTGATAATTTTATTAATCATATAAATTTCAGATCGAGAAACAATTTAAAACTAACAAATTTGATTTTTTTTGTTTGAGAAATCATGCATAACAAATAAAACAAGATGACTTTATGTTTGAGAACATCACTATACTTCAGAACGTGACTTTATACTCGAGAAATAAATAAACATAAATATACGCACTACTTGATGCAGCTCCATAACTTGAAGAAGAATATTTGAGAACTGATCACTTGAACGATGAAATATTTTTTATTTTCATATTAATAAAAGGTAAGATAATATCAAAAGTAATTACAAGTTAACAAAACTATTCTAGAGTATGTAAAGAGTTAACAAAATTCTCAAATACTTATAGTCATTAAAACTCTACCTAAATCATAATTGAATAACCCCCTAAGCTCGCTTTTGCTATGTATTAAGTAACAATAATATCTAGAATATGTAATGTATTAAGCAAGCAATTCTGTCGCAATAATACTGAAGCAACTAGTTCTTAAACCCGAGAAACAACACCAGAATCTACGATTCAAAGATTGTAAAGACTAAAGAAGATATCAAAACACAAGTAACAGAGTAAAACCCTAAGGAGAGATAGAGAGATACAAAGGACCGTGACGAGCCTTTTCACTTGAAGCATTTAGCATCCAAGAGAGCCTCACCTTCAAAAGGTTCAGCATCTTCAATCATCTGGCTGACTCGCTCTTTCTGTACTTCGTCTGAGAGGTCGACTTTAGTCCACGCATAAAGCTCCATGTCATAAACCTCTTCCATCACAAACTTTGGGATCTCTTGTCCACGGAATAGCCATAGACCCTTCACCTTGAATGGAGGCTCAGACCCGCAAATAAGCATCTTCCCAAAGGCGTATTTGCGTGCCAAGTCCATTCGCTGGAGGAATCCACCAACCTTATTGAGTGTCACAAATGAAACTGTGTTCTCATCATTGTACTTGTAGTCACAGAACCATAGTGAGTATCCCTCTGGATCGTACATGTCCCAGAATCCTGCATTGAATATAAACATTGAAACCACTTAATAACTGTGATCATCTTCGAAAAACTTCACCAACTAAACTCTTCGGCTCAGTTCTTAAAAAATTGATCCCATAAGCTTAAGCATCTCATAAAGAAAAACTGCAAAAGCACGTAAAGAGAAGTCATCATATATCATTTTACCTTTAATAGCAACCTCTCGGAAGTTGGACTTGGTGTTAGAGTAAAGCCTCTTCCAGTCATCGAGAACCATTGGGCTTGGTGGTAGCAAATCAAGAGGATTCTTTGCTTTGGGCTTTGGTGCTGCTTCTTCCTCCTCAGTAGGCTTTGGTGCCTCTGCTACAGGGGCAGCCTTCTTAGGCTCCTTGGGCTTTGCAGGCTGTGCAGGTTTCTTAGAAGGAACTGGAGGGACAGCTTCGGTCTGTTTGGCATCACCCAACACCTTCTTGAAGTTAGGTTGGTTAACCATTGTCCAGAAGTACCTCTCAACATGAGGGAATGCTGAGGTAAAGTTCTTCGTCATCACGGTGGCAAATCCCAAATTCAAGTTGCAGATGGTGACAATGTCAGCAAGTGTAACAGAATGTCCAACAAGGTAAGTGTTTGAGGTGAGATGTGTGTTCAAAGCATCAAGTCCTCTCTTCAATGCAGTAATTGCCGCTTCCTCAGCCTTCATTCATATAAACCATTCCAAAGATGAGAAGAAGTAGACTTAGATATTAATAGAGTGAAAGAAGTAGCATGCTTTCAGAACAGAGAGTAAATGAGACAAACAGCCAGATCCAGGGAAAGCTTACAGGAGCAGAGAATGGAGCATAGCCCATTCTTGGAGCGAACCACCTCAGCATGTGAGCATCAATCTCCAATGTGGCAAAATCGATCCATTGCTCAATGTGAGCCTGAAAAGTAAACACATACACATAGACAGTAATAAAACAGTAATCAACAGATAAACAAAAAGATGTAACAAAATAACAAAAAGGAAAGGCTAGGGGATAAACAAGAGCTTACATATTCAATGAGTGATGATCCATTCAAAGAGTTGTCACCATTCTTACGGCTCACTGAAGTGGGATATCAAAAAAAATTATTACATCCAAATAGTTTCAAGTAGTGAATCATGTTGCACAGAAAAGAAATATAAGGAAATGAACTTATACCGTATCGGGCAATGGCATTGCTCTCAAAAATGGGACCTTCAGGAGTCTCAAGCACAGGAACCTAGTAAGATCATAACCTTATCTTTAGCTAAAAACTTAAGTCAAACACAAATAAAAACGGACACCTTATTGAAAAGAGATTCCACACCTTTCCGATAGGGTTCATCTTAAGGAACTCAGGGGATTTGTTCGTGACGCCCATCTGAAAATCTGAAGGCACATCAATCTTCACACCTGCATACTCAGCAGCAATGAGTGCCTTATAAGCACCTTTGTTTCCCTTGTAAGTGTGCAAGACCTGAAATATAGCCAAGATCCCAAAAATATTCATCAATGAGAAATAGATTTTCCTATGAAACACAATCGTACATCTGCACAGAAGCTAGATCACAAAAATCTAATTCTCAAGTTGTTTCAAGAAGAATTAGAGATCTAATTGGAATAAGACGCTAGCAAAAAAGTTTAAGAAACACATTGATATATAAACACTTGCAAGAAACCTAGATCAGTCAACAATCATACTATTTCCCAGCTGGAAACATAGTAAGATTCTGCATAAACTTAGCAGAATTTGCACAGTTATACTTCACAAAATTAGTTTTTCTAAGCATGATCGTACATCTTAAGTCCAATTTGACAAGTTTCTTCAAGAGTGAATCTCAAATTAGAACTACACACTAACACACAACGTTTAGATACAAAATATGAACAAAAAATTGATGATATAGCAATCCTCCAAGAAACCTAAATCAGTCGAAATCAAACTTCTGTTCCAGGTGAATCAAAATTCGAAAACTCAGATGAGGAGAAACAATCTGAAACGAGCTCAGAAGTGATAATCGCACAGTGAGAACTTACCAAAGCCATTGCTCAAACGGAGAAGTTACGAACTCCGGGGAATCTGAGTTCAGATCTAGTAACAAAGAAAATACACAAAGTAAACAATGAGTCGTCGATGAAATTTCGGAATGAGAGAAGCAATATGGAGAAGTTGAGTAGCGAGATCGATTCTTACGATAGCTTCTTCTGCAAAATTTTCCGTGAGAGCTATGCGATTGCGAGCGAGAGAGGAGATAAAAGCGGCGGCGAGAAGTGTATAAAGGAGTGTACGCGGAGATATGTAAAAATTAGGGATGTGTGATGAGGTCTCGAGAATATTCCATTCTCGTTAGCTTTTGGTTCTCTTCGGTTTAGCTTCTGGTTTTGTTATCTATAGTGGTTTGGGGTTCTTTTTGGTCGGTATTTGGTTAACGTTTTTTTAACTTTGGTCATGTTAGTTTTTTTTGGTAAAGGTTTTAACTTTGGCCACGTTAATTTCTCCCAAAAAAAATTTCAAACATTCGAGTTTCACCGATGTTTATAAAAGTCAGGTATTGGATGACAATAGTTTTTAGAGTGGTTTTTAGTTTTGGATTTTTCAAAAATTTAATTTATTGTCATTCGTGATTTTAGAAAAGATGGATTCTCTAAAAAATAGAAAATTTGGATTTGATGGTTTTTCCACATTTGTAAAGAGAATCCAAAATTTCACTTATAGGAGTTTTTAGAAGATTTTGAAAATTAAAATCTACAAAAAATCACAAAAAAAAACTATCAAACACTCATGGTTTTAGTGTTTTCATTTTATAATAATGAAAATTATTTTAATTTTAAAAAATAACAAGCTCATTTTATCATTCATAAAAATGAATTTTTATTGTTTTAGACAATTTTATTTGTTTCGTCTCATGATTTTTTTTTTGTAACATGTCAATTTTTCTATATGTACATCTAAATTTTCTTTGTAATATATTATTTTTTTGTTATTTTTGCTCATAACTATGTTTATTTTTATATGTACATCTAATTTATTGAATGAAATTATATTTTTGTCAAACAAATGTGTGATATACTAATATATTATCTTGGATATCCATATGACTATTAAACGCATTAAATATTTGTTATATTCATATAAGAGAATACCAAATAAACATTTTTAAATAGCATGTTCTATTTTCATATATTTTTTTGGAAAAAGCTAAAATGACCCAGAATTTAGCATTAATTACTACAATAATTCGTATTTTTTTTTAATTGCTAGAATATTTTTTAATCCCAAACTATCATTGAAACCTTTGTCAGAAAAAAAAAACAGTTTTCAAAAATGCCATTAATTTGTTTTTCTAGCATGGCTAAAATTGATGATATTTACAAAAATGTCATTCCGTCTTATAAACAAATCCGCAGCTCATGTTACCGCACACTTATTTTCTTGCACATTTGTTGTAGCACTAACAGATTTATTGTGCACATTTGTTTTTGTTTACTCTGCATTTTTTTTTCACGTTGTCGCAGACATATTAATTCGCACATTTATTTTGTGATTTCGTGGAGTTAATTAGAACCGCAGATTTATTTTGTACATTTATTTCAGTACATTATAGCGGAGTTATATATTTTTTGTCAAGCCGCACAGTTTTTCAAAATAGTCACCGCTGATTTATTATTACAGTTGTCGTGTAATATTTTTTTTTGGTTGCGAACTTAAGTTTTCATTGGTTGCGGAGTTATTGTTATCGTCTTCGCGGACTTATTTACCACACACATTGTTGCACATTTATCGTTGCGGATTTATTGTTATTGTTGCTGCACATTTATTTAGCAAATGTTAACGAATTTATTTTCTCTTGCTGTGGCGGACTTAATGTATATGTTACTTCACACTTTTTCTTATTGTTGTTGTACATTTATTCAGTAAATGTTAACAGACTTCTTTACTCTTGCAATGGCGGACTTAATGTATATGTTACTACACACTTTTTCTTATTGTTGCTGCATATTTATTTAGCAAATGTTAACGGACTTATTTTCTCTTGCTGTGGCGGACTTAATATATATGTTACTGCATACTTTTTCTTATTGTTGCTGCACATTTATTCAGCAAATGTTAACAGACTTATTTTCTCTTGTTGTGACGGACTTAATGTATATGTTACTACACACTTTTTCTTATTGTTGCTGCATATTTATTCAGCAAATGTTAACAGGCTTATTTTCTCTTGTTATGGCAGACTTAATGTATATTACTGCACATTTTTTCTTATTGTTGCTGCACACTTTCTTTTTTATTGTTGCTGCACATTTATTCATGTGCTTGTTGCTGCATATTTATTCACATATATTGTTAATTTCATGTTGTTGCGGATTTGTTATTATCAGTTACTGCGGAGTTTGTAAAATGAAATCTGGACCACAATATTTAGGGTTTCCTATTGACTGCGTCATTTTCTCCTTCATCTCGTTCCCCTTAGCGTTTTTTGGTTTTTTGCAGCCATCTTCATCTTCCTCTTTCTTCATCATTGCTCTCTGATTTCGACCTTGTCTACTTTCTTTTTCTTCTACTTGGCGTTTGTTTTGTTTGTTTTCATCTTCATCTTCCTCTTTCTATCTACCATCTTTACCATCTCGTCTAGTTTTTTTTTTTTGAAAGGAATGGAACAAATTATACTTGTATGTGGAAAATAGAGCTTTGAAAAGTGTAGATGGTTGTTTGTTGTTGATGCTAAGCGATGATCTAGAATGCTAGGAGCTGATGATAGCATGAATTATGAAAATTTTCATTGGAATGGTGTTTGAAGATTTTGGGTTGGATAATAGAGTATATGATGTCAAAGTGAGCTACATGTTTCATAAGAAGATTATGCAGAAATTGCTTCAAGATACACCTTCTGTATATGTATAGAATTATAGGCAATTCAAAACTTTTTTGGGCCAATCCAAAGTATATATGCTTCGACTTTGTGTGGAAATGAAGGATAAGATGGATATCAAGTAGACATTACACGTTGAGGTTCCAAAAGCTGAAGAGAGTGATGAAGATGGTAATGATGATGATGAATCCAGATTCGATTATTGTGACGACTCCGATGGAAAAGATTCAGGCGATGAGGAAGAATAAAAAGAAGAAGGCAATGCAAATGCTGAATTTGCGAAGTTTCAATTGAGTTCTTTGGATTTAGTTGAGCAGCTGGAGACAAGAATGAAGATTCTTACTGTTGTCCAGAAATTTGATTTCAATGTTGATAAATCGACACCTGAATTATTGACTGTTAAGTGTTGGGTGAATGGATGTTCTTGGAGAATATAGCTACACCAATAGGAGATTATTCAAGGTTTCATGTTCGACAGTATATCTTCAATCATACTTGTTCAGTTATAGAGCGTTCTGCAAGATCCTGACAAGTAACTCATGAGTTTTTTGGAATATTGTACAAGGATTTCGTTGGTGGAGTTGGACCAACCGTATTGTCAATGCATGTTGCCGATGTTCTAAATAAACGATTCAAATTAAGGTATGCTCATAGATTTAATTATTTTATAGTCGCATAGTCGCATATTTAATTAAAAAACTAATCCTATGGTCGCAGATTTGTTGTAGTTTATCATATAGTCATTACTTGTTTGTTTTGTGTAGCTTGATCTTCAAAATTGTTGACAACTGTTTCCAAAGTATCGATATCTTTAAAAATATATTGTTGTTGATTTGAAAAATGAATAGATAAACACTGCACAGGTTGGCTTTGATGATGAATTTGCAAATTTAAAAATTCGCCATGATGCCTCACAAGCAGAAATATATCTACAATCTAAATAATTATCAATTTCATTGAATGATTCATTTGTCAACTCATCATTAGAATCCTTCAATGTTGATTTAACTTTCTTCTTTTTAAAACTATAGTAGTTTTATCAACACCTTTAGTCATATATTTAAATAAATATTTGATAGCACTTGTTTTAATACAAAACTCTACATTAATATGTGTTTTGTATTTTTTTAATAATCCTAAATTACGTGGAACCACATAACGATTATCCAACCGAATATCACCCTTAAGTATATATCTTGAATTTTATATACATCTAACCTTATAGTTTTTTTATTACGATAGGACTCTATTGTTGTATAAGCAAGCATCCACAATAAATTGATGAAACAACCTATCACTTTTTACAATAGTAAAACCTTCTGCTGACCGAGAATGCATGCGATACATGTAATATTCTCTCATTGGTATATATTCACGTTGACATTTATCTTGCATTGTAACATTATAGCGTATGCCTTCATAATATCCAAATTTAGAAAAACTAAAACATTTAAATAATACTACAAACCAAAACACAATACGGTAACTAAAACAAACTTACATTTTTTAATAAGTGATCCACTAACTTTTGAAAACTCAACTTCATTTGAATTAATTAACATTGGCAAAACCATCACCTAAAAAAATAGATTACAAGCCGTACAAAAAATAAAAAATAATCATATATATGAAAAAAAACACAAAAATAAACATTTTCTTTTAGATGATTGAAAAGAACAACATCCAACTTCCATTATATTGTCAAAAAATATAAACCACAGACAATTAACAATTCCTTTTCCTTTTATTTTTTTTAAATATGATATTTTTTCTAAATATTTGCTAAACGATTTTGTACAAATAAAAAATGACAAAAAAAAGCCACAATAAATTATTTATATAATTTTCATTTAACAGTTACAACATCGACAAGCAACTGCTCTAGTAACAACATAATACAAAAGTTACAAATGAAAATACACAACGCCACAAACAACAACGATTAGAATAATAATTTTTAAAAATAAAAATATAAAATTATAAATTTACTATAAAAAATATAAAAGTACAAATTAACATTCATCATTGTTAATAAAAACAAAAATAAAAGAGCCATTCATCAATAGGAACATCATACAAATGATGTTGATGCCAGTAGGTATCTAAAAATGAAAGCTCAATAACATATGGATGGAGCTCACAATAAAAAAATTAACCCCCTCTACAAGTGGGAAACCGCAAAATTAAAATCTGGACATACATTATCGCGTAGGATCCAGCTGATCAGCTCATTTAGGTATGAAAGTCCTTAACGAAGAAACACCACGCGCACCAATAAGGGCTATGATTTAATTCAACAACCAAAATATTGTAAAATGAAGAATATACATGTAAATCTTCCATCAAAGTTCTAAAGACACCAGTAGATGCCCAACAAACTTCAAAGTGCATAATAGATCTCGAGCCACTGAACATAGCAAATCTTGAACAGATCGAAAGATTAAACAAGATGAGTTACCAACGGAACCTCATTAGACTGCTCCAAGTAAATGAGCCCGAGAGGCAACACGATCGAACAAACACCAAGAGACACAAAAGCCAATCTCTTGAAGAAAAGCATGGAGATAGTACTCAACAGTGGACCAATGGTAAAGAACTCCACATCCGAGATGGAGAAGGAACTGAAAAGATCGAGAAGATTTCCAAACACAACCCAAAAAAATCAGATACAAAAATCTTGATTTCAACCAGATCTACAAACAAAAAACACATAAGCCAAGAATCCCACTGCTAGCCTTAACAACTCCCCGTAACATGACTAATCATCTAAGGATTATCCGGATCTCGCTGTTAAATCCAAAGAGAAAAACTAAACGTAGAAAACGAAAAAGTACTGAATAAGATTTTAGGATAAAAAAATCAAAAACAACTACAGAAAAGAGAAATAAACTACAGCTCATGCGCTATGAAAGCCGCCGAAGCTGCAGATCGGAGCAAAATTAGCAATCTACACTACCAAATGCTAATAATCTAAAAAACAAAATATGTTAGACACTTACTGTTCATAAAATTCAAATATTTCATCAACAGTGACATTGTAAAATATCAATGAAATTCCCAGCTCATTTTCGACTACAAACTTTCCTGCAAAACATTGATATATTAATAACTATTATATCAAATTAATATAATTAAACAATAAAACAACTTCATAACCTTTAGTATTCGAAACCTTGCAAAAACTTAAGATACAAACCACAATATCCTCAGGAGATTCCCAGTACATATTAAACTCTTTCAAAACTCTCCATTTAGTATACACAAAAACATCGACTCCTTAAAAAAAAGTATATATAATGTACATGAAACAAGAAATAATAAATAAACAACAAAACTTACTTTTCATCACAAAGACAACTACGCCAATATCTTCATTGCATGGTGCCGTCTCTTTAACATCAACTTTTTCAGCAGAGACAACTACGCCAATAACATCTGAATAACAAATCACAAAAATTTTTATTATAACTAACAACTAATAAAAACTAAAACAATTAAACTAATAACTTACCAAACAAATATTTTGTCGTCTGTTATTAATAGATGAGAAATTGTTAAAGCAAAAGTAATTGCTCTTAGAATCGTGATCAACTCTTTTAATAACGGTCTCTGTTAAAAAACTCAACCGAATATTTTTGACTTGATATATTAAAATCGTTTGGATCAACGTCTTTGCAGATTTCACTATCATAATTGATACACCATATCCCATTTTTATAAACAAATGATTCAAAACGAACAATATGTCATGGTTTACAACAACACGGTTCTTTAGACCCTACAAAAAAAATAACTATAAAATCGTAATGACTGACAAAATAAACAATAAATAATTTAATTGTTATAAAACTGCACAATTGAACTAACCTTTTCCACCGCAAGCCAAAAAATATAATAAAAATCACCTAATATTAATTACCTTAAAATATTTAAAAAATTTTAAATAACTATAAAATGTATTATAAATAAAGAATAAAACTATAAGTGTACAGCCTAGATAAAAGTAAAACTTGAACTACGTAATTAAATTTACAAACTAATAACACAATAAGAGAACAAAAAGGATTATGCTCAAAGGAAAAAAAAACAACACAATAAGAGATATTGACTCTGAAATAAAAAAAAATTTTACCAAACCAACAATACATTGGGTTATTATCGTTTAGATTTATTAACAAAACAAGATATTATGAATCAATAAAATAATTAAAACTCAATATAAAACAACCAGTAAACATTACAAACTAAAACATCAACTTATATTATTATATTATCAAACATTTTAGTTAAATGTTACATTACAAATTTAAAAATCTAATATTATAAAAAACATATAAATTTAATCATATTAAAATGTGCTTTCTAGAATATTAAGAAGCTTAGAATTATCATATGTTCAAGTTATCTAAACTCTTTGTCTAATCCTTTTTCTTCAAACCAAAACTAAAAGATATCACTCGCTTTGTGCTTTATAACCAACTGTCGGATGAAATAACTGAGACCGTATTTCGCAAATTTTCTGCAACTTCATAATTATAAAAGCTCAAACACCATCAAGAACTAAAGCGATAACTAATGTTTAACACTTACTATTTGTTCACATAACAAAACAAAAGCACATCAATATAACAATAACGTAATAATAAAACACATAATTAAAACAATAGAAACTCATTGAGATCTATACGAATATCTTTATGGGTCATAAAGAGGACCATTAGTAATAATATAATACATCTTTCAAAGATAATGGTCGATTTTCACTCCATTGCGATTGTATCAGGTCCACCACGACTATCAATTTTTTTATTGGAGCATCCACATTGCAGACATGGGACGGATGTCTTCTCCATAAAAAATCAATTTTTTTTTTTAATTTTAAAAAAAAAATTGATTTTTTTATTGTTGCAACGAATCACGTTGCGACACGTGGCAATATTTTGGAAGACCCTATGTCTTCCCGGAGACATGGCTCTCTAATGAGGATGGTCTCAGCAATCCTTAAAACATAATTTAATATAAATAAACTTAAATTTTTTAAAACCATGATAACAATTTTCTAATTCTAAAATATCGAAACAATTTAAAATTAACCAGATTACTTACATGTTACGAATAATATTAATTAACCTCAGGAATTTCTGGATTGAATAGTATTTTAGAGATTGGTGAGTAACTGAACACTCCCACAGGTGATAATCCATCCAATACTTCAAAAATTTTCCAGAAGCTAAACACTTAAGAGAGACCCCTATATTACAATAATAAATAGGTTAAAAATATACATAGAATTATTTTAAAAAATGAATTGCATAGTGTAGAGTTATAATCAATCTCTTGGTTCTTAATATTAAAGAACAACACTTACCAACCAAATAACTATAGTCAAATCCCTCACCAAACGGAGTGAATGATGTGTATAAACTATTATCAATTAATCCAAATTTTTGCACCACAGTTGATTCGAGAATCGAAATTTTGAACTGATGGCTTGTAACTTTGACAAGTCCATTATTTAAAAACACTTTAAAATTCATTATACTAATCCAGCAATCATCTTTAAGAAAAAAAAACATATAATACTTGGCAAAGTCACCATTTTTAAAAGTTTCAATTTTCTCTCCCTACAAAAGTAAGTAATAATAAAAAACAATATCAAACATAAGAATTATAACCATAATTTATAACACAAATATAGTAAATAATAATAATAAATATATCAAACATACCATACTATAGTAAACTTGACTAAAAACGCAACTAACAAAAATTAATACCACATTAAAATTAATCACTGCCAAAACAAAAATTTCATAATTTTTAACGATAAATGATGTTGTAATATTTAAAATGATTGCAAAGAAAATTAAAAAACCATATGATTAATTAAAAATTTATCGTCAAAATAATACATAACTAACAATTAATATTTAAAACCAGTAAAAATAAAACAATAAAAAACTTTTCTAACGGAATACAAAGATCACGACATCCACTACATTTCACACATCAACTTTTACGCGGATAAAATGTCAGTTTATCATCAGTTTAACCTATTTAAATTTGGAATTTTACTATAACTGACAACAAAATAGTAATTAACACAAATAATAATTAAAGTAAAAACCTTTTAACAATTGGTTCTTATTTATCAGCATATTTACATAAATTATACATGTTAGCCTAATCAAAGCAACGAACACAGAGAGATAAGCAAGAATACAACGACAGATCATGCAAACTGAAGCATTAATTCATCATAAACTTATCCCAATATTCGAAAAGGTGACCATATATACTGTCCTTCTAGAAACAAAACCATATAAAAAAGTATTAGAATAGACCAGAGCAGAGAGAGGCCTATATGATTCATACTTGTTTGCACGAAAGCCCCACTTCAGATTTGGGACAGTCATCTTCTCAAGGCTTGAAACCACAAACTCACACTTCTTCCAATCCTATTAAATATTTTGCCCTCTTGGCTCTCTTCTGCCCCGAAGTACCAATGCAATGCCGAAACTTCTTGAAGATATGTTTCATTTTTCTCTTCTTTTTTCTGAAACCTGGTCTTTGGATTAATTTCCTGAGATGTGTAGTAGCACTTGTCATCTTCCTCTTCCTTGATACAGACTGGTACTCACCCTCCCCGTCGGCTATATCCTCAACTTTGTTATTAGAAGCTTCTCCATATTCAGATTTGTATCCCTCTTCATCATCTTCTATGTCTGACACTTGGCCGGGTTCAGATTCAGATTCAGATCTTCCATTAGCAATAGTTGCAACCCGGAAGTCACTGTAGTTATCTTCATCGCCAGATTCCCCATTGTTGTTTCTGTTGGTTTCGTCCGTCAAGATCTCGACACCACATTCAATTATTTCCAAATTTTTATCCTCATTCTTGTTTCTGTTGATTTTGTCAGTCAACATCTGGTGACTCCCCCATTCTTCCCTACTCGACAATTCTTTTTGCGTGTAGAATATGGTGCTGAATTCGAGGACTATCTTTCTCCTCTCTTCAGAGGGCCAGGGGTCGATAAATGGCAAATCAATGTGAAATATAAATAGATGTTCCATTTGCAATTTGGCTGTAAAGAACTTCATATCAGTGGAGTTTACGCCGATGACTATGCAACGACACGATAGGTATCTTAGAACTCCACGTGGAATATGAATAGGTGAAATGACGACGCAAACCTTAAATCTGTGGGAAGCAGAATAAGGAATTGTTAAGGAATTTCCTCTGGCTCGGTGATTGAACTTTGCTGGTACTTTTCTCCCTGGTAAGAGACCCCCGCCAACAAAAGATTGTTGAATAATTGCTTGTCGTGCTTTTTGATCCAATTTGAAGCAGTTTCTGAATTCGAGTTTTGCATTTGGAGTGTTGAAAGGTCCACTTACTCTCTCTAGTGATTCACAATCGGATGCATTTAGGTCTCTGAGCGAACAAGGGAGCTCTGGCAATGATACGAGTCTTGTGCATTCTGATATATCAAGCTGTTCGAGCGAACAAGGGAGCTCTGGCAATGACAAGAGTCTTGTGCATTTTGATATATCAAGCTGTTCGAGCGAACAAGGGAGCTCTGGCAATGACACGAGTCTTCTGCATCCTGATATTCTAAGCTTTGCTAGATTATGAAGACCTTTGATGGAATCTGTAATCCTCTCAATGCCACTATTGCTTAGGTCTAGACTTGTTACACTTGTGGGGAGATCTGTTAAGAAGGCCTTGAGATTTCCATTGTAACATAGATTAACAATCTCAAGACTAGAGCAATACGTAAGTGATGCTGGCAATTCTTCTACAGCTGTCCTTGATACATCGAGATCCCAGATTTTGGTAGGTAGATCTGGAAAACTTCTCAATCGTAAGCATCCAAACATGCATAAAGATGTAGATGCCAAGTTGGTGAGCCTTGGAATTACTTCTAGACTTTTGCAGAACCTCAATTCTAACTTATCTAGTTTATTAAGATTCGAGATTGAGGATGGAAGCTCTACCAAAGCAATGCATTCACACACGTCCAATTTCTCAAGATTTGTAGCCTTTGAAAGATCTGGAAGTTCCTTCAAACGAGATGACCCAGAGAGATTGATCTTCTTGAGATTTGGAAGCAGCTGAATGTAAAAATCAGAACATAATGAGAATGTACTTTTTCATCTTATTTTATATATTTTCTATGTGAATATCAAATATCAGCTATCTCGTTTCATATACCTGAGTACCTTCCCATAGCTTCTCGAGCTGGCTATCCCGCATATTGAGTTCGACTAGATTTTCTGAGCGAAATCTAGGAGGAAGACTCTTTCGTGGGTATGCCTCCCAATGTAATAACCGTAGGCTACTTGGAAACTCAATATCCTCTGGAATATGCAATTGTGTTTGTTGGCTATCCCGTTCATTATAGACTTTTAGGAATAAAAGATTATACATTCTTTCAAAAGCCCTCGCATTTATCTTTAATTTGTTGCTCTGTGCTAAGTCAAATGATACACCTATAATTGATCCATTACCCTAACAAAATATTCAAAAGTAAAATTGTTAGTGGCCAGAGATAATCACATCAAACAATAGCGAATAAACATGATAATGCAAAACCTCTCAAATAGAAAACTTACTTCAGCATTTTCCAGAACATAACAAATCTCTTGGGTATCTACAAGAATCTGGCGTTTCCAAGGCTCTTGTTTGGAAATGACTTTTCTAGCCATTACTTGTAGCAAACGGTGCATTACCACTCTAATTTTAGGTCCATGATCTATATCTATGAGATATTTATCAGCTAGGACTTTCATCCCATATCCAACATTCAACTTACTTTCTTCCAGCATGGATGTCACATGATCAACATGGTCATAACTGAAGAAGACTGCAATGAAGAGAAATAGAGATTGGTCTTTCTCATGTAAACTCTCATAGCCCACTTTCAATACACTCTCAATTCTTCCATCAAGACAGTTTCTCAACATTGGTAGTTCATCTTTCCAGTCAGCCTGGCTCTTTCCTCGCAATGATGACCCCAAAACATGCAGACCCAATGGAAGATTACCACAAATACTAGCAACTTCATATGCAAGATCCACAAACCCATCAGGTGGAAAGGTTTCTCTAAAAGCAGATAGACAAAAGATCATTAAAGCTTCGCTTTTTGTTGGAAACCCCACTTGGTATATATCATTGATACCATGTTGCCGCAAAATCCCTTTATTTTCAGTGGTCACTATGACCCTACTTCCAGGACCAAACCACATGATATTAGCCAAAGCCTCTAGTTGATCTAAACGCTCCACATCATCTAGAATGATAAAAACCTTCTGGTCCTGTAGCCTATCCTTTATCATGCCTAAATGGCATATTGTCATACCATTTAGGTTCAAAAGTTTTGAAAGAAGCTGCTCTTGTAACCGCAACTTCAAACTATATTCATCAGAGCCACCATGACAGCTTCCCCTAAGGTTTTCGATAAAACAACTAAGAGTAAAACTGTTGGAGTGCCGGTCACGTAAAGCTCTGGCAATAGTACTCTTACCAATGCCTGCAGGACCGGAGATTCCAACAATCTTAACTCCATCATTATCTAAATCTAGCAAAGACTCAACTTCTCTCAAATGAGCTTCAATTCCCACCATGCCATCAAAGTCTCTGGACGGCGTAACATTCAGCTTATCTGAAACATCTCTTGCAATCTTCTCAATCATTTCGGCTTCATTCTTCCTACCAAAAGAGAAAGAACAAAAAAAAAACAATGTTTCCTATCAAATAGTCAAGAGAAAAAAAAACATAAAGATAACATTCCCTTAATGATTTCAATTCTTATTAATAAGGTTTTCAATTAAATTTAAATAATGGATACAATCTTGTGTGAGAAAAATTTGGGCTTTACAAAAGAAGAAACTATGTGAACCTCATCAAATCAAGAAGGATTATTTCAATTCTATTCTTTTCACTGTAATTCCTCCTCTCATTCATCATAAAACACCATTATTCATCATAAGAAGATAAATTGTCATAAGTTTAAACTGTCTTAAACACCATTATTCATAATAAGAAGATGAACTGTAATTAGTTTAACTGTCTTTTTTTCTTTGTTGGGACAACTAGTTACACTGTCTTAAATACCATTATTCATCATAAAACACCATTATTTCAATTCTATTCTATTTCATTGTAATTCCTCCTCTCATTCATCATAAGACACCATCAAATCAAGCTTTGAGAGTAGATGGAAAAACCAAATTTTGATAGAGCAAGGAGAGTATTTCAATTCTAGTCTATATCATTGTAATTCCTCCTCTCATTCATCATGAAACACCATAAAATGATTTCAATTCAAACCTATACTCTGTAACTTCTCCTCTCATTCATAAAAAAAAACCAATTATTCATAAGGAAGATAAAGTTTAATTAATTAAACACAAACCAGGTTTTGAAGTGTTCTCCGGCTATGTTTCCCACATAGGTCAATGCTTGGCTCCATTTTTTCTTCCGCTTCTCTGTTCTATGAGCACAGGTTTTATTGAAAGCAATCCCAAAATCTCCAGCTTGTTTCCGCACATCAGAAGGATCTACTCCACGGAAGACTGTCATCACTCTTTGCTCATTTTCATTGCACTTCAGAATCTCCAGTAGCTCATCAAGACACCATCTCGATGACGCATAGTTCTTCGAGAGCACTACGATGAAGATCCTCGATTCTCTAATAGCTTGTGTGAGAGAAGGGCCGATAATATGGCTTCTCTTGATCCCATTATCATCAAACATCGTAATTCCATTGTCGTTAAACTGTTTACGTAAATGACTGAGAAATGTTTGACGGACGTCAGGTCCATGGAAGCTCGTGAAGAAGAAGAAGAAGAAGAAGCCATGAAAGAGGATTTGTGAGTGGTTCAAAATCGTATGATTGAAAGAAGGATTTGATACGCCTTTGTCGTTAAACTGTTTACGTAAATGACTGAGAAATGTTTGACGGACGTCAGGTCCATGGAAGCTCGTGAAGACCTGATGGGAAGAAGAAGAAGCCATGAAAGAGGATTTGTGAGTGGTTCAAAATCGTATGATTGAAAGAAGGATTTGATACGCCTTTAATGGAGGAGATAATGTCAAAGCTTATTCAGAGAGAAATGGGAACTTTCTTTGCAAAGTAAAAGAAATTTCAAAACGAGTGAAATTATTATTACGGACAAAACATGAACAGACAAGTGGGCTCCCGTGTATTATTGAAACGCGTAATGAGAGAAGAAATTTCCAAGAGAATAATGCTTTCTTTGTTTGCATGTTACATCAAACTACGACGTATTTCTATAACAGACCAAAATAATGAGGAAAAAATCATTTTTTTCTTGGTAATTTCAAAGATATGAAAAGATGTTTGTTTTCATGTTCAAGACTTATTTTGAAGACTTTTTTTGTCATATACAGTTTGAAAAACGTATTCCAAAGAACATTAAAGATTTAGAGCCATATCAGTTTCTTTGATAAAGACCAATGTTCTCTAAAGACTTAGAACATTATCAACTGAGTCTCATCTCGTACGCTACTAAATGTTGTGTTGATATGTTAAACTTTCAAGACTCGTGCTCAGCTACTAACAGCTACTAAACGTTGTTTGGATAGTTAAAAGATTTATAAAAAATCATTATCACCGAAACAGAGCTACACATTCGAGAGAGATAAGAAATCAATGAGCAATCACCCACTTCTTTCTTCCTCAATCATATGAAGCCATGCCGGACCTCCCAATGCTAAATAAGAACTAAACCGGCCTTCCTTAGTCACACTTTTTGCAATGTCTCGAGCAATCATATCATGTGGTCGTTTTTAATCATATCATGATCATGTGGTTCAGCTAGTAGCTGGAAGTTGTAACCCACCGGCATCAGAAGCTCTTGGTTTAACAGTAAATGTGATTGTTGGAGAAACAGATGATTCTGATTCCACCTTGACAGGGACCTCAAGCTGTACAGGATCCAGCTTCTTAATCTACACATCAAAGTTTAGAGTTAAGATCTTATAACAGTCAAGACTTTTCTATTATTATATTTGTAACAGAGTTGTTCAAAACTAAGTATGTGCTAATCCGCGAGATCTGTCCAATAGAAGAATCGTCTCTCGCATTGATCATATAAACCTTCTTTGGTTCATATTCATAATGACAGATGTTTTCTTGGACTTTCCAAATGAAGTTACCTTATGGTTATAGCTATCATTTAGATATATTTGACCATCCTTTGCGCATAATACACCTAACGGATGTTGCAGCAGCACTTCTGCTCCCACACAGTCATTGTCTCCAAACTGTTCAGGCCTTAGCTCGTGTTAGAGACTAATGTAGTAGAGATGGAACACTCAAACTTGTATATTCACTAAAAATACCAAAGAAGAGTTAAATTTTCCAATCCTTCCGAATACCAATGATTTTGTTGTAAAACGAATATAGTCATTACCTTAAAAAGATTTTCAGAGAAACATGGATCACCACCAGCGAGCAATAGAACTGCTCTCGCTATCAGCAATATATGCTTCCTTCAAATCTACATTCACATTTTAATCATAGAACTCAATCCTAGTTACTAAAAAAGGTGGACATAAATTTGTAGCGGTTTGCCTAGAAAAAAATAAGAAAACCCACACAAGTCATAATAGAAGATTATCCACAATTTATTCCAATTTATGTAGTCTATAATAATATTATAGGATAATCTCTTCTTGATGAGGGGGAATTGCCAAATTATCGAACTCTTGACTTGCCATTTATATTAGACTGAATAAATATCAAATAGTCATTCTTACTTGCTCTCTAGCTTAGCAATGTAATCCACGAATTGTTGGACACTCCCTACACCTATAAGGCAAGACAATATAATCCCTTACATCTTTAGACAACTTCTCTAGTAAAACAAAAACAAAAGACAAAAAAGCAACACAAATTTTGCATTAGCTCATCTTTAACGCGATTACGATAAAATAACTAATGAACAGTAAAACACTCTGTCCCGAAAACCACTAAACCGGGATTGATTAAAATCACATCAAAACCATGCAAAACAAGCATTTTAAAATTTTTCTAACAATTTAACTGAATAAATAAAATCCACTTTATTTATTCAAAAACACTAGTCAAATCAGACTAACAACCTAGCGGAAGCGAATACTAAATAATCAATCCAATAAAAATAATTACATAAATGACAGCAACAAAGACCCTGGTCATTCATCTACTCCACAGCCTTGGTCCCACGAGCTCCAACAAGACTCAGTCCTTACCTGCATCACATAACGAGATGCCTCAGTATAAAAGATACTGAATGAGGCAACAACTACACAAAAGTTAACATTCACAAATGCCAGCAATCATATCAACAAGCAAACATGCCATAAATAACAACAATAAACATCCATCACTCCTAATGGACCAACAACAAGAACTACAGAAATGAGGATCACTCCAAGTCCTCAGACTAACCACAGTCTAACACAGAACCACTCATTTACTGGCATACTTACCTTGAAGATGAACATTTCGTCGCCATAGCTAATAATCAGCGTGTTCCCGATGCATGTCCTATATGCTATGGGAGTGTAGCCAACGCCGGTGCGCGTATAGGTTTAGAATGCGGTCACGTGTATTGCAAGGAATGCCTCTACGAATAGATGTGGAGAAGAAAGGATTGCCCGACGTGCAGAGGTGGATTACTTTGGTGATTGGTGGTGAGATATCATCTTCTTATCGTGAGAACCAGATTATGTGTTTCCTGATGTGTTGCTTGGTGGTTTAGTTCCTGCGGTTTGATTTCTGCTCTAAGACAAGTTTGATTTATGTTTTAAGTGTGGTTTAGTTTCTGCTTTAAGACCCGTATGGTTTATGTTTTAAGTGTGAATTAATTCTGCTTTAGGACCGGTGTGATTTATGCTTTAAGTGTGGTTTAATTTCTTTTAAGTCGTAGCTATTGAACTTGTAGTCTCCGTCTGGTCTCCTAACTAATAATCTAATCTTTCTTTTACTAAAAGTCCATATTGTCCTCAATTTATGCAAAAACAGTAGGAATTGTCAAAATGTTTTAGAGTGGTACGATACCCCTAGGCTTATATATCAGATCAGCCAAAAGGCCTTTCATAAACGAAATAAACAGGAAAACTCGGGCCCAAACAAGAAATCCGGATCCTATAAGCGGAGTAACGAACCAACTCAGTATGATGATGTTACAAATTATACGTTTTACAGGAAACATCATGTATATCACACATCCATGAGTGCAAGATCTACAGCTAGATAAAGACATACAGTGATAATAAATACAAGGAACATATACTTACGCACCAGAAAATTAATTTTCAACAAGTAGAGAAAGGAAATGCGAAAAGGGAAGAAAGAGGCAAAGTGTAGATAAAACCAGACCGATTTTAAACCGCATAATAAAATCATGTTTTGTAAAAATTTATCGAGTAAAACACAGTGGAATATAAATAGAAATCATCAAGACTTTACTAAATAGAAATCCGAGACCAAAATCGTAATGCCGAAAGACTACAATACCGTTAAGAAAGCTTAATTAAAACGAGCCTCTTTATTAATGATTAAGAGAAATAAATAGTTTGAAGATAACTTGAACACCTCCAATAAAATAATTTAGAGATCCAAAGACCCTTAAAAAGTCTCATAGATCCTCAATGAGAAACTATCAGTGGAGCCTGACAATTATCAAAGTTAGATATTAAGGGAGCGAGCCTTTGAGAGTCGCGAGGGAAGAGCAATGATATTAGGGAGCGAGCCTTTGAGAGTCACGAGGGAATAGCGAAGTTTTGCGGATGTTATTGAGGGCACATAAGAGCATTACCACACGCTCCAGCCCCACTCCAAATCCACCGTGAGGTGGTGCACCGTACCTGTAAACATGCAGCCACTCGTCAACTCAACTCAACTCATAGTAGGAACCCAACTGGATCGATCAGTTTGTAGTTACCTGAATGCATCGATGTACGTGGATATTGTCTTGACATCAATGCCGCATTCTCTTGCGCGCTTCTCCAAGAGTTCTGGGTCATGGATACGTTGAGCTCCTGACATGATCTCCTCTCCTATAAGACAGAAAGCTCAAATTTAGTATTATTAAATCAAGTGTAGTAGTAACATAATTGGGTGACAAACTCATAGATGCACCTCTGATGAAGACATCGAATGAGTTGCTGTAGCTAGAATCATCTTCACAGGGCATCGTGTAGAATGGTCTGACAGCCGATGGATAGCGATGCAGCATGTAGAACTCCGTCTTGTACTTTTCCAGAACAAGCTGGCCAAGTTTCCTCTCAGATTCTGTATTTAGATCACCAAGAGGATCAACCTCCTCGCCAGCTTCCTGTCAAGATGACCCAATTATTATTTATTCATAGTCTAACTCATCAAGTTGAATGCAAAAAAAATCCAGTCATACCTTAAGCATTTGAATCCCTTCTGCAAAGGTTAGCCTCAATGTTTGGGGAAGAAACTACAAGTTTAGTGCCAATCATCAGTATCCAACACAAAAGAAACTCAGTTTTTTCCTAAGAATCCAAAAGATAGATACCTTCAAAGATTGAAATGGGTATTGCTTTCTGACAGATTCAAGTTCCTTTGGGCACCTTTCTTCTATTTTAGTGAATATGAACGGGAACAACTCCCCCACAAGATCCATTATCTGCACCAAACAGGAAATATGATTAGCACTAGTGGAGAGATGAAATATTATTAATATTTGAACACTAGCACAATCATACATACCTCAGAGTAGTGCATTCGAATCTCCATCTCCACATCAAGACCAACGAATTCACACAGGTGTCTATGAGTGAAGGAGTCTTCAGCTCTGAAAACAGGACCAACCTCAAAGACGCGTCGCATGTCACCACATATCGCCATCTGCTTATGAAGCTGAGGAGACTGAGCAAGACAAGCAGGCTGCCCTTTGTAGTCCAACCTAAATACAGCAGAACCTCCTTCACTACTGCCACCAATCAATTTCGGTGTGTGGATTTCAAGAAACCCTTTGGATAGTAAGAATTCTCTGAAAGCCTGCACAAACAATTCTCTGATCAGATTACAATTATAATCCTAGTTCACACTAACTAGCTATAATCCTCCATCAAATCAGGGCTTACAATTTGGACTTGGCACTGAATACGGAAGATGGCTTGATTAGCCGGTGTTCTCATGTCAAGAACCCTATTATTCAAACGTGTGTCCTGAAGGACACGAGCAGCTGGTTTGCCATCCTGCAACAATCAATCATGAACGAACAATCAAGCATGGAAACAGCAGCTCTCATATAAAGAAACATCAGCAGCTCTCATATAAAGAAACATCAGCAGCTCCAAATGATTCTACCTTTACAGATTTTTCAATATCTGCTTCACTTCGAGCAGCATCCTCCAAATCAAGTGGTAAATTTAGCAAGGATCTGCTGAGGCAGTACATTTTTCTGACATGTATTTCAACCTGCAACAACATTATCTCGATGACTAGTTAATAATGTCTTTGATTTGATTGAATCAAAGAAAAAAAAAAGAAAAAAAAGGAAAACCTTCTGAGTGGTTCCTGTGAGAGGCTTCTTAGGTAGAGAGACGAGACCGATAAGCTCAACAACGGATTCACGACTCAGCTGCTTGACAAATTTAATCATGCTGGTCTCCTCCACCACGCATTGAACCGTGAATCCACTTTCCCTCAAGATCACAAACGATTTTTGAGCGTATAAGCGTTTGTTGTGCACTCGACCTCTGATGGAAACCTCTGACCCCACAATCTCTTCAACCAAGTTGCTGACATCAGTGAGCTCTTTTCCCTCAGCAGCCGACTGCAACTCGTTAAGAGTCAGGTCACCGTAGTTGCTGGAAAGCGATTCATCCTCCTCCAGAGAAAGAGAAGATAGTGTGGCTTCTTCTCGTTCCTGTTTACGGAGCAACTTCTCCAGTTTAGCGGCTCGCTTCTTTGCCTCTTTCTTGCTGATCTTCTCTCCAGATTCCTCCAAAACCTCTGATCCCACCATCTCTTCGACTGAGTAAGAAAAAGAAGGAGGGTAAGGAGAAAATGCGACGTTAAGGGCGGAGAGAAGAAGAGACGGTAGAAGCTATACTGAGAAACCCTAATCGAAGGAGAAGAGTGAGATAAATCCGACGGTCCTCATCCTTCGTTGATTGTAAGGCCTTAGCAAAACGAAAGCCTGTTAAGTTGAGCCTTTTACTGGGCCTATAAAAGCCCATATTTTTTTATCTTCTTTAATTACTATGGAATTACACTATGAAACGAATTTGGAATGCTCAACTTAACGTCGCATTTAAATAGAGGTTTCCATCAGAGGTCGAGTGAAAGATAATGTAACATCCGTATTCCTATTAATTGAGTATTAATTAGAGAATCGAAAAGTTTGGGGTTGTTTTTGATAAAATATGAAGTTATGGGGCTGGTTTGGAAAAATTCGAAAGTTAGGGGGCGTAAGAGAAATTTAATCAAAACTTTTAACCCTATAAACCTTTGTCGAGCCATAGCCTCCATCGAGCAGAAGAAGAGAGAAGAGAGGTTGCTGTGGTGGGGTTGAATGCTTGGCGTTGATCGATCCCCGTCAGGTTTGAGTTGACGTTGTTGGAGTTGTGTGGCTGACGTGAGTGAGCACGAATAAAATATTCTGCAAATATTCCGAGAATATTCTTTGCATTTGACTCACTTCGCCCCTAAAGGTGGTAGAGGAAGCCTAGACATGCCTTGTTCCGCAAGAATAAAAATTAAGAAATATCACAAAAATATTTTTGACTCAATATAAAAACTTCTAGATCTATCGAATTTATGCAAAAATCTTTATGGAAATTAATTAAATTATAACTTGCAAATCGCAAAATCAGCAGATAATTCCATTAGAAAAATATCAACTACCAAGGTGGGTGACCGAATCTCTACTTTCTTGGTCATTCAAAAGTTTCAATTAACTACAAAAATACTCTAAATTTGGAACATATATAAAAAGATACAATATGAGGAAGAGAGAGAGTGGAGAGAGATGTTACGAGGGTCGTCGGCGAGGATGGAGAAGCGGCGGAGAAAGAAATAGGTTTAGAAAGAAATAGACTTATTTTATTTCAAATTAAGTTTCATTCATTTTTCTAATTATTCATATTTTTAAAACAATAATCAATATTTATTAAATTAGTTTATTTAAAAAAAAAAATAAAGCCAATAACAATTATACATATAACAACCAAATCTTCAAAAAATATTTTAACCAAGATATAACAATTTAAAACGACATGACAAAAGAAGAAATTCGAACAGCAAGAAAATACAACAGATAAAAACCAACAAACTACTTCGGCCACATCAGGACTTTGAACTCATGAGCAACCGCCAAATCAGGATCCAACATAAATCTGCTGCATTTTTTTACACTTGAAAAATTAACATCGCCTGCATATGGATACAATAAAACATTATAATTAAGTTTAATAACAAAAAAAACCATAATTAATTACAAATTCAGCAATGTCAACATACCTTCCGAAGTGCTGATCTTCCACCACCTTAATATCTGTTTCACCTCGACGATGTTTCAATGCATGCTCAAAATCTTAAGCTATTTTACCCCAATCAAAAACACTCAATCACATGTTTCCTACACAAACATAGCTTATATTAGAGACTGAACTAATAAACTAAAACAAACAAATATTTTATATTGACATTTTAAATGTCACAACAAACCTTTCATCTTCTAATGCAAACATCAAAACAACATAATCCTCCTCATCAACATACTTAATTCATTAGTGCTGAGGTATCAGACAAAGACAAAGATCCTGAGCTATACCAAGTCATATCAGATTGTATGATACATGGTCCATGTAGAGCTGCTAATCGTAACTCACCATGTATGGTTGGCAGTATGTGTTCGAAGTTTTCCCCTAAGCCGTATTGTGATAAGACAACAATTGCAAAATATGGTTATGCATTTTATAAAAGGACGGAATCGGTACACTTTGTAGAGAAGAATGGTTTCAAGTATGATAATAGATATGTCGTCCCTTACAACCCAACATTATCTAAATGTTATGGTGCTAACATTAATGTGGATTGGTGCAATCAGTCTGGCACTATCAAATACTTATTGAAGTATATCACTAAAAATAGTGATCGTGTTGCTATTGTTGCTGATGCCTCTAATAATAGTTGAAACACTCTAGTTGAAAATAATAATTCCAATGAGAAAAGCACACAGAAAGATGAAATAAAGGATTGGTTTGACTGCATGTTGGTTATATGAATATTAAATTTTTATGTATTGTAGCCTATATATCTACTAAATCTAATTTTTATTCATTGAATTAATTTTATTGAAGGTATGTGTCCTCTTCTGAAGAAGATATACAACATAAATTGAAACGAAAGTTTAGGATATTTTATAAATTTATTACAAAATTATCATTCGAATGATTCCTTATATTGTTCTGTTTTTTTTAAATCAAATATTTTGCAGATATCATTCTAAGTGTTGCAGACAAACAAAACTATGCACTACTAGATATAGACGACTGGTTGCAATTTAATGGTAGTACACTTGCTAATTATCTATCCATGCCTCAGCCACATAGAGAGGTACATATAATTCTAATCGTCTTATAACTGATAAATTGGATTATGATCGAAATGATTTGAGGAAAAACAACGTAGAGTGGGTAACAATGCTAATCGATGAGCAGAAAAAGATTTATGACAATATCACAAACGTTGTTAAAGCAAAAAAAAGGCGAAGTGTATTTCCTTTACGGATTTGGAGGAACAAGCAAACCTTTTACGTGGAAAACACTTTCTACATTTGTTAGATCTAAAGAGCAGATTGTTCTAAATGTTGCGTCAAGTGGTATTGCCTCTTTGCTATTAGAAGGTGGAAGAACTGCTTATTCCAGGTTTGGTATTCCTCTAAAACCTGATGAGGTTAGTTTTTGTACTATGAAGCAAAATTCAGATACAACCTATTTAATAAAGCAAGCATCACTTATTATATGGGATGAAGCACCGATGATGAGTAGATGGTGTTTTGAGTCTTTGGATAGAAGTTTGAATGGTGTATTAGGAAAAGTTCCTAGCAAACCTTTTGGTGGAAAGGTTGTTGTTTTTGGAGGCGATTTTAGACAAATATTTCATGTAATCAATGGAGCTGGTAGGACAGAAATAGTTTTGGCATCATTAAATGCATAATATCTCTTGCAAAATTGCCACGTCATGAAGTTAAAAAAAACATGAGGTTATCTGCCAACAATCTCAGTGTTGACAAGGTAAAAGAGATTAAAGATTTTTCAGAGTGGTTACTAAATGTTGAAGATGGGAAGATAGCAGAGCCTAACGATGGTCATGCTCTAATTGATATTCCAGAAGAACTCCTAATTACAGATGTTGATGATTCTATTGAAACTATAACAAGAGAAGTCTATGGAGATCCGAAATTCTTAGAAGAGAATATTAAGGATAAGAAGTACTTTCAAGATAGAGCTATTTTATGTCGCAAGAATACATATGTTCACATGATAAATGAACGCATGCTTGACAAACTTACAAGTAAGTAAGTATTACTTCTATCGAGTTACTATAATATTTTTACTATTTTAAGTAGTTATTAATTTTTTCAAGCATATATATATATATATATATATATATATTAGATGCTGAAGAGAAGATTTACTTAAGTGCTGATAGTATTGATCCTTTGGATTCAGAATCACTCGAGGATCCAGTGTTTGCTCCAGATTTCCTAAATAGTATTTCTCTTTCTGGTTTGCCAAACCATAGTATTAGACTTAGAGTTGGTGCTCCTGTTATGTTGATGAGAAACATTGATCCTAAGGGTGGTTTAGGGAACAGTACAAGACTACAAATCATTCAGATGGGCCATTCATGTCTTACAAGCTAAAATCATTACTGGTGATAGAGCGGATGATATAATGTTGATTCCTAAGGTTCTAATTACTCCATCAGACACTAAGCTACCATTCAAAATGCATAGGAGATAGTTCTCACTATCTTTAGCATTTGCTATGACTATCGACAAGAAGCAAAGTCAATCGCTAAAGAATGTTAGAATTTTTTTGCCGCATCCAGTTTGCTCTCATGGCCAGCTCTATGTTGCTCTATCTAGAGTCACTTCTAAAAAAGGATTTAAAATATTTATTTTAGACATAGAACAAAAAGTTCAGAAGCAAACAATGAATGTGATCTTCAAAGAAGTGTTCCAGAATTTGTAGAATTGGAATGTCTTCCAAATTCCAAATCAGACTTTAGGTAATTCAAAGTGTTTTTTTTGTTTGTTTTTAAATATATATTCTTACTCCATTCAGGTTTTCTAATTATATTTATATGTTGTTTTGTGTTTTTAGGATGGGAAACATTTTTCAATGGCAAGTCCTCAATAACAAATTAAATGCGAAGTTCTATGTTTTTTTGGGTTACAGTTGTAACAGCTACTAATTTCACTTTATATTTTTTAAGTTGATTTTAAATTTTGAAGTATATCTTTTAGTTCATCTAGCATTTGCCAAAATAAGTTTTGTTTCAAATGTAAATAGATAAGACAAAGTGGTTGGTTGATGTTGAGTGATTGAGATAATAAGAGGAAGATGAATAGTTTTTTAGTTTCGGTTTATTAAGAAAATTATTAAACCAATTGTCTTCAAATTTTGGCCTGATAATCATTTTTTAGAAATTTATGAAGTCCATTAATTTATTCATTAGTGTTATATATTTTAATAGCCCAACAGTTATGCAAATTATGATAATCAAACTAAATTTGTATATTGTAATTATTTTGATTTTAATTAGTATGTTATATTTAGATTTTCTAAAACAACTATAAATGATTTCATTACTAGTTATTTAATTTGCGTCGAAATTATACATCCGAAAACATAAAAACGCAACTAAAACCAAATTCCAAATCTACTTTTTTAAAAAATAATAACCTACTGTAAAACTACTATAATATTATTACTATTTGTTTTTAAAATAGCTTTTTTAATCTAAAATCTGCACCAATAACCAAAAGCATCACCAGATTCTAGTTATTATTATACAAGATTGATGAGTTTTGTAATCACTCTTAACATTTGTGAATATGAAAAAGATCTCTAAGTTAAATAGGCAAGTAGCTTCCAAATCGATTGAAGGACATTATTGGTAGGTCCACTAAACTATATTATTGTCCTCTAGTGTATAGATATTTTTTTTATTGAGTTCAGTTTCTATTACGAAATTCATAATTCCACAAGTCTTTGCTCATCATACTTCACAAACCTACGCTTTTTGGTCAACAATATCAACAACTTTCAACTTTCAAGCATCTTCGCCTCTACTTCCTCTGCTCTGCGTTTACTTCGTGTGACGAAGAAACCAAACTAAAGAAATGGAGATTCCAATCTGGCAATGGTGTTTGATCGTGTTAGCTATCATATTCTTGGCTATTGCTTCCCATTTTCTTGGAAGATTCTTATGTAGCCCTCGAGAGAGAATCATAGACAGTAAAATCGAAAACAAGCATGGACCAGCCACGGCAGGAAAGACTACGAAAGGTGGCTCCGATCAAATCGTGTGATGATCTTGATCTCAATGAGCATGCACCATCAACTTGCTTTGTCATGTTTGGGTTGTAACTTGTAAGTTCATACCATTTTTATACTCTTGTTGTAAAATAATAATACTATGTATAAATGATCACATACATGTTATATAAGATCAATTCCAACTTCTATTAACACAAAATCAAGTACTAGTAGAGGGTACAAGAGATTGAGATAGCAGTGAGTTGAATACAAAAAACTCAATTTGGTTTAGAACTTTACATGAGTAGTAGTTTTTGATTTAGTGGGAATTTTTTACTTTTTATTTTTTGGGCAACATATAGTGGAAATTAATTTAAACTTCGATAATTTCATGACAACAGTGGCAAGATTTATGCAGTAGGTAAAATAAGGAATAAACCAAGGAAGGCTTTGATATAAAGGTGATAAAGGAAATAGTAGATATTGCAGAAATTATGATAAATGATATAAAATAGTGAATATAATTCTTCTTGAGCTCGCAAGCAAAATCCAAGAGTCCTCAACACTTGTCTCAAGAATGTGAATTCGAAATTCCAAACTCATCTGCTGAGTAGATGAACATAAGAAGAGACTTGATCTAGAACCTTATGCACCTTCAGATGCCCAGTTTTACTTGTAAATGACGAAGTAACCCAATTTCAATGATGTCTATAAGTCACCACCTACGTCTCACCCGAATCTTGTTTCACTAGATTCATCGGAGATTTACAAGAGACAACAATGTCCAAGCTTACACTTTTCTCACTTGGTCTCTCGGTCTAAACCATGTTTTAAGTCTGTGATTGTGCACCATGTTTTAAGTCTCTCGGTCTAAACCATGTTTTAAGTCAAGATCGATACACGAACGACTGTATTATGGTCATATGAATGTTTTTGTAAAAGCCTACTATTTACAGTTTGAATTTGGCTTAAACCTGCCTGTAATATCGATGTATATGTATAGAATAAATTCATAGTTTATCAAAAGATTCCGATGAAACAAAACATTGAGATGTGTCACAACTTTTGTCCGAGAGCTCGTTGACGAATAACATCATTTTCACTACAGAGTAGGATTCAATGATTGGGGAATCTTCAGAGCACGAGTTTCTCACCAAGAGTAAAGTAGCAAATATGTAAAACTTGAAACAGTAAAACAATTCCTAAATCAAAATTTATTAGATTATTTTAAAAGAATGGAGAATGTAAATCAGATAAACTGTTAGCAATTTCACTATACAAAGCAAGATCCTAAATCCTAACCCCTTTCTTAAAAACACGGCCAATAAGTATTGTCAAGAACCATCCATCATCAGATTTTCCCAAAAAGTTTGTTTTTATCTTTAACTTTCTCTAAGAAATCTAAGAACTTATTAAGAAACAAATCTCCCAATATGTCACCTTCCATTAGCCTGAACCGAGGCTTGACCCTGTCTGTTATCGTCTCTCTTAGCGTTATCGGCTTGAGCTCGTCGTACAGCCAACAAGATCTGTCTTTCGTGTTCTTTCAACATTTCATCTAAGTTTCCTTCTCCTGGAATCAATGGTCCTGAATATTGAATCCTTCCTCTCTTCTCACCATTATAACCCTATAATTTTCACCAAATGATGATCAGTTGCATATATAAAAACACGAGGAAATAATAACGATAATGTTAAATGCGGTTACCATTATCGACTCTTTGCTAGAGGATGGGTGGTCATCTTTCCTCAAACCATTAGGTTTCTCAAGTAATCTTTGGGACAAATTGAGATTCTCTGAACCATCTTCAAGCCAGCGTTGATTCACTATAGTGTCTCTCATACTTCCAAACTGTGATCTGTCTCTACTAGGTGCCATTGAGTTTGAGAATCTTGACAATTGGGATTGCCCGCATTGCACATATGATCTTTGTGTTCTCAGTTGGCTTGTTCCGTTAGGATGATTGTCTCCATTTGTGTAAATTGGGTAGGGATTTTGTGCGGTAATACCTTTCAGTGGTTCGATTCGAAAGCCAGCACCAGAATCTCTCTCAGGATTGAACATCTCACTTACACTTGTCTGGTTAGTCTCCCCTAGACGTTTCTTTGAAAAGGAAAAATTCCAAGCAATAAGATAGAAGCATAGGTTCTACATACATATATACACACATGCACTCTATAGACTCAGAAGGTACCTGTATTGATGTGAGTAACTCGGCATTGGCACTGGGAGCCGGTACAGCTCTGGATTCTCTAGACAACCGTTTTGGTTCATTCTGTTTACTGCTCGCGCCTTTCCTTCTGAGAAAATTTGGGATGTATCAGCGTTACTAAGAAGAAACTTGTGAGTGGCGAAACAAGCAATATTCTTTCAGCAAAAGGTGTAGAAGCTTTGAATCTTACCGTCTAGCTTCCTCTTCTCGAAGCTTGGCATCAAATTCTTTCCTTGGCTGGTATCTCGGTAAACTTGATGGCTCGCTTGGAAAAGGTTTTGTCGTAAAGAACTGAAAAAAATGAATATCAACATGTAAGTCTAAGCTAAAATGTTACCGTTTTGCATTTCTTAGCTAAGATTCTAAAAGACGCAGAAGGTGGAATAACATATTGAAGCCTGAATCTAGTAGCAGAGTAAAGTTCATGAGTTAACCTTGCTTTGAAGGGCAGAAGATGCAGTTCCACGTGCTTCTGGCTCTACAGCTAGAAGAACCTCAAGGAGAGACAAAGCTGAAGAAGGAAGATCCTTAAATGTATCAGCTACACATCGCTTGTATGGATGTTGAGGTTTAAAGATGGTTGCATGCCGCAACCGTGATCTTCTCCAATACTCCTCAGAAGGTGATCCACAGAGTTTAAAGATTTTGTGCATTTGTTCTACCTATTCATATAAGAAACAAAAGGCTCTTTTGATATCCATGTTCTGCATTGACATGTCTATAGACCTTCCTAAGATAACAAAACATGTCAAAGCCAACATGTCGAATATTAAAAAGAGAATATTTGTTCACCTCAGTTCTTCCGGGCAGAAGAGGCTTTCCTGTAAATAGTTCAGCAAGTATACATCCTGTGCTCCACAGATCAACCGTAACTCCATAGTCTGTTGACCCGAGAAGAAGTTCAGGTGGGCGGTACCACAAAGTCACAACACGGCTAGTCAGAGGCTGTTTTTGTTGGCCCCGGTAAAAATTAGAAAGACCAAAATCACCAATCTTGAGATTATTGTTACGATCTAGCAGAAGATTTGAGCACTTGATGTCACGATGCAACACACCACAGCTATGGCAATGTTCTAACCCAAGCAGCAATTGCTTCATATAACATTTAATCTGGCAAAAGCATATCACATGTTACGAAAACTGATTATAACCACACCAAAATCACTACAAGCACATAGCATATATACACACTTGAGACGTTGTTTACCTGTGCCTGAGAGAACTTAATCCCAGGGGTTGAAGCAAGGCCTGCGAGATCGTGATCCATATATTCAAATATAAGATACAAACTTCCCGAAGCTTTCAAAACGATCAGCCCTTCGAGTTTCATAACGTTTGGATGGTTAAGCCTACGAAGGATGATTATTTCTCTCGCCATAAACCTCACACTCTCAGGATCCATATTAGCAAACTTCACCTTCTTAAGTGCAACTATTTGATTTGTTTCGAGATCACGAGCTCTATACACATTACTATACGTCCCTTGCCCAATCTACAATCAAAAAAACAAACCACAGAAAACTTTACCATCATCTAAAGATTTCAAAAAGCAAAAATTTCCAAAATTTGATTAAAAAAGCCAACTCACCATCTCCAACTTCTCGAACGAATCAGCACTACGAGGAATCCATCCATTAATAGCTTCACCAGCAACTGAAACTAACCATGAAGGCCAACCAGCAATAACCTTAGCTGCTCTATCTCCATTACTAACACTACCAATTCTACTCATTCTAGGCTGTAATGGTCCTACATTATCAACCAACTCCAAAACATTTCCTTTTTCCAAAACTGATTCATCACATTTCATCTCTAATCTCTCCTTCTTCTCCTCTTCCTCTTCATCATCAGAGATAGTGTTATTCGTATCATTAGGTATTAACCTCAATGTAGCTTCGTTTCCATTAACACCTATCTCCTCAGAATCTAAATTCAAAGAAGAAGATTGTTTCTTGGAAGCTTTAAGATTCTCTTTTCCATTACTTACATGATTAGTCTCGATGTAATCATCATTAGTTCTTGTTCCTTTTGAGCAAATACAACCCATAATTCTCCACAGGAAACAATAAAGATTCGAGCTTTATCGAATCCACAGTGTAAAGATTTGAACTTTATTGTAAATCTACCTAAACCCGAGTATCTGAATAACAAAATTGATGAAATTTAAAGAACCCAGAAACCAAATTTGGAGCATATGTAAAAACTAGATCTTTAGATGTAAAATCAACCGCAAAAAAGTGAGATTTTTGTAGATCTAACAAAAATTGGGAAATTTCCAGATCAACATTGTTGATTTTCAAAAGTAGTCTGACTTGGTCAAGTAAGAAGAAAAATTGAGGAGACAGAGAGAGAAAGATTGAAGAATTTTTGCGAAAGAGAGAATTTCGGATCTGAGGTTGTTTCATTCATAGTGGGTCGTTTGGTTTACGGTTTTCAAAAATTGTGATGAAAGCAAAAATATAAGAATTGGTGAAGAAGAAAAGAAACATAAACAAAGAACCCAAAGTGCAAGCAAAAGGAAAAAGTCAAGGTCAGAGCTAATCGAATTCTAACTGAGCCCAAAAAAACAAATCTGAACGGAACCAAAACCTAAATCAACCTAAATCTAAACCGAGCCGAATTGATATTATTTGATTTTATTAGGGACACTTTTCAAAACCTAAAACTTTTAGAAAAATTCCGGTAATTAGGCCACAAATGTGGGAAAATAGGTAAAAAACGCTTACCTTTTCTAAAAATATTTTAAAAAACCCCTCATCTTTGTTTTTGTGGTTTTTAAACCCTTATATTTTAATAAATTGTGAAATAACTCATAAGTATTATAAAAGTAAGTAAATCATTATATACTAAAATGGAAGAAAAAAAATAGTTTGTGATTTATTTATTTTTCTAAATTTTAGTTTGCTCATTCAGTTTTTTTTTTTTTGAAATTGTTCGAGTTTCGAGATTTTGTTTCTGAATTTAAGAAAATTGATTAAAATTATTAAAAACATTGAGATTATGATTTGGTTCAGTTTTAGATAAAAATATAGTTAAATATTGATATGTCTAAACTATTTTAAAGCTAAAAATACAAAAACCAAACCAAGGCTCATTTCTCTTTAAAGTTGACGGAAAATCCAAAACTTTGGTGGCTGATTCAAAAACCATCAAACTTGGGTGGTCTGCATGCGGGGAAATACCATTTTTGTTGAAATATGAGCTCACGTGACAAACCAACACATATATACTTTGAATATTGTCGGAAAAAGGTCTCACTTGATATATGTTCGTCTCATATTGAAGAAGAGATTCATAGAAAAATGGTATTGTCTCATATGCAGACCTCCAAACTTCTATTTTTTGTGGTCAAATTCGTAATTGTTCAAAAATATATCATCTAATAGTTAGAATCCTACAATTGTTGCAGTTACAAAAATGACAAAAAATCTAATAAGGTGACTGATTTGATTATGGTTTCAGTTTTTCCAATATAAGTGTCATAAACTTTTAAATCCAGAACATTGCATAAGAATTTAAAAGTTCCATGATTTTTTTATTCTTTTTTTTGAAAAAGTACATGTGGCATCGATTCAACAAAAACTAAACATGTGGCATCTTACTCAGTAGTCACTAATGATTTGGCTAATATCATTTCGGTCAAAGTTGATTTCAACACATATACGAAAGTTTATGTAGTTTTTAAAAAAAAAAATTGTAAATAAAAGTTGAAAAAAGCATTGAATCTTAGTTTGTGCATGAAAATGCACATACAAATTTGTTGAGGTTAAAATTGGCATATTCTGGATTTTAGGTTGTAGATTTTGAGTTTTGCAAAAATAAATAAAAAACAAATAAATGGAAATTAAAAAGAAAACCATTCGACACAAACTCAAAAACTCAAAAAAAGTGTGGTTTTGATTTTCTTTTATTTTGTTGGGCCTTATTTCTCCTCTATTACATACTAGGGTAGTAACCGCGCGATTTAATTTTCTAATTAAATATCAAAGATTTTGTAATTAGATGTTAAAGAAAAAGGGGAAATTTTATGTTTAAAATAAAGTTCTATATGTTTATTTTGTGATTATAAATATAACACCTAATAATTTTCTATATAGTGTTCAGAAATTAGAGAGATTAACAAAAAAAAAAGATCTGTGTCATAAGTTACAAAACTGTCAATCGTCACCAACCTCACAGTTCATTCTATCGAAGCTTTTTTAAATAAGTTTTTTTTTTACAACTTTTTTGTTTTGTTTTGTAAATGATGTAAAACAGATGTGACGTTTGATGATCTTTCTCCTACTAAAAGCATTTCAAGGGCTGCCTATGAAGCAAAATGTTTTTAACATTTTGAAGTTTAAATCGACTATGTCGACCGGCCTTAAAGAGCTGAGGTGGAGGCAAACTTACCAATGCTAACAATTTAAGGCCTCATCATGACTCTTGACACACGTTTTTCCAATAGAAGTTAATACAAAGAATGAATAAAATTGAGGTTAGCTTTGACAAATTTGTAGTTACAAAACTGTCAATCATCACCAACCTCAAACAAAATGCTCGAAAGCTCTTCCTCTTTCTCTTGAGACTCCTCCAGTCAGGCTGATCCAAACCACAAATCGAAAACTCTTTGTCTATTATCTTGAACTCTTTGTTAAAACCAGGGAAAAAATAATCTCTTTGCTCTCATTATATTTTTTTTGGAACTTCAAAATCACAAATTGAGACAATATCTGCATGTCAATATTAAGCAGAGTTCGAAATATATAACTCAACTACAAATAGAATAAGAAGATAACAACATGGATAATGTTAAATGACTGTGGTGTAAGTAGTTGAACTTGGTTCTTGATATATTGTGCTGAAAGATGGAAGAAAATGAAGCTCATTAGACCAATGAACTAAAAAATTGCAACTCCTGAATTGGAAGTGTCACCTAAATGCATTATAGCACGACTGTTATAAATTCGTACCAACTCCTCAAAAACACCACCGTACATGACCATATTTATTTTGAACATCATTAACTCAGATGCTAACGTCGCTGTAGTTGTGATCAATCACATCTAACTCCCATTTTTAATTATGTCTTAGTAAGGTGCTACGGCAGAGCATGTAAATTCTTCCCCTTTTCCTATCTTATAGACCTAATGATGAAATGAAAAAACAAATTACGTTACTGTTTTCTCTACGACCTAGAGTACACAACCATGAAAATGTGGGAAGAATATGATATATATATATATATATAGCTGGAAATGACATACCTCTCGGGCATAACAAATGATAGACGTCAATGTCTAAAGGATCTAAAATGGGATCTTTCTTAAAGAACATCTTCAAAATAGGATCATCAACATTTTTTGCTATATTCGTATGCATATTTCTGTTGAATGAAGCAAATACTATTTAAACCCTCACCTTACATGTGAGTATGTGACCTCGTAACATGATGCTTCCCCACGGGCGTTTAAAACCTTTGAGACTCAAGCTCTTTGTTTTTCTTTCCTGATGACAAAAATTAAAATTATTAACTAATCCGTTTTTGGGTACTGACAATCTATAAGATTGCAAAACATAGAAACTTCTTGAACATAAAAATAAGCTGCTTAAAACACACAAGGATTTAACCAGAAAGAGTAACATAATTAATTAAATAAGTTGTTTTCCTTACACCCACATGTAATTCGCCATTCTCGGCCCTATAGAAGAATTAGATAATTTCAATATCAGAGAAACTAATAGATACAGCTCAAAATTTTCATGAACTTAAAAAATCGACAAACCTTATAAATATAAATGCATCGCCTGCAACCAACCTGTTGGAGCTGTGGTTAACCTAGTAAAACATCATCAACAACCACATGACCGGAAAAAAACTCAGAGAACAAAATATAAAAAACGATGCTAATAATACATTGACATAATTTGAGTAACATTTGGTTTGGAGTCAGAAGTCAATGCGAGAAGATTTTCTTTGGGGAGAGGGTATTGTTGATGGAGTCATGGAACCTATAGACAGGAAGTTAAAAAAATACTAATCCTATCTGAGATATCAGATTCTCGAGAGCTAATATCTTGAAGGCAATCTCCTTACCATAAGATCAGTCTTAAGAGTTTAGCTTCCTAATGTTATTACTATGGTTTCTCGACTGTTGAACCTCTTCTACCCTGATCAAAGAGAATGAGAAGAAATAAGACTTTAATCCGGTTTTCAAAATGGATCTTAGAGGAAGAATTGACAGAACCACATGAATGTACCATTGATCTACTTAGCCTTTTGACTGAAGCCAAGTAGTCTAAAACGAACCTGACATGATAATAACTGATACAGCGGGGTAGAGTAAATCCATTGGCCACTGGTATCTGAGACGGATTCCTTTTTATGACCCTTTTTATCATGATCACCAAACTGTTGTTATTCAAAATTGCCTAATGAGAAAATAACTTTTGTTCTTTCAAAGGCATGAAATAATGCATTAAGGCTAGAACATGAACAAAGAAAAGAACTCACTTGGAGTAGACAACAAAAGTAGGGAGCTTTGACTTATATTACAGACCTCCTAAACAGCCTAGAAAAGAACGACGTTTTCCTGCGTTAAAACCATACACAAAATCCTCATTTGGGATTAATCCTTTGATACGCATACAAACAGAGAATCCTCTGTTCTACACATCTATATTCACTGGAAAACTATTAAAAGGCAAATAATCTTTAGTACTAAAAGGAGTTCCCAGGGCTATGGCGGTTTTGAAGTAGTTACCTATTTCAGCGTCATATTGCTCTTTTGCAAATTCCTCTAGCATAATTTTTTGATTCGACTGGGTGTTCATCTGGCTTATTTCTCAAAACGCAATGTGTGTGTTGTGTTGGAAACAGAGAAGGTATTACAATTTAAGAGGAACAAAGCAAATATGGCCACAAGGTTATTACGAGTTGGGAAGATCTAATATGGCCATTAAGACGATAAACGTTAAATCATAAACATAACTTGCAGAATTTGAAGAGTTCGAGATTTGAGAAAGTAGAACTTAATCTAATTCTATACGCTTAGCTGATGTGGAGTTAAATGTATTGCACATCTCTATTTGGAAGATGCCATGTGGCACATCAACAACTTCTCTATAGAGTTTTAGTGTGGCTGAGGTGGACACATGTAGAGACTCCAAGATTATTTTTTTGTTTACTTGCTGTTGATTTTTTCCCTGATTTAGATTTCTTCGTTATTTTAAATTATTTTGTTGTTTTTAGAGTATTCTATTTTTTATTTTTTTTTGAATAAAAGAATGGGAAAATGGTCATTTAAATACCAAACTAACACATTTTTGCCAAAATAAATACAAACTTTTTAGTGAGCCAAAAAAAACATAAACATATGTTGACTCTGCCAATTTAATAATGCAATTTGTCAACTTTAACTTTCCATTAATTAACATTAAACAATATTAACGTCGTTGAACAACATCGATTCTCTAAATTGAGAATTAGAACAAAATCTTCAGTTTTACTTCTTAAATCGAGCTCGAGCTTCTCCATTAGCTAGTAATTGTCTTTTTTCTAAATCACAAAGTTGAGTAACCCTTCTATTTTTTTCTCTTATCACTTGAAATTGTCCCCAAAATTTGTAGAACCAGTGGAGATGAGTTCAAAATCAGAGAATTTCCTTAGCAAATCGATTGGAAAATGTGGGTTTCTGTAAGAAAGAAAATTGAGCTCTGTATTTGATCTCTCACATTCTTACCATCTTCAAAAAGCTATGTGTTTATTTCTGCAGGTTCATTGTTATGGTTATTTCCAATATTTTCCAGTAAAAATTGAATTTAAACTCACAAAATCAAAATAGAACTGAAGGGAGAAGATACAACATGAAACTGAAATTACAGGTTATGAAACTAAACGAAAAACTTGCAACCAACAACTATGAAAAACCTGCAACTAAGAAGACGAACATAGACTTGTTAAAGGTCTTACAAAGTTATCACAAAACCTGCAAATTTTGCAACTAAGAAGGCAAACAGAGACTTCTTAAAAGTCTTGTAAAGTCATTACAAAAGCTGCATCTTTTGAAACCAAGAGAATTTTAAAAGCAGCATAAGACATTTGAGTTTAAACTTGTGATCCAACAAAAGCAAAAAAAAAACATGAGCAAAGTTCTTGTAGGTTTAAACTTGTGATCCTCCTTGTGATCCTCTTTTCTATGTAAAACATAACCAAAAAGTAGGACACTAAAAAAATTGATTTCAAAATGAAATTGATTTAAAGGAAATGAACTAACCAATTCTTTCCTTGGTCGACCCTTTGGTCTTTTAGCTTGAGGTTCAACACTTGGGAATGAACATGATAGCTTATTGTGCCCTTCTTCCTTACAGTTTGAGCATGTTATGATACGATGATCTCGGCTTAACTTGGTCTTGGTTATCTTAGAGGAAGATTCATTAAGGCTTTTACGTCTAGCGTAGTTACTTGGCCTACCACGGTTGCCTAATCTATTTAACCTAGGCCACAACTTCATACCTTCTACAGGCTCAATACCACGCTCATAGGTTTGTTGCCAAGTACGAGTTGTGAAGTACTCAGAAACATAATCATCAACCTTCTGTTTTTTTTGCTATGATAGCACAAGCAGCATGACTGCATGGAATACCATTCAACTGCCATTTCCCACAGCCACACGTTCTCAGCCTCATTTCCACATGATAAGAACAACCATGTAAGTTTATCTCATGCATATCACCAGTGCACATATACCTTGTGCATTCCCCAGATTTTTCAATTGAAGATTCAATCTCAGCATGTGCGCTCTTGGTAAATTTTGTCATTAACCTATTTGCAATAATCGACCTCCAAGCAGTACGAACCATACATTGTCTTCTTACATCCTCTAACAGGTCAAGTAATGGTTTTCTCCTAGCTTCACGAATGGTCCTATTGAAAGATTCACTTAGATTATTCAAATTATCATTGCAGCATGAACCCACCTTAAAGAAGGCCCGAGACCATGTAGGAGGATTGGTATTTAGAAGAGAATCATAAGCTCCTTGACTGTACCGTTTCAATGCTTCTAAATTATCTGCATAATCTCCTTTGGTGTAGCTCCGAGCTATTTTCCAGAACAACCGCTGAAGCTCTAAATCATGATTATCTCTTTTCCAGTTTCCTAGAATGTGTCTAGCACACATTCTATGTTCAGCTTTTGGAAGTTGGTTATGCAAAGCTTTCACCAAACCCTTCAAAGGAAAGAAAAAAAAAATATATTTGTAATCAGAACCTAAAAACTGAAAACCATAAGTAGAACAACATAAGTTAAGATTGAACTAATGAAACACTAAATGAACTTACCTTCTGCTTATCGGATATGAATGTGAAGTCTCTACCATCACCAAGTCCTAAGTCCTTTTTCAGATGATTAACAAGCCAATCCCAATTCACATCGTTTTCTATCTCCACAACAGCCCATGCAATGGGAACAATTCTGTTATCTGCATCTCTTCCAACAGCAGCTAAAAACTGCCCCTTAACATCCCATTTCAGAAAGGCACCATCTAAACCTATGATAGGTCTACATTTTGACTTCCAAGCCACTCGTTGTGCTTCAAAACAAACATACATACGATCAAACCTTTGCTTGCTTCCTGGTTTTGGCCCTGGAATAGTTTGAATCTCCATGATTGTGCCTTTATTTGTCTTGTGAATCTCTGCTTCGTAATCCCAAATTCGAGAAAAATGTGCTTTGTGACTAGCTTTTCTAGCACTTGAAAGTTTGGTCTTTGCTTTTTGACATTGTTCATCAGTAACTATGAGATTGTAGTTCATTTTTATCTCAGCAGCCATTTCTACAGCTGTAAGTTTAGGATTCAATCTCAACCTCTCCTCAAATAACTGGGCAATTGTTGAAGTCTTCAACATTTTTGAGTAACCAGACCTGATACATATGTGTTTAGTCTCATAAACCTTAATCTGCATCTTGTGTTTTCTCTTCTCGTAGGAGCAATAGACTCTCCACGAACAGGAATATTCTGTGTCAGAGCAAATCGCACCAAGCTTCTTCTTTGACGACATTTTGAACTTAATATCGTAACGGGTTTTCAGAGAATACCTGAGAAGCGCTTGCTTGAACTCAGAAGCAGAACCAAATGTCTTACCCAATGCTAGAATTTCATCATGTGATTCTGAAGCCTCACGAGATTGTCTTTGGAGTTCCTCTTCCTCATCGTCTGAGGACAACGGATCTGGTATCTTATCCTCGTTCCATATGTCGTCTCTCATCATCACCTCTACATCATTGTTCACAATATCTCCAAAGTGGTTTTCTAGGGATGTATTTTCTTCTACAGGTACAACATTGTACTCTCTGGAGTCATTTTCACAGTCTGTAGCAATTTCCTCACGTTCATCAATAGCATCATCTTCTATAACTTCACAATCGTTTCCATGAATCGCCTCAACCGCATCTCCGTCTACATCATCTTCAATAGTATCTTGTTCTCTGCCTCGACGTGTTGGTAGTTTCTTCCTTCCTAACATCTTGAAACTGAAGTGATAAGATAATCAAATTGGAAGAGGAAGAAGATGAAATCAACAAATTGGGAATTAAGGGTTTTGGTGTTTTGGAAGGAGAAAACACGATTTTGCTTTTTAACCGTCACGCAAGTAAACGACGTTAAATTATTAAATAACAGAGAGTTAAAGTTGACAAATTGCATTATTAAATTGGCAGAGTCAACATATGTTTATGTTTTTTTTGGCTCACTAAAAAGTCTGTATTTATTTTGACAAAAATGTGTTAATTTGGTATTTAAATGACCATTTTCCCATAAAAGAATTGATTGATAACTTAGACCATCTCCATCAGTGAGTTTCTAAAAATAGGATTCTTATTTTTAATTTAATAATATTTTAATATAACAATATTTTCTATTTTAATTTTTTTTTTAAGTTAAACCAATCAGATGATTACAAGTGGTTAAAGACTCTAAAAAAAAGTTTTTGGAGTGCTTAATTAAGAACCCTTCTCTTTCTCTCTCTCACACTTTTTATTTTTTTATTAATAAAAATCTTAAAAACTCCACTTAAAACCCCCATTGAAGATGCTCTTAGGCTGAGACGAGATAGCCTTGACAATAGGAAAGTAAATAGTCATAATACTAAGGAGGAACCTGCAACAGAAACACAAGCAATGTTTATTTTTACATCGAGATTGATGAACTAGGGAAAAAGAAACGATATAGGACATTCTTGTCGAATATTGAATCAGCAGCTACTTCCATTGTTGTGACCTTGTGCTACGTACAGAAGTTGGATTCGCAAAGCGTAAGGACATCAATTTTGTTACGCATTGGAACTGGTCGATGATGATGACTCATCATCCTTGATATTCTTAGAGTAAAATCCCCCGTCTGCTGTTTCTGGGTGTCTTGACCTTGATAATTGAAGACTTTCCTTTACTTAAAGAACATATCCCCTTATTGGGGATCCGTTCTTGTTTTTTTCCATGAGTAGTTTGTAAGCTTCCATGATTGAAGATAGGCTTCCCTCCATATGATGGACTTTTCCAAAACCATACTGCAGTTGTGTGTCTAAGTAGACACTTTGATATATTCATCATGTGCCAAGCTTTCAGGCTGCGCTAAGAGAATATTGCCAGTCCTGTCTTTCCAAAAGATAAGAGACCGGACATGAAGCTCGTCACCTGTGATTTCTCGTGAGATTATCAGCAGATTAAATGGAATACATTTTCGGTCAAGTGCCCATAACAAAGGTCTTCTGATATCATAAGATCCAACCTAATTTATTATTCTAATGGGTTAATGTTAAATCAATTTTAGAGTAAATTGATTGGATTAACCCATGAATCCATCCAATTTAATATAATTTAATAGATCGAATTAACACATACATGTATTTAATTTCATAGATCAAATTGTTTAATACACTGAAAACTCAGAGATAATTTCTTTGGTCATAACCAATTTTCAGACAAAAATTTAGATCTATAAAGAACAAAGGACAATATGAAACCAAAAGTTTTTGTACATGATCTAGATTTTTTTAACATGTTAATAATGATATTGTAATATCAAAAATTTAATTAACTTATTCATGTTGAAATTTTTTTATATATAAATCACTCTCTTTTCAGAACAAACCATGATTTCTACTTATTTGATTTCTTGTTTATTATATTTTTTTCTCTATTTAGCTATGTTTGTATTATGAATAGAATTCATAGGTGGGAAGCAGAGTGAATTACGTGGATTCCTAGAAGACATTCGACATAGGACACATAAATTACTAGAGGCTTCTTTGAATCATACAAACCGAGAAAGAAATCAAGCATCTAGCGAAATAAGTTTTCACAACTAAAGCATTATTTTCATGTTATTCTGTTACGCCATCATGGCTTCAACATTATTTGTATTTTGAATCAACATTATTCAAAATAAATAAAGTTTCAGATGTTAAAAAATAAAAATAAAATTAATATTTCTTGCTTTAAAAAATAATTTTATTATTACTCAAAATTTGATATAAATGTCAAAATAATGATCTCTTCTACAATAAGGAGAACTTATTTTGTAATGTAACCAATTTGAAATACAGTTGCGAGCAAAATTTATGGTTGCAAAGTAAAATGTTGAGGTTCTTTGGCTCCTTTAAACTTTCTTGACATAGTGAGCAATCATCTTTTTCTTCTTCTTATATAGCTGGCGTTTCAGAACTTTCTACATATCCAATAAGAAGTTCGACATCTAATCTTGTTGAAGCATTTGTGTTGAGATTTTTGATTTCAAAAAATATTTTGAGGCTATGTGTGCAGTGTTCTTAAGCTGGTAATATCATTGTATGAATAAAATTTAATAAACCATTACTTAACATACATGATGTTTGTTCATCAATGTCATTAAATGTGGTTGATCAAATCTTTAAAATTGTTGATGTTATTTTTTTCCACGTAGAAGTCTTGTGATTGTGAGTTGAAGATGATTCATGCTTCCGGTTGGTGATGAAATCATTTCATAGTAAAATGTGTATTCTATATTATCTATTTTATTTTATTTTTCTTTTTTGAATTTCTAATCTATTGGTCTTTTATGTATGGTTGCTATTTATATATTAGTGTAAAATATATGTTGATTTTAGTTATTTCCTAGATAGCACGAAAGCTTTGTTCAACGTCCGCTTTCCGCTTCGGAATCAGAATCGGAATCGGAATCGGAAGCTCTCGGAATCTCGCTTCTATGACGCTTCCAAAAATATCCTTATAAAAACGTGTTGGAAGCTTGCGTTTCCGTTTTGGAAGCTTACGCTTCCGGTTTAGTAACTACTATTTTTTATATTTAAAAAATTAAGAATTAATATAGTATTTTTGTGATTATGCAGAACTTTACTTAAAACATTATTTGAATAATATGCGAAATGTTGAAAGTGATTAATTTGATTAGTTGAATAAGATTTTTAAAAATTTTGAGTATGACGCTTTTTCTTTTAAAAACATAAAATTGTAACGAATATGATGATCTCAAATTAAAATGATTTTAGTTGAATGGTGCAAAAAACGAAGTATTGAATTTATGTTATTCATAGCAAAATTTTAATTATATATTATATAAATGTATTGAATTTATGTTATTAATAATAATTTTTAATATTTGATAATGTTTAAATATATATATATATATATATATATGTTTGTATGAGTATACGCTTCCAACACGTACCCGCTTCCTAATTTTTTTTAAAAAGTCGCTTCTACGTTTTCAAACGCTTCCGCTTCCGCGTATCCGCTTCTGATTCCATGCAACCTAGGTTATTTCTGACTTATTGTATCATATTTAATTGCTTAAAATTTTTAGTCTTTATTTTCCTTGATTATTAGTCTTAATTTTCTTTGATTAGTATTGCTATTTGTGTTGACCAATTGTTTTGTTTGTTACAATAATTAAGTCACTAATTGTGTTGCTCTGGTTTTAATTTTGGTTAAATTGTATGGTCTTTATTTGTAGTTTTTCTAATAAGTTGGTCATATATAATATAGCATATTAGAGAGACTTTTAGGTGATTTAATTCCTTGGAAAGTAACAAATAAATTTTGTGTCTCAAGAAATAGATTATGATTAAATTATATTTTTATTTACTATTTTTAAAATGGGACAACTATTTGTTTTATTATTATTATTATTTTAGTAAGCATGATTGAGTAAAGTAAACAAAAATTTTGTTTATAGAAGTGTAACTGGATTTTATTGTTATTTATCTCATGGTCACACAAAAAATACATAATACGATTTTTCTTTGTAATTTTTAACCCCAATTTAAACATGCCCTTTTTGAGTATTTGTTTTAATTAGAGAGAGTTCATCTTCCTTGTAGATCCTTGTTGTTGGTGTCTAATGCAATTGTAGATTTTATAAAACAAAATTTTGATAATGTTATTTTCATGTTTATATATTTGATGTTGAACATTAAAAATAATCGTATATAATTGTTTTCATTTTATCTTGGTACTTGTAACCAAAATGGTTTATCGCATATTACTTTGCTTGAAATTTGTCAAATGTATTCAACTTCTGAGAATTTGGAGAAAGGGTAAAAATTTATGTGTTTTTTTGTTTTTGTGTGATAAACATAACTTTTTTTGGGTTGGTTTGGATTTTTGTTATATATATTTGGGTTGGTTTTCTTTTTATTTTTTTAAATTCTGTTATTATTTGGAGTGGTTTGAATTTTTAGTTAGAAGGATGAGAATGGAGAAAAGAGAGTTTGAGGAAAGAGGAGATGTGTGATGTTTAAAACGGTCACATGACAGCACTATAGAGTTCTATAAAGGACAAGTAACAGCAATTCGAAGCTCCACTGAAATGTAACACTACTATATTATATAAGATAAGATGCTTATCATCATCTAATCAAACAACTTATTTTAAAAACATTTCCTTCTTACTTTGTTCTAAGTTTATTTTTCTTTGTTTACATTTCTAGTTTAACTTTCACTGAATATAGGATTTTTTTAAACTAGTAAATAAATTTAGTAAAATAAGATTTATTACTTAAGTATAATAAATCATTCCAAATAATAAATTTAGTAAAATAAGATTTGTTACTTAAATATAATAAATCATTCCAAATAATAATTTTAGTAACAGATGATTTATTACTTAAATATAATAAACCATTCTCAAATAATTGCGTACATACCCTTAATTAAAATCTAATACTCAAAAACTCCAATATATATGGATGTACTTATCACCAGTTCATCACACAATCAAACAGTTAATTTCAATTCTCCTAAATCCTCTAATAGAACTCTAAAGACCCAACAATGGCAACAAACACTTCCAAACTCTTTTGCATCCTTTTCTCCCTCACCTTTGTCGTCCAAGATACATATTACTTCGCTGATATTACAATGATAATATATTCTGTCTTATTATCCAAATTCTAACATATCAATTCTTGAAAATTTTAAAAGAGTAGCTAACAAAAAAAGAAGAAGATAGTTTATAATCTTATCTCCTATGCTTTTAATATAATTTTTTGTTTTGAAAAATTTGGAAGGATATGGAAAATGTAACATCGAGAAGAATGTAGGAATAACTCAAGAGTTAGCTTGGTACGGTGGGCATAATGCTAGCGACTTTAGCTCGACATGGCAAACAGTAATTACAAACAAATGTCCGTGCATGTTAGGCATGATAAAGTTATCATGTCGTGGCTTCGAATTGAGCACACCCGTCGATAGCTCCAAGATGAAAAAATCTGGTGACGAGTGTCTCATTAACGGTGGACATCTTCTCCTTCCCCTCCAAGACTTTACTTTCTATCACACTAGGAAAATGCAATTCAACTTCATGATCCTTTCTGCCACAATCCTAGATTGCGCCAATTGTATTTAGGTTTGGTTTAGTACCTGACCGCATGTGACTAATAAGTATTTTTCCTGGTTTTATTATATTCAGTTTTAATAAAGATCATATTGGTACATGGCTTTAGTTATGTTGTGTTCTACGAGTATTTTCATAATGGAGTTTTGAAAAATATGGATCAGATCTAAATATATTATGTTTATGTCAAACTGATAAATAGTTTTCAGGTCATTGATACTCTTTACTAAACAAGTTCTTGGATCTTATTTTTTTCCATCAAAACAAGTTCTTGATCTAAAACGAAAGAAATACTTCTTTATTACTCTATCCATTTCATGTTATGTGTTGATTAAGGTTTTTTCAACATATTAAGAAAACATGTTAAAATTTTTATTATATCCCTTACTAATACACTACATAATTTCATTTTTCTTATTAATACACTAAAATAATATGATTAAAACTGAGTTAAAAAAAATTACTACATTGAAAAATCTGAAAATACATATAATTTGGAAAAAATGACATTTAGTCTAAAATGAAAAAAATAGAATCGGATGAGGATAATCAAACCAACCATGAATTACACTTGTTGGTTACTTAGAGCATCCCATCATTCAAGAGTAAGAAAATAGTAATTGTGGATGAAGTTGACATACTTAATTATTCTTTTGTCGACTATTGCAAGATTCAGTTAATTGTAACAAATCAATTAGACTCAGAGTTAGCAGAATAGCATATTTGAAGGAGATTAAAAAGCTGCATATAATATTTTCAATGGAAAAATACTTGTATTTAACCTCCATATATAATTGGATCCATGATATTTGATTGTGGCAACATAAGTTCAAGAAAGTTGATGTCACTTGGTTAAAAAACCATAAGAAAGCAACATAATGATTGGATAATTCTCAAATTTCCAGTTCATAGTCACCAATATCTAACTAAAAACTCCTCGACTGAGAAACACCTTGTTTATAATCATCCAATTTGCATCTAAAATAGCTGTCCATTAACCATGGTTTATAGCAATCTCCTTCCTTCTCCTTTTGTTCACATCTTCCAAACAACACTTTCGATAAAAAAAAAACGTTAACTATACAAAAATATATATCAGAAGAGTGTAACCATGAAATCACCAATATATATCTTTGTTTAAATTTAATTTGTTTCCAAAAACAAAAAGAAATGGTTAGACAGCTTATCATGAAGAGAAAAAAACAATAGGAATTAAAATCACCTCCAAAATGTATTCAGCCAACCGAAGATTAAACATTTTACTTTTGTCCCCATTTTTATGCATCTATTTGAGCACAACTTCTACACCTCTTAGCTGAACACATGTAATTTAGTTACGAGTTCATTACATAGCTAAAATAAAGAATTTTAAATGCTACAAATTAAACTTTCACATACCAGATCAAACCCATAGTTCTTCTCAATGGTGCGAAAAAGGTAAATCCCAGCATCTGATGATACTTCATCTAGACCAATTTTATATATGTTTTTCAATATGGATAGACCAACGTTCTCCTAGTATATATAGCATAAGAAACGGCTAAAGAAACCAAAACTAAATTCCACCATAAACTAGGCTACAAAAAAAATTACCTCTCGTGAATCGCAACTATATTTTATAAGCTTTTGATATGATTTTGATGAAGTGGAAACTTCCAACTCTTTAAGCAACTCGTTAAACTTCACAATGGCACCACCAACCTGAAAAATTGCCAAGAAGATATTAGCTAGAGATGGTATATTTTGTTAAGAACTTGCTCTATTTGATGGATCTCAGTACTTATCCACAAGTTAGGAATGCTGGTTACGTAGCTAAAGATCAGCTCAGAGATGTCATGGTTCCAAAAATTGAAATTATCTGCACATGTCAATGAAACAAAGTTACAATGCTAACAATAGATTCAATTGTGACTTTATGTGTAATAGACATCAGAAAATGAATTAGTTAAACAACAAAACGGCCTTTTATGTGCAATTGCTTACGATTCTTGTTCATTTCATGGAAGAGCTTCTTTGCAACAGATTCTGATATTGACGTTCCAAGGTGTTCAAAAATGCTTGTCCAAATGTTAAAAGAGTCCAGTCTAGTTATGTCTAGTCTCTAATATACTCAAAACCTCCTTATGCTGGTCTTTATCACAAAGTGCAAATCTCATTGGATAAAATTTTCAGCCACGGCGGATAACGTAATATGGCTTTGAATTACGAGAATAACTTTTCCTCGCAATTTTGGATTTGAAGCTTTTGGTAATCATAGAACAAACTTTTTTGATTTTTTCTTCGTCTTTGAGGTTGATCCAAAGAAGCATTTTATAGTAACCTAATCTTGCAAACCCTCCACAATCATCAAGATCATTATCACCCAAAATCATTTCGACAATCATATGAATTTTCTTATTCATGTATAACGATAATTAATTTTATGTTTTTCAATTCATCACCGGATTTAAATATGTAAACACCTCAATCATACCCAAAACAAAATTCTCATTACCATCCTCACAAATCTTTTCACTGTTTCCACAAAATGCGATAAACTTTTTAGCTAGAATTTTACCAATGTAATTATCCTTAACAACACATTCCTCTATTCCACTTTGTTAATCTCTTCTTGAATTTGACTATCAATAGTCTGATTCATCTAGTCTCAATTCTAACTTCATCCATTGAGTCATGCATAAAAAAATCTTACAATTTTTTTTTGTGTTCTCATTTTTGAAACATTTCATCAGTCATTAATTATATCTAGTAGTTGGCAACTGATTGATATTGTTGTCTTACGTTTATAACTTATAGCAAAAAATGAAAGAAACTTATCTTTTACTTTTGTCTCTCCATTCTTTATTTCTCTTAAGTAAGATGAATGAGAAAAATATCTGCCAGTGTTGAAAAACGACAATCAATTGGCAGATATTTTTAAATCCAAATTGAAGAACTTAAATCCAAACATTAAAGGATGTAACTTGTTTAATGGCATAATGATTTTTTCCAATGTAATTATGCAAATATTTTACCAATCAAAAAAATTGTCTAATGTTACACACATAAATAAAAACTCAGGATTTGCATTTCTGCCTAAAATACAAGTAATGATCCATTATGAAAAGCAGTAAGTATTTGGTAACTTATATGGTGATAAGTATATATATAGTATTATATTACTTATGCAAAAATCTAATTAATAAAAATAGAATAAAACTACAATTGTTTTACAATAAAATAATATGTCACTTCTTTTCAAATAACTTTTGATATATGTCACAATTTTATATTAATTTCTGATAGGTGATTAAATAAATAAAAATTAACCATACAAAAAAATTTAAAATTAAAAAAAAAAAATATTATTTTATAATATATAAAATGACCAAAGTATATTAAAATTTTATATAACGTGTATATAATTTAATATTGCATTTCGTCATTCCGCTAAATTTATCCAATTGCATAAATTTTCATTATGCAATCTTTTCATCTTGAAAAATTTCACTCTAAAAGTTTTATTATATAACATAATTTTATATAGCTTTAAGCAATTATGTAGCATTGCCAATCATAGCCTAAGCAAAATCAAAAACTTCCTACCCAAGTTCACTCAAAATCTAGCATCCATAACAGTTTTGCTAACAAACAATCTCCAATAAAATTCAATCATCTCACAAATCTAAAAATTTATTTACAATATGTCTACATCAAACAATATTTATCAAAAAAAGTAACTAAAAATATTTTCTATATCTTTCACCCAAATTTAACATATCCAGTAAAAATCCTCGAATATAATTTTTTATCATCATCATCCTTTTTTGCCAAGTTTGACTCTTTAAAATATCTCACAGAATCACAATTTTACTTATACCAGAATAAACAGACAAATTAAGAAAAAGACAAACGCCGCCAGGGTGGAGCCACGTAACCAAAAAAAAAAAAATCAAACCTAGACAACTCATAAATTCACAAAATAAATTAAATAAATAAAAAATACCCGAACCCGGATCCAATGGCATCGGTTGTCACAGCTGGAAACAGCCTGTCACCAACGTAGTCTCTCTTCCTTCTTCTCTCTCTAATCTTTTTTTCTTTCTTCTCTATCTCTCTTTTTCTTCTCCTTCTCCTTCTCCTTCCCTTTTTTTCTGTTCATTGCTTCGTTTCCTCTTCTCTTTCTCCGATTCTTAGGGTTTTCTTCGATCTCCCTCGCTCAGATCTTCCTTGATTTTAACTCTTTGGATCCAGATTCTCCTTCTTGTAAGCTTTCTATCCCCTTCCCAGTTTCTTATAAATTAGGATTTTTTTTGTGCCTTTGTTTTGGATCTGAAACTATTTGATTCTTTCGCGTTTGCATTATTGTGTATTTTATGACTTTTTCTCTCGTTTATTGACGTTTGTGTTGTGAATTGAAGTTTTTAGGTATTAATCTCTTTGAAGGCTTCTTTTTTTTTTTATTGTATCTCTAAGATTCTGTGTTTAAAGCTAATGTCTTTTTTGGATTTTGAAAAAAGGGTTATGAAAACACTTGTTGACTTGGCTATATGTATTTCAATTTTGAGATCGATTTTGTGAAATTTTCGTAGGTTGCTTCGTTTTGTGAAAGTTTATGAATTTTAGAGACTGGTGACGATATAATGCTTTGATTTGTTTGTAGTTTATTGATTTGAATATTTGTTATATGTGTTGTTTTTACAGATCTTGGATTAATGTTTTTAGGGTTCTGAGTTTTGTTTTTGTTCAGTTTATGTAGGGAACACGCATATCAAGTGTTAGAGTCAAGATCACAAAAAGTTATATATCGGGTGATCTGGGCTGCTCTATTGTAATCTTAAAGCTAATTTGACTTGTGGGTCTTAAATAGCTTTGATGGTTCTAAGCTAAAGTTTCAATCTTTATCCATTTTGAATCGATGAAGTAGTTACTAATCTGGAAAAAAAAATTGTTGGAGAAGAGAAAGCAAATTCAATTGCTACTGCTAGAGACCTTTTCGGCATCCATGCTGGTAGAGAGCATGCGTGGATACTGTGTTTTGGGTGATGCCCCTGACAAAATTAGTTCCCGATGCATTCGGCGTGGTGACGATATGTCTAGTCGTTCTGCTTGTTCTTCTCGGTCTCCTTTGCATCGCTTACTCGTTTTCTTTCCAGTCTCACGTTCGTAAGCAAGGTTATATTCAACTTGGTTACTTTAGTGGTCCTTGGATTATACGAATCGTTTTCATTCTGTTTGCTATCTGGTGGGCTGTTGGTGAGATTTTTCGGTTGAGTTTATTGAGGCGTCATAGAAGAGTGTTGAGTGGGTTGGATTTGAGATGGCAAGAAAACGTTTGCAAGTGGTACATCGTTTCGAATCTAGGATTTGCGGAGCCTTGTCTCTTTCTGACGCTTATGTTTCTTCTGCGTGCTCCGTTGAAGATGGAATCAGGGGCTTTGAGCGGAAAATGGAACAGGAATACTGCGGGTTATATTATTCTTTATTGTCTACCGATGCTTGCTCTTCAACTTGCGGTTGTGTTATCCGAGTCACGCTTAAACGGTGGTAGTGGCTCTTTTGTAAAGCTGCCACACGACTTCACAAGAACGTATTCTCGAGTTTTTATTGATAATGATGAGGTCGCGTTATGCACATATCCTCTACTGAGTACTATCCTTCTCGGTGTATTTGCAGCCGTCTTAACAGCATACTTGTTCTGGCTTGGAAGGCAGATACTGAAACTGGTCATTAATAAGCGTTTACAGAAGAGAGTATACACTTTGATATTCTCGGTCTCGAGTTTCCTTCCATTAAGAATTGTTATGCTAAGTTTGTCGGTTCTCACAGCAGCAGACAAGATTATATTCGAAGCCCTTTCTTTCCTGGCCTTCCTTTCCCTCTTCTGCTTCTCCGTGGTATCCATTTGCTTGCTTGTCTACTTCCCGGTTTCAGATTCAATGGCCTTGAGAGGACTAAGGGACATGGAAGAAGAGGATATGGCTGTAACTGAAGAACGCAGCAGTGCTCTGTTGCTTCAACCAAACACTTTGCAAACCGATGAGAGCTTGAACGTAAGAGGTCGGAGAGACTCGAGATCGACTTCACAGGAAAGGTATGTGGAACTCAGCCTATTTCTTGAAGGTGATAACTAAAATCGCCAAAGGCTGTTTCTATTTGGCTTTTGGCAATGTACAGATTCCTGGTGAAACAAGCAGAGAGAGAGAGAGAGAGGCTAAAGAGTTTAAGTATGAGAATATGTTTGGGCAAAAAAAGGCATAATTTTCAGTTTTGTGGCAAAGACACTTTGACTGTAAAGGAGGGTTTGGGGGGTTTACTCTTGTGAGGGGTTTGTTGTTTGAAATGTTTTCTGCTTGATGGATCATATTTTTGTACCTTTATTATGTGATCAATTTTGATTTAGAAAAAACCACAAAACTAATAATCACCTTTTACACTCTTTCTTCGACGTATGAACAATGCTTATCAGGCATATACATATTTGTATTAATCCGAATTTAAATAACATAACAAAATTTTATTCCAAAAGGTGCTTGGTGTGGCAAACTCTTCTGAGCCGTCTCTTGTTGAGGAATCTGTGTCTATCAGATTCCAACTTCAGTCAACAAGATGAAAGCATTAATGGTATTCAAAAGAAAAAAAAAACAAAAAACATCTACAGATTTGATCATGATTCATGAGTCCTGTGCCTAAATTCTTAGTTTTCTAAGTCCTTACTCTGTAGTATGTACATTTGTAGCTTCTCGAACTCATTCGCTTCATAGTGTTCCTAATCCTCTAAACCTACAAAACAACAACGATTTAGAACCCTTAATCAATAGTAAGTTAGCAAAACAATTAATTGGCTGGAATCTTCGAAATCTAAATACTGATTAAGCAACTAAACAACTATTTAGCTATAGAACTACGTTCTTGGCTGATTTGAAGCTCTCTGAGGAATCTGACGGAGGAGCATGCAGGAGTGGAATGAACTGATAACGATCGGAGGAGTAGCCGTGAGCGCATTGCCGGAGAAAAACTCAGTCTGACGGTTCAGATCATCCCTTCGCTGAACCTCGCCGCAGGTATACTCAAATTCTTCTTCGTCAAGTCGCGTGGATCAGTTTGTTATCAAAACTAGGGTTTTGTCATCAAGCAAGAGAACACCGACACCGTTAATTATTCAGACTTAGTCGTCAAATTGTGTATGTTTATGGAAATTTTAGTAACAATGGTCTTTGCTAAATCAATCAGATTGCTTTTATCATAGTAACAGTGATTTAATCAATGATCTAGATGACTGATTTGGGAATCACAAACTGAATTTTTTGTTGAAGGGATCTGTAGCTATTTCTGAAATTTGATATACATTTTTTAATATAGGAGGATTTGGTTCATATTTGATTGCTATTGATGAGAAGACATACAAGGAGAAGTTGTCATAGATCCAGGATTGTGGTGGATCCAGTGATTCTTGGGACGCAAGGTAACATTTTAGTAACATTTGCTATGATCCTTTCACTATTGCTGAATCATTCTCCTTACTTATAAGTTTTTGTCTGAGATTATGGTTTTGGACTACAAACTTACATATCCCAGTGGAAGCGTCACATCAATGTTGATTAGCAGCTTTCACACAAACATTAGAGCTGAGCTTGTATGGTAAATTTTGTCAAGAGTCTTGCTTTCTGCAAACAATATTTAGTTTATTGAACTTGTATCTGCGATATTGTTCACTATAGGAAACAAAATAACAGAGCCTTAGCTTAATTTGAATTTGCATGTGGAACCCTTGGTTTGACGCTATTCAAGAACATGTAATGTAAGTTCATACTCTATCTCTTAAGTCTTAGCCAGTTTGATACAGCTTTATACTGCCAAAGGTTATTAGAGAAACAAGATAAATTTTTGCATTTATGTTTTGTTGCTGCAAAACCCATTAAGAAAACAGGCGAAGCCCGATTAATTGGCGTGGTTTTCTCAAAAGTATCTTAGTAATTTTCCTCTTTAATTTCACAGATCCGAAGCCAAGTTTGTCAAGAAGGTTGCGAGGGAGCTTGAGAAAAATTTCACCACCATCCAATCTGATAAAGGAAGAAAAGAAGACGATTTCGTGAAGACGGTGAAAACATATAACGTCTCACTGGCTCAGCCGTGTGCATGGTTTGGATCGGTAATCAGCTTACTCGGTGAGACTGTTCACAACTGTGTGCCTCACCAGCCATGGTTGTTCTTGCTGGTCAGGTTAAGCTCTGATGTGGCTATTTCATACCATTGGGCTTAAAGGTCTGTCTGAATTTCACAGCTGAACGAAGAGGTTTAGTTCCCATTCCTCTTATCTGAATGCGATAAACAAATGATTATGACAAACAATCTCTTCTAATAAAATCTGAACTGCACTGTCATACCATATCAAAATCAGACTTGTTTGATACAAAAACATCAAACAAGAAAAACAAAAGCAAGTGCCAAAATTCTGAGTAGAATATGTGAATATCGAAACAACTTAATAACCACCCTTGAGATCGTTGACAACATCGTAAGGAATGGGAGTAACAGTTTCCAAGTGCCAAAATTCTGAGTAGAGAATGTGAATATCGAAACAACTTAATAACCGCCCTTTAGATCGTTGACAACATCGTAAGGAATGGGAGTAACAGTCTCCAAGGTCATACCTTCGACCATGAAACCTGGTTTAGGACCTTTAGGTTGTCTCTTGGTGCTAATAGTCTCTCCTCTAGCTTTAGCTGCAGCCTTGAGCTCATCATTCTTCTTCTTTCTCAGTTTAAACTCCTCAGCACACCTCGACTGCTGCACATGCTCCACACGCACATGTAACCTCTTCCTTATGATTCTGTTCCCAATCTATAACCCAACCCAAACCACATAATTAAGTCACATTCCAAATTAAAAGAGCAGACTTTCACAACATCAAAGTCAAAAAATCAAAACATCACAAGAATCACAGTTATAATACCCTTAAAATAATGAAATTCATACTTAGAAATCAAAATGAAACATAATTAGAATCATCGTGAATCGATTACAATTGATACAAATAGTATTAATCAATACTCAACCACACATTTCAGAATTTAATCAGATAACCTCAAAAAACTAATCAACACATAGCAGAGAAATCACAAATCCGTTCGAAACCCTAATTTCAACAACAACCACTAATTCATCAAATTGAACAATCAAATTGAAAATTCAGACCTGTTTGTTGACTTCAACGCCAACGGCACGCTTAGTGACGTTCCAGACGCGACCAGTACGGCCATGGTAGAACTTATGAGGCATACCCTTGTGAATAGCACCATTGACCTTGACATCGACGTAATCGCCGACCTTGAAGGTTCTGAGGTAAGTAGAGAGTGGAATATAACCCTTCTTCCTGAACGGTCTCGCGAACAGATCCCTAGTTCTCGCCCTTACACCGTGTCCCGCCGGCATTTTTTCACTCCTCTCTAAGTTCTGTGACTGGTGGCTGGAACCCTAGATAAGGTGGGGAGACGATAAAAGCACGAAGTTTATAAAGTAGATTAGGGTTTTCTTATAATGGGCCTATTGGGCCATAAATTTATAAATAACCCATTTGAATTTGAGAATTTACCTGACTTACTGACTAGGTAAACAATAGAGTGGGCATTCGAAAAAACTTTCGGGTCAGAGATTTTGGTATTTTTTTTTTTTTGGTTTGAAAAAAAAACTTACCAAATAAACCCGAACAAGAAATTCGGTTTAGTTTGGTTCGAATTTTGGAAGTTGTAAATTTCAGTTCGGTTCATGGTGATATTACTGGTTCTGAATTGAACCAAAACTAACTAAGAATTTGGGTTTTGGTTAATTGAAACAAATGCTGAACGGTTTCACCTAATAAAACGCATTCCAACCGAATATACTATTCAGCTAATTCAGTTAGGAAAGTAATGCTCTGCCCTATAACACAAGACTAAATAATTCCAAAGAAAAATAGTTTCCTTACTCCAAGTGAACTTTGATTCGGATTATTAGAGTCTAGTTATATATAGGAAACAAGTTACAAGTTAAATGAGTGAGCACAACTTTACACTAATAGAGTTCAAAAAGAAAGAAAGCAGAGCAAAGTGTTGGTTTCTAGTATATTTTCAACAAGAAACTATCATTATCAATGATCCTTTCAAAGTATTGCTTCAGGTACAAAATCTGTAAACCAGAGACCACAAGCAAATGCCCAGTGATATTATACTGTACCATGTGACTCTCGAATTTGTTTGTTTTCACTCATAATCTTCATCTCTGCTTCTCTGCAATTGTGAAAATAGAAAATAGTTTTATTTCTTTTCAGGTTCTTCCAAGAATGTAGCAGTTAATTAAGTTTTGTACCTGTTTTGAAGGTACTAAAGTAGATTTGCATGGATGGCTTCAACTACAGCTTCAAGTTTCTTAAGCTCAGCTCTACATACTACGATTGCAGAGAAAATGAAATGTCATATAGAGACTAAACTTTAAGTAATTTTGTAGCTTATTATCTCAGAGGCATGTCATGTGCAAATTGTTAAATTTGTTACCATGACTTTTGCCTTCTTCTTCGCCACCTCTGAAACTCTCATAATCTTAATCAACATGATGTTCCAAGAGTTGGAGTATCCCACATTCTTTTATCTCCCATTTTTTCCGGAAATAGAATGTGACATCGAACGTAAAAACAAGCTTGGTGGAAGTCAGCTCCTTTGCTTCAAAATCGAAAATGTATAGATGCTCCGTAAAAATTGGATCTAGGGTGCGTTTAGTGAGAGCAATTTGCTTAGAAGTGCAGCAAGACACACTAAGTTCTGCCAAGTCAAAAAATCCAGTTTCACCCTTGGTAACGAACAAGATGCAAGCCTTAAACTTTGTTGATGTACGAAGAGGCTTTTGATTCAACTTCACTGTTACAGAACTCCCAGAAACTCTGTAAGTGAAGCACGCAGGCACTTCTCCACCGGGTAAGACAGCAAATTGACGAGTTGATGTCTGAATGATGAGATCTCTTGCTTCTTGATTTAGTTTGAAGCAGTTTACGAAGTTGAGACGAGTACCTGGATTGCAAAAGGAGCAATCTAGTTTCTCTAGGGACTCACAATTTTCTGCATCTATGAACGATAGGGAATCTGGAAGCTGCGGGAGTGATACCAAATTCTTCATTCCCTTTAGTCCAAGTACTCGTAGACGAGAGCATCCCCTGACCCATGGACCAAGCTCTTGGATTTCTGTATCGGTCAAGTGAAGTTCTGTGATCCAGTTATGAATATATAGCAATTCCTTGAGGTTTTCACTGTATGACACATTCAGATCACTAAGACGTGACCATGACATGACTGACAAAGGCACTTCTTTGATTGAGGTTCCCATGAGTTTGAGATTTCTGATGTTTGTGGAAATCTCAGGAAAACTTTTTAACGACCAGCAATCAGTGAGATCAAGATAATCGAGAGACTCCATGTTGATGTTGATCGGAAGAGCCTTTAGTTTTGAACACCCTCGCAAATTTAAATACTCCAATTTATGAAGGTTCCCAATAGAGAAAGGGAGCTCCACCAAACTTGAGCATCCATGGAGATATAATTTTAGGAGATTAGTTGTATTCCCAATCGAGGAAGGGAGCTCCACCAAACTTGTACATCCATGGAGATCTAATTCTTCGAGATTATTTGCATTCCCAATCGAGGAAGGGATTTTCACCAAACTTGAGCATCCATGCAGATCTAATTTTTTGAGATTAGTTGCATTCTCAATCGAGGAAGGGAGCTCCACCAAACTTGAGCATCCATGGAGATATAATTTTAGGAGATTAGTTGTATTCCCAATCGAGGAAGGGAGCTCCACCAAACTTGTACATCCATGGAGATCTAATTCTTCGAGATTATTTGCATTCCCAATCGAGGAAGGGATTTTCACCAAACTTGAGCATCCATGCAGATCTAATTTTTTGAGATTAGTTGCATTCCCAATCGAGGAAGGGAGCTCCACCAAACTTGTACATCCATGGAGATCTAATTCTTCGAGATTATTTGCATTCCCAATCGAGGAAGGGATTTCCACCAAACTTGAGCATCCACAGAGATTTAATTCCTTAAGACTAGTGGCCTTTGAGAGATTAGGAAGCTCCTTCAGATATCTAGAATATGACAAATCCATCCACTTGAGATTTTGAAGCTCCTGTACAGACAAATAAAGACAGAAAACATCACTAGGTTGATACACTTAGCAATTGAACTCTTAAAAATTACACGTCCATGTTACATACGGAATGACAAGTTAAATATAATCTTTAATCAAGTTATTTTTACTGTAAATGAAAGGATATTATGTATTCAAAATAAAATTTAAAACTTATTTTTTACAAGGAAGAAATTTGAATGACTTACTTTAATTTCATCCAACAGCTTCTCAAGCTTGCTGTAACACATTGTTAATTCCACAAGGAACTCTAGGTTAATAATAATAGGCAAACTTGTTATTGGCGCATGCCACCAATGTAGTAATCGAAGTTTTTGAGATATATAGTGCAGAGGTCCCCTCGAGGATATAATATTTTGATGACGAGAATTATATTGAACTCTTAAGAACTGGAGATTAGACATTACTTCAAAGGCTTTCTCAGTAATATTTAACTCGTCATCACAGGCTATGCCTACAACCCTTCTAGTAATCTGAAAAGAAAAAAGACCCAGAATTAAGTAGAGATGATAAAATACACTCAAGTTGTAATGAGCAGTGCAACGAAAGACTAATGCCAAAACTTACTGTTGTATAGTCAGTGAGTACTTCACAAGTATCTTTATCATTAATCAAAAACTGGCGTTGCCCAGGCTCATGAACAGATTGCTTACGAACAATTTCCTTACCTAGTTGGACCAGCAAATTATGCATGCTTAATCCATAGTGCTCAATAGATAAGAGAGATTTATCAGCTAAAACATGAAGCCTTTGCTTCACATTCTTGAAACTTTCGGCAAGATTTGCTTCCACTCTCTCCAAAGAGTGATAGCTGAAAAAGCAAGCTATATGAAGGAATAAATCTTTATCGTCACCACATAATGCATCGTAACTGAACTTCAAAATGCTCTCAATGCGTCCGTCTAGGTTAGCCCTTAATTTTCCTACCTCCATTGACCACTCCTCCTTGGGAAATCCACGAAAGTGGGAGCCCATAACCTGTAGTCCTAAAGGAAGTTGACCGACAAGGTGCGTAATTAAATAAGCAAGTTCAGCGAAACCATCTTTAGGGGTCTTTTGGTCAAAAGCGTACATGCAGAACATTTGAAGAGCCTCATCACTTGATGGAAACTCCACCTTGTATATATGGTTGATCCTATGTGCGTTCAAAAGTTTTCGATTTTCTGTTGTGATGATAATCCGACTTCCAAGACCAAACCATTCATCATTTTTGGCCAACGCATCTAGTTGGGCTAACCGATCCACATCATCAAGAACGAGTAACACTTTCTTGTTTCTCAACCGTCCTTGAGCGACTCCTAAATGAGGTATCACGATATCTGTCAGGTTGGTCATCAGAGACAACATTTGGTTCTGGAGTTGACATTGAGCTTTGTATTCATCAAAACAAGGTCTTGGATAGCTTCCTTTGATATCCTCCATGAATGCACTATTTTGGAAAGTCCTGGAGATTTGGTTAAACAGAAACCGGACGATGGTGGACTTCCCAATTCCAGACGGACCCCAGATCCCAATCATCCTCACTTCATCCAAATCTAGGCGTAACATCTGTACCAACCTATCCATATGAGGTTCCATCCCAATTAAACGATCAAAATCATGTGATGGTGTCAAATGATTCAGCTTTTTTGAAATTTCAGTGGCGATGGCTTCGATCATGGCTGCTTCATCAGTCCTAACAAAAAAGAGATCAATTTATAAATCATGTTAATAAATAATCACTAAGAACTCACATATACATTCAATAGTTATCGTATAGAAATGGTAAAAAGATATATAGTTTTGTGTTAGAATATTAAAAGCAAGTGAAAATAAAGAGGACGAACCATGCGCTAGAATGGTAACCGGCGATTGTGGACACATCCTCCAAAGCTTTTTTCCATGTCTCAGTCTTCTCCTTTGTTTTACCTTTACAAGTTTTTTTAAAGACCTTCCCAAAATCTCCGGTTCGCTTCTTTACAACAGTTGGATCTACATCATAGAAAATGGTTATCACCGTTTGACCCAACTCTCTCTTCATGATCTCCACCAATTCGTCAAGACACCACGACGAAGAAGCGTAATTCTTGGAGAGCAAGACGACCGCAATCTTAGATCCTCTGATCGCCCGTATGAGTTCAGGACCGATGGATTTTCCTCTCGTGATCTCGTTGTCAATGAACAGGTTGATTGCTTTGCTTCTGAACTCCTTCCGAACGTGACTGAGAAAGGTTTTGCGTACATCTGGCCCGTGGAAGCTCGGAAAGACATCAGGTTCCAAGTTTTGAGACAAGGAAGATGAAGGAGGTAAAGAAGAAGAAGAAGAAGCCATTACTACGATGGAGAGAAGATTTGAGATCACAGATGTAATAATAGAGCTGTGTGGTGGGAGTAAGGATTAACAAAGAGGCGTTGTATGTTTAGTGATATATCACGTTGACGCCATTGACTGAGAAGGTTCACACCATTCATTGAAAATGAAACTTTATCTTTTCGTTGACTGAGAAGGTTCACACCATTCACACCAACTAAGATAGCCACAGGTTTAGCATTCATGTAGGTTCCACCATTCTTGATAATTCCTCTGAAATTAATTGGTCCTTTAATTTAGTTGTTGACTTTTCAAGTCTTGTGACACTCGAATTTTAAGAAGGAAACACCAATGAAATTCACAAGCAATTTCGACGAAGTAAATAAAAGTCTTCACCAAATCTGCAATTTCACATGTTTGCAGTTTCGAAGCAATGAGTTCAATTTTTTCAGAGCAGAAAGGGTTCCATAGACTTCACATGCATCAGTTTTTTATTTCCATTTATGAATACTTTAAATGGTTATTCCAAAGAGATTCAGTTTCATATTTTATCAAGAGAAATTTAGTTCAGATTCCTCTAATTAGAGTAGTTATAAATTATATGTAGTAGGAAACAAATTACAAGTTAAATGAGTGAAACAAACTTTTACATTAACAGTTCAAAAGAGTGATTCTTCAACAAGAAACTATCAATGATCTAAATAAGCTTCTTCTTTTCAAAGTATTGCTTCAAGTACAAAATCTGTAGACCAGAGACCACAATGCAGATGCTAAGTGACATTATACTGTACCATGCGACTCTCGAGTTTGTTTTTTCACTCACAATCCTCATCTCTGCTTCTCTGTGAAAAAGAGAGTAAACATTTTTTATTTTCTTTTCACAAAGACTGTTGCGGTTAATTAAGTTTTTTACCTGTTTCTAAGGTAAAGTAGACTTTCATGGATGGCCTCAACTACAGCATCAAGTTTCGTAAGCGCCAGTTCTACACCCTACGATCAAAGGCATAATCAGCTGTTACATACATACTAACTTTAAAGCTCTTTCATTGCATAATCTATTCTGAGAGAGACAATTGTAAACTGTAAGAATATCATCGAAGTATCAAATGTGGAGAGAGCTGACCTCAATCTTCTCTTTTTTAGCAACGGAGTCCCAATCTTTGGCTGCGATTCCAGTTTTCCAATCAATGTTGATGCTAATATCTTTGTTACCATGATTTTTGCCTTCCGCCTCAAAACACGCCAAGTAGGTTCCTGATTCTTGAGTTGTAAATGCAAATTGACCATTCGTTGCATTTTCCTTATGGTGCAAAACGCTTCCATAGGGTGATGTCACCTGCAATTACAGCATAAAAATTTCTGGTCACTTTCCTTGTAAACCTATAAAACATCTATGCATTACCCATGTGATTTAAAAACTTTTTACAACAATCTATCAAGCTATGTGGTAGCCAGAAGAATCAATGGCTACCATCTAACTAATATAGCATAGAAGAGTAGGATTTAGATGAGATATAATAGTAAATTAACAAGATATAGACGAATATTTTCCATCTTTATAAGCAAGTAGAGAACTTGAGGTTCGTAACTAAATCCTACCAGTACGGCCATGGTAGAACTTATGAGGCATACTGTAACATCCCGGTTTCTGAGAAGAGGTTAAGAGATTTGATTTGGCTACCTATATCACCAAAGTGCACTTATCTTTTCCGTCACTTGTCCTGAGAGAACTCCAGAGTTAAGCGTCTTGGGAGAAGACTAGGATGGGTGACCTCTAGAAGTGGTTGTCGATGCCAGTGAGTGAGGCCAAAGCACGGGGAAAGATCATGTGGTGATTTGTAGGGATGGTAACAAGTCTCTAGGGCCTCGAAAAATTAATGCACCGGCCGTCGGGCGAAGGTGGGGCCCATGGGCCTAGAGGGGCCGTGCAGCGCTCACGAGCCCTGGATAGGGTATGGGGCTCACGGGCCAAGAGAGGACGTGAGGTGCTCACTGACGGTGGTGGGCTGGGCATTACAATTGGTATCAGAGCTCTAGGTTATGTCAAACCGGTTCGACCGGGAGGCGATCTGAGGGCGATGGGTGCAACGAGGCGTTGCGATCTGTTAGTGGGGGTGAGTTGTAACATCCGGTTTCGAGAAGAGGTTAAGAGATTTGATTTGGCTACCTATATCACCAAAGTGCACTTATCTTTTCCGTCACTTGTCCGAGAGAACTCAAGAGTTAAGCGTCTTGGCTGAAGAAGACTAGGATGGGTGACTCTAGAAGTGGTTTTGCGTAGTGTGTGAGGAGCCAAAGCAGGAAAAGATCATGTGGTGATTTGTAGGGATGGTAACAAGTCTCTAGGGCCTCGAAAAATTAATGCACCGGCCGTCGGACGAAGGTGGGGCCCATGGGCCTAGAGGGGCCGTGCAGCGCTCACGAGCCCTGGATAGGGTGTGGGGCTCACGGGCCAAAAGAGGACGTGAGGTGCTCACTGACGGTGTCGGACTGGGCATTACACATACCCTTGTGAATAGCACCATTGACCTTGACATCGACGTAATCGCCGACCTTGAAGGTTCTGAGGTAAGTAGAGAGTGGAATATAGCCCTTGAGATTCTTACAAATTCCAGCTCCAAGAGTTGGAGTATCCCACATTCTTTTATCTCCCAGAAGCTCTGTAAGTGAAGCACGCAGGCACTTCTCCACTGGGTAAGACAGCAAATTGATGAGTTGATGTCTGGATGATGAGATCTCTTGCTTCTCGATTTAGTTTGAAGCAGTTTACGAAGTTGAGACGAATTTCCGGATTGCAGAAGGAGCAATCTAGTTTCTCCAGGGACTCGCAATTTTCTGCATCTATGCATGATACAGAATCGGGAAGCTGCGGGAGTGATACAAGATTCTGCATTCCCTTTAGTCCAAGTACTTGTAGACGAGAGCATCCCCTGACCCATGGACCAATCTCTTGGATTTCTGTATCGAAGTTCTGTGATCCAGTTATGAATAAACAGGAATTTCTTGAGGTTTTCACTGTATGACACATGCAGATCATTAAGACGTGACCACGACCAGATTGACAAAGGCACTGACACATACAGAGCTTTAAGACGTGACCACGGCCTGATTGACAAAGGCACTTCTCTGATTGAGGTTCCAATGAGATTGAGATAACTGATGTTTGTGGAAATCTCAGGAAAACTTATTAACGACCAGCAATCTCTGAGATCAAGTAATTCTAGAGACTCCATATTGATGTTGATTGGAAGAGCCTTTAGTTTTGAACACCCTCGCAAAATTTAAATACTCCAATTTATGAAGGTTCCCAATAGAGAAAGGGATTTTCACCAAACTTGAGCATCTATGCAGATCTAATTTTTTGAGATTAGTTGCATTCCCAATCGAGGAAGGGAGCTCCACCAAACTTGAGCATCCATGGAGATTTAATTTTAGGAGATTAGTTGCATTCCCAATCGAGGAAGGGAGCTCCACCAAACTTGAGCATCCATGGAGATTTAATTTTAGGAGATTAGTTGCATTCCCAATCGAGGAAGGGATTTCCACCAAACTTGAGCATCCACGGAGATTTAATTCCTTAAGACTAGTGGCCTTTGAGAGATTAGGAAGCTCCTTCAGATTTCTAGAATTTGCTAAATTCATCCACTTGAGATTTTGAAGCAACTGTACAGACAAATAAAGACAGAATACGCCATTAGGTTGATATACTTAGCAATTGAACTCTTAAAAAAATACACTTCCATGTTACTTACATATGGAATGGCAAGTTAAATATAATTTTTGATCAAGTTAATTTTACTGTACACGAAAGGATATTAATTTAAAACTTAACTTTTTACTAGAAATAAATTTAAATGACTTACTTTAATTCCATCCCACAGCTTTTCAAGCTTGCTGTAACACATTGTTAATTCCACAAGGAACTCTAGGTTAATAATTATAGGCAAACTTGTTATTGGCGCATGGGACCAATCTAGTAATCGAAGTTTTGGAGATATATAGTGCAGAGGTCCCATCGAGGATATAATATTTTGATGACGAGAATTATATCCAACTCTTAAGAACTGGAGATTAGACATTCTTTCAAAGGCATTCTCAGTAATATTTAACTTGCCAAAGTATTGTATGCCTACAACCCTTCTAGTAATCTGAAAAGAAAAAAGACCCAGAATTAAGTAGAGATGATAAAATAAACTCAAGTTGTAATGAGCAGTGCAACGAAAGACTAAACGCAAAACTTACTGCTGTATAATCAGTGAGTACTTCACAAGTATCTTCATCATTAATCAAAAACTGGCGTTGCCCAGGCTCATGAACAGATTGCTTACGAACAAGTTCCTTACCTAGTTGGACCAGCAAATTATGCATCTTTATAAAACCACTATCACCAATAGTTAAGAGAGATTTATCAGCTAAAACATGAAGCCTTTGCTTCACATTCTTGAAACTTTCGGCAAGATATGCTTCCACTCTCTCCAAATAGTGATTGTGGAAAAAACAAGCTATATGAAGGAATAAATCTTTATCTTCATTACTTAAAGCATCGTAACTGAACTTCAAAATGCTCTCAATGCCTCCGTCTAGGTTAGCCCTTAAATTTTCTACCTCCATTGACCACTCCTCCTTGGGAAATCCACGAAAGTGGGAGCCCATAACCTTTAGTCCTAAAGGAAGTTGACCGACAAGGTACGTAACTTTACGAGCAAGTTCAGCGAAACCATCTTTAGGGGTCTTTTGGTCAAAAGCGTACATGGAGAACATTTGAAGAGCCTCGTCATTTGATGGAAAATTCACCTTGTATATATGGCTGATCCCATGTGCCTTCAAAAGTCTTAGATCTTCTGTTGTGATGATAATCCGACTTCCAAGACCAAACCATTGAACATGTTTGGCCAAGGCATCTAGTTGTGCTTTTTGATCCACATCATCAAGAACGAGAAACACTTTATTTTCTCTCAACCGCTCTTGAGCAACTCCTAAATGATGAATCACGATATCTTTCTGGTTGATCATCTGAGACAACATTCGACTCTGTAGTTGCAATTGTGTACTGTGCTCATCAAGACAAGGTCTTGGATAGCTTCCTTTGATATTCACCATGATTGCGCTATTGTGGAAACTGTTGGAGACTAGGTTAAACAGAAACTTGGCAATGGTGGTCTTCCCAATCCCAGGTGGACCCCAGATCCCAATCATCCTCACTTCATCCAAATCAAAGCGTAACAACGGTTTCATCCTTTTCATATGAGCTTCCATCCCAATTAAGTGGTCAAAATCACGTGATGGTGTCAAATGATTAAGCATTTTCGAAATATCATTAGCGATGTTTTCGATCATCGCTGCTTCATCAACCCTAACAAAGAAGGAGATCAATTTATACATGATGTTAATAAATAATCACTAAGAACTGACATCCACGTTCAAAAGCAAGTGGAAATAAAGAGGACAAACCAGTTTCTTGAATGGTAACCGGCGATTGTGGACACACCCTCCAAAGCTTTTCTCCATGTCTCAATCTTCTCCTTTGTTTTACCTTTACAAGTTTTTTTGAAGACTTTCCCAAAATCTCCAGTTCGCTTCTTTACATCAGTTGGATCTACTTCATAGAAAATGGTTACCACCTTTTGATCCAACTCTTTCTTCATGATCTCCACCAATTCGTCAAGACACCACGACGAAGAAGCGTAATTCTTGGAGAGCAAGACAATCAAAATCTTAGATCCTCTGATTGCCCGTATCAGTTCAGGACCGATGAAGTCTCCTCTCTTGATCTCATTATCTATGAACGTGTAGATTCCTTTGCTTTTGAACTCCTTCAGAACATGACTGAGAACTTTTTTGCGGACATCTGGCCCGTGGAAGCTTGGAAAGACATAATGCTTCCAGTTTCGAGACAAGGAAGGTGAAGGAGATGAAAGAGGTAAAAGAGAAGAAGAAGACGAAGCCATTACTACGATGGAGAGAAGATTTGAGATCGCAGATGTAATAATAGAGTTGTGTGGTGGGATTAAGGATTAACAAAGAGGCGTTGTATGTGTAGTGATATATCACGTTGACGCCATTGACTGAGAAGGTTCACACTGACAAGAGAGAAATCTTATCTTCTCGTGGAATATAAGAGCATCTTTATTGGGGGTTTTTAAGAGAGTTTCTTAAGATTAAAACCATTAAATTAAAACAAAACAAAAAAAAGGGTTAAGAACCGATTCTAAACTAAGAGTTTTTAGAACTCTTAAGAACTCCTAACATGTCATTTTCTGATGGGTTGAGAAAAAAAAACAAAACCAAAAAAAAACCCACCGCTTCATCGTCTCCCTCAATTTTTTTTTCCTTCGTCTCTCTGAAAAAACCACCGCTTCACCGTTCAAGGAGGTGAAGAAGGAGCTCGATCTTGTCCCAACCAGCTCTCATCTCTCGCTCGCTCGACAGAAGTACTCAGACGAGTGTGAATCCGCCATTAACGAGCAGATCAAGTAGGTTTTTCTTGCTCACATCTCTCTTTATTAGTAAGAATTGAAGGATTTGACACTGCAATCTGGTTGATTAGCTATAGGATTTGGTACTTGAACCTCATATCGATTCTGCTTACGGATTTTGTTTACAGTGTGGAATACAATGTTTCCAGAATCTTTTTTCCATGTTTTAGATCTCTCTTAATAGGAAAGAAAATTAATTTTAGGTTCGACCATTACGTTGTTTGGTTCTGTTTCTGGGAATTTTCGTTTTAACAAAAAAAAACCCCTTTTCTGAGATCACATTCACTTTTTTATTTTGTAACGCCATTTATGTGTTAAACTGTTGCAAAGTGTTCTCTGTCTGAGCAGGAGATGGTGAAAATCTCACTGCTTTTGTTGTATCTTCTGGTTTCAACTTGTCTCTTCACTTCTTCATCAGCCCAGGCTCCAGGTAATTGACTCTTTTTGACGACTTTTTGATGTTTTTTCTCATTGAAATAGCTGTGAAGATTCTAGTTCATGTGATGTAGTAACAAAGGTTTTTGAAATTTTTGCCTTTTGTTAACATATCTCACGTGTGTTGTATTTTTGTTGGTTTGTTTGAGATTTGTGTGTTTAGTTGGGTAGCAGAAGGTAAAAATATGGAGTCTTTATGGTATTTGAAGTGAATTGTAACAAAAAGAATCAAACTTTTGTTTTTGATAAGTGCAGGTTTTTGAATCAAACGATCAGTTTCCTAATGGGTTAAGAGTTCTTGTCGTAGATGATGACACTTCTTGCTTATTCATCCTCGAGAAAATGCTTCTTCATCTCATGTACCAAGGTCTCAAAGTTTCCTTCTTTTCAATGATTTTCCTGAGAAAATTCACATTTTTTTGTTTATCTGAGTTTTGTTCCTTTGTACAGTTACCATTTGCTCACAAGCTGAAACTTTTTACAATCCTGTCATTAGTAAGAGAATCAACTCTGTTCTTATATATTCTCTCAAAGATTGAAACTTTTCTTACGTTTTCTCTTTGTGAATTGATTAAATATTGTTTAGTGATGTCTGTTGATGGAAGAACAACTACAGTTATGACTGGAATCAACCATGGAGTTTATTCATTTCATTTAAGTGATATGTTTTCGTTTGTGATCATTCAGGTGAGCTATGGTGGTGTGCTTAGACGCTTCAGGGTGCCTGTTCAAGCTAATGGAAAGCTGGTTAAGCACGAGGCTTGCGGTATCAAAGGTGTGTATCTCTGATCTAACACCTTTTGATTTATTTAAGTTAGGAGAAGCTTGAATATCTGATTTAGATTATGTTAAACATGAATCTGTGATTAGTTTCTGATTTTGATTTAAACTGATTTAGATTAGGTGAACATGATAGGTGCTTTTAATTCACTTTGATTTGATTGTCTACATCAAACTTGAAAGAGAAGATTAGGTGCTTTTAATTCACTTTGCTTTGAATTAAACTCTTGAAGACTTTAACACCTAACCTCACCTCTACTTTTAATTCACCGAGACCATTTGTCTCTTCTTTCTTCCTTCTCTTTAAACTCTTCCTTCTTCCTTCTCTTTAATCTCTGCCTTCTCTTTAAACTCTTCCTTCTTCATTCTCTCTTCTTTCTCCTTTCAACACCTAATCTATGGATCCATATAGTCATGATTATGGTTTTGTGAACCTCTTAAGTAGTCAACAATCAAACCATCCTCTTGAAACCAATATATATGATGATGATCTTCTCTTATTTCAAGACAAACCTAAGGAGCGTAGAGAAAGAAGGAAATGATCACAGATTGAAGACGTGGTGCTCATCAGTGCTTTGGTCTCAACATTCTTATTATGGTGCTATTTTTGAAAAAAAAAAAAAAAAAAAATTTTTTTTATAAAAAAAAATAAATAATAAAAAAAAAAAAAAAAAAATTTTTTTAAAAAAAAAGCTAAGCCAACACACTGCAAGCAGAGGTGCTAGCAATATGCTTAAGTTTGTAGTTTATGAGGCTGCAACAAAACAAAAATCCAGTGGCCAAAATGAGGATGATGTCATCAAGCTGGCTTATCAGATCTTCTTCAATGATTACAAGATGAAGTTCACACTTCAGCATGCTTGGAGAGAGATTAGGCATGATCAAAAATGGTGTGGATCTTCATCTACAAAAGATCAGCCACCATCAAAGAGAAGGAAGGTTGATGAGCACTCTGCACAGTCATCAAGCTCTGTGCCACTAAGCCATGAAGAGGATCAAGCTCGTCCTCCTGGTGTTAAGGCATCAAAAGCCAAAGGTAAAAAATCTGTGAGCAAGGCAACAACTGTGGAAGAAGGCAAGACTCTATGGGAGTTGAAAAAGGAAGGGGAAAAAAAAGAATTTAACAATGAAAGAGAAGCTCTAAAAGAACAAGTTGTTGGACAGTCTCTTTGGTAAAACAGAGCCACTTTCTGAACTAGAAGTGGCTCTTAAGGACAAACTAATCACTGACATGTTGTCAAACGCTTGAATTCAATTCACTGTCATAATACTTTGTCTTTGTGTAATGTCTTAATGTAACTTTTAATTAATGTTTGCTTCAGTTTGTATGCTTCAGTTCTTGTTTGTATAATTAAGTTTGTGGTTAATGAAATCGTTGTTGATATGTTTCTATTTTACAATCAGTTAAAGGTTAGATTTTTGCATTTAAATTATAGGTTTCTGAGGACGACGTGAAGACAACAGGAGATGAGGACGACGTGCAGACAACAGGAGAAGGACGTGAAGAAGATGAGTACATGGCCCTTGGTGTTGGTTCTTCTCTAGGGCCTTCTGTGAAAAGGCAAAAGACTTGTTCTAATACCATGGTGAGTGAAGAAGCAACCAAATACCTGTTTTAATATCTGAAAACGTTTAGATTTCATATCTTTAGGTCATCCAAATGTTAGATTTTTGCATTCAAATTTCTAGATTATGATTGTGGTGGAAAATGCTACAACATTTAAACTGAAATTAGTTATATTGAGTAAGCATTGTTTACAATAGCTTTTCATTGGAGGAGAAATGCATATTTGAGTTTCTAGGAGGAATTTTTTTTTTTTAAGAACCTCATTTAAGAACTTCACCATTGGAGGCTAATTTTAAGAAGTTCTTAGCAAAAGTTCTTAACTTTCTTTTTTACAATATTTGTATTATAAATAATGTTAAGAACCCTCTTAAGAACTCTACCAATAATGATGCTCTAAGAGTAGGGCTGGGCACAATGCATTCCCCTTGACCATGGCCATCCCGACCACTTCGACCAAGTACCGCCTGCTCAAGCCAAGTATCAAGCCTTCACGATCCATTACCCGCCAAGCCCAAGTATCAAGGAAATTTTTTTCATACCTGATTCACTCTGCATTACACCATTACCCGTCCATTATCCGCCCCATTACCCGTTTCATACCCAGCAAAAATACCTTACATAAAAAAAATACCGTAATCCGTTACAAAAAAAAAAAAAACAAGTAATTACCGTTACATGGTAGTGGCGGCAAGTAACCAGCTTCGGGATTTTAGGGAATTGTTTCACGGATTGCTTCTGAGCAAGAAAATGAATGAAACGTGCAAGCAGTTCATTGAAAAAAGGTCTTGCCCACCCCTATCTAAGAGAGCCACAGGTTTAGCATTAATGTAGGTTCCACCATTCTTGATATTTCCTCTCAGAAATTAATTGGGCCTTTAATTTAGTTGTTGACTTTTCAAGTCTTGTGAAAAATCCAAATTTTAAGAAGGAAACACCAATGAAAATCACAAGCAATTTCGACCAAGTAAATATAAGTCTGAATTCACATGTTTGCAGTTTCGAAGCAATGAGTTCAATTTTTTCAGAGCAGAAAGGGTTCCATAGACTTCACATGCATCAGTCTTTTATTTCCATTTATAAATACTTAAATGGTTATTCCAAAGAGATTCAGTTTCATATTTTATCAAGAGAAATTTAGTTCAGATTCCTATAATTAGAGTAGTTATAAATTATATGTAGTAGGAGACAAATTACAAGTTAAATGAGTGAAACAAACTTTTACATTAACATTTCAAAAGAGTAATTCTTCAACAAGAAACTACCAATGATCTAAATAAGCTTCTTATTTTCAAAGTATTGCTTCAAGTACAAAATCTGTAGACCAGAGACCACAATGCAGATGCTAATTGACATTATATAAGATTTGAGATCAGAGATGTGATAATAGAGCTTTGTGGGAGTAAGAATTAACAAAGAGGCATGTATGTTTAGTGACCTTGACTCCATTGACTGAGAAGGTTCACACCAAGAAATAAATTAAGCTTATTGGAAATAAAGTTTATTGAGATCCACTCACTGTTTTTTAAGTTTTTACCTGTTTCAAAGTAAGTTTTTTACTCTCCAAAATCAGAGTAAAATTTTGTTAAATGAGTGAACAAAATTTTAACAGTTCAAAAGATAGGCTTAAAAGAATCAGAGAAAATTCTTCAACAAGAAACTATCAATGATCTTGATAAGCTTCTTCTTTTCAAAGTATTGCAAAAATATGTAGACCAGAGACCACAATGCATATGCCAAGTGACATTATACTCTACCATGCGAGTTTGTTTTTTCAGTCACAATCCTCATCTCTGCTTCTCTGCGAAAAAGAGACTAAACATTTTTGATTTTCTTTTCACAAAGACTGTTGCGGTTAATTAAGTTTTTACCTGTTTCTAAGGTAAAGTAGACTTTCATGGATGGCCTCAACTACAGCATCAAGTTTCGTAAGCTCCAGTTCTACACCCTACAATTAAAGGCATAATCAGCTGTTACATACATACTAACTTTAAAGCTCTTTCATTGCATAATATATTCTTAGAGAGACGATTGTAAACTGTAAGAATATCATCGATGTATCAACTGTGGAGAGAGCTGACCTCAATCTTCTCTTTTTTAGCAACGGAGTCCCAATCTTTGGCTGTGATTCCAGTTTTCCAATCAATATTAATGCTAATATCTTTGTTACCGTGACTTTTGCCTTCCGCATCAAAACACGCCAAGTAAGTTCCTGATTCTTGAGTTGTAAATGCAAATTGACCATTGGTTGCATTTTCCTTATGGTGCAAAACGCTTCCACAGGGTGATGTCACCTGCAATTACAGCATAGAAATTTCTGGTCACTTTCCTTGTAAACCTATAAAACATATCTATCAAGCTATGTGGTAGCCAGAAGAATCAAAGGCTACCATCTAACTAATATAGCATAGAAGAGTAGGATTTAGATGAGATATAATAGTAACTTCCCAAGATATAGACGAATATTTTCCATCTTTACAAGCAAGTAGAGAACTTGAGGTTCGTAACTTAATCATCAGTTCAAAACGTTTTTACCCTTTAATCACACTGCCTTAGCACACCAAGCTATTAACTCGAGAAATATGTTGACGAAAACCCCTCCCAGAGATATGGTCATTACTAGAAATATGTAGACATGCACACATTTGAGTAAACTTTTGACAACAATCTATCAAACTATGTGGTATCCAGAAGAGTCAATAGCTACAATCTAACTAATAAAACATAAAAGATTTGAGATTAAGAAGAAATATAACATGGCGCATGGCGCAAAGCTCAGACCATGTGGCCTTGGTGTGCCATGAGCTGTTTAAAACCAAGAATCGAGAACTCTGGCTGGCGTAACTAATCATCTCTTCCAAAAATTTATATTCTTTGATTAAACTTCCTTAAATGTACACTTAAGCATTACTAGAAAAGGTCGTCTTCTCATCCAATTCAATAACATCTAAATGCTTAAGATCCAGAACTGAGTAAATAAGATAAAGATCTATGAATCAGCTACTTATGATGGTTTTTAGTTTGACTCCATGAAAATGAGATGCTCAGAGAGTTAAAAATCTTTAGCTAATCACAGTAAACTTGAACAAGCTTCAATTCAATTAATGCTTTACTAAATTCAATCTAAGATAAGAACAATTTTTAGAAACTACTGCCATCTCACATAACTATGAACATGCAAATTGAATCGAAGCACTTAGTTCTAAATTCAAAATCTCATAGTTCGAATCCAAAATCCTTACCTTAACGGAGACAGTAGAGAAGATTGAATGTTAATCGGGAATGACGATGTAATCAGCTAAAACGACGACGTTGGTTTGAATTTCTTCTGAGACGCATTTTGATCCGGTATGAGGTATGTTAAGCCACATGGCTTCACAGCTCGGAATTAGCTCCGGCGACAGTAAGAAAATGAGAGATGAAAGAAGCTACGATGGATCTTCTTCATCGGAGCTTTTCAAAGTTTGTTTCCGATTGTACAAGTAGAAGTAGAAGTCAGATCTCGTTTCTGGTTCTGTATCAATTCAAAATCGACTAAAGACTTGAAAAAAAGGAAAATATACCATAAAAAAGCCTCAAACTATCAACATTTTTTCAATTAAAACTTTCAATTTTTTCTGTTTCATAATAAACTTTCAAGTCAATAATTTTGCTAGAATAAACCTTCAAGTCAATAAAACTAAACACTATGGAGAGTTGACTTAAAGTCAAAAAAAATTATTTAACATTCTTAACCTCTGTTAATTATTTACCAAATTTGTTTATTTTTTATAATTTTTATTTATAATTTTTCATTCACATATAAGAAAATATATTTTACCTTTAAAAAATTATTTTATCCTTAAAAACTGGTAAATAAAAAGTATTTTCGTATATGTAAATAAAAATGGTAAATAAAATACCATTTAAGGATAAAATACTTTTCAAGGATAAAAAATATTTCTTATATGTAAATAAAAAATGGTAAATAAAATACCGTTTTAAGGATAAAATACCTTTTAAGGATAAAAAGTGTTTTCTTATATTTTAATAAAAATGGTAAATAAACGTTTACGTAAATAAAAATTAATAAATAAAATACTTTTTAAGGATAAAATATTTTTTATTTTTATTTTTATTTACCAGTTTTATGGATAAAATATTTTTTAAAGGTAAAATCTATTTTCTTATATGTAAATAAAAAAAGATAAATAAAAATTATAAAAAATAAACAGAGTTAACAAATAATTAACAGAGGTTAACGGTGTTAAATTTTTTTTGTTAAGTTTTATCGACTTTTAAGTTTTTGTAAAATTATTGACTTAGAGGTTTAATATGGAAAAAGAAAAAGTTTAAAGTTTTAGTTGGAAAAATGTTAATAGTTTGAGATTTTTAGTTGAAAAAATGTTAATAGTATTATTTAAATGAAAATAAATCAAATAAAGACAAAATTATATAAGTTTTTTCACAAGAGAATCCGAATATAGAGATGGGTCGGATCTGCTTTGGTTGATGCTCTTGGGACTTTGGGTGAGTTTCTCATTTTTTTGGAGATACAAAAAAAAAATTGTTTTTGCATTTGTTTTTGAATGTTATGATGATGCTGAAGTTATTCCATAATTCGTGTTTAGTGTATTAAGTAGTGTTTTGTTAACTTTCCCATGCCAAAAAGGTTGCCAAGTGATTCATGAGATTTAGCTTGAAAAACTATTAGAACATTAGCATTGATAGAGGTGCTATGAATCTCTCAATTTATATTATTTTAATACTATAAATATAGTTCAATTGTATATTTTAAAAGGGAAAATACCCTAAAAACCTAACTTTACAATTTTTTTCAACTAAAACTTCCAACTATTTGAGTTTTCAAAATAAACATTTAAGTTGATAAATTTTTCCAACAAAAACTTCAAACTATTTTTGTTTCCAAAATAAACTTCTAACTATAATGTTTTTCTTACTTAAACCTTCAAGTTTTTAATATTGAGCCAAACTGAAAGGTTCCTAACGGTCAATATAACTCCTGTTAACTATGTTTATCCATTTTTAACGTATTTTTTCTGTTATTTATTTATTTAGTAACGATAAAATGAGTTACAACTACAAAAAATCTATTAATTCATCTAGAGTTCATATTCGAAACTTACAAAGTTAACAAATATTTAACATGTGTTTGCTGTGTTAATTAGAGTTATCGTTGACTATCAATTAACTCTCAATCAAACTCAAGAGAGTTTTTCCATCAATGGTTTTTATTCAAAAATGACAAAATTAACAAATAGTTAAACATGTGTTTGCGGAATTATCGTTGATCATCAATTAAACCAATCAAATCTGAACATGTATATGCAAGTAAGAGTTACCATGAGTTCTCAAAAGTTTTTAAATAAAAACCAACTAGGTGATAACTAGGGCATTGCGCGAGAGAACCATATATATATAGGTTTTATTAATTATTTTGATCATGTTTTTTTGGTAATAGAATTTGATTATGTCATCAAGGACATCAACATCACTATTCGGAATCGTCTCTCGACGCAACGTCCAAAAACATTTATTGATGGCTTGCTCGGATGGTTTGGAACAAAGGCTTGAGACCATAACTCTCTTTCTATTGTTTTTTTTTAAAAAATATCTCTCTATTTATTTTTTATCTTTCAAAAATATCTTTACTCAAAGATGCATATAATGTAACCATGATTTTCTTATAATTAAATTTTACATTCATACAAAAAAATAGAATTTGATTGTATTTATATAATTACATTGTTAGGCCCGATTGGAGTCAACATGTTATATTGTATTTTTGAAATTTTCATGTGAGTCTAATTATTCACCTCTTGTTCTAAAAATTTGAGTGTATTTTCATCATTTTAAAATATTAGGACGAATGAATTATTATAAAAAGGGTAATGACCCATAGAAATGTCAAACATGACAACACATGTTCATCTGGCTTGTTATGTCATGAACAATTTTTTTCTGACCACAATAGGTATACCCGCTAGAACTATGGACTGTGTAACTATGTCCAACCCCTTCCAATAAGTGCAACATATTAGTAGACCGCTCGAGGATTTAGTTTTTGTATTTTACAAATTAGAATGAAGGGTAATTTGGTCAGTACAATTCATGAAATGATTATTCACTACATTATTTAAATTAAGATGATATATTCTTAATCCCTTTTTCTAGTTTTTTTAGTTCAGAAATTTACCCATTCACATTCTTTTAATTAGTTAGATGTTTTTTAAGTTATAAAAATTCCAAATATATCTCTATGCTTTCAAATAAATTACTTATTCCTGTTTTTTTTGTTAAACTGATAAATTTTATTAAACTTAAGTCTCAACCTCACTAAAGAGAGGAGGAATTGCAACCCACACTAAAAGGAAATACAAGATAACAAAGCAAGAAATACCTGAAAATACTCCATGGGAAAGTAAACTAGGGATAAATTGAAGATACAAGTCAACAAACAAAACCAAAGGAGATCGAACAAGAACGATCCCGAAAGCTTCATGAGACACCGCATCCATCGCACCCGAAGAGTTACAAGCTATGCGACAAGGACAGATGAAACTATCAACCGGGAGAAAGATCCTTGCAAAACTGGTGACGCTTGATCATCCAAACCACTCTAATCAAGAGGGAATTTTGGCAAATAGTGCCAAGATGATGAGGCTCACCCCTAAACAGAGACTGCACTTCCCACTTCATACCTACAAGAACATAGATGCTAATGTTAATGATCGGGAACACACAATATTAGAACATGTCTAAAAAAGACCTCAATACAAGGCAAACCGGAATCACCATTAAAGTGATTCGAGAAATCAAATCCCCATCCAAGATAACGTCAAACCTTCCATCGAACATGTATCATAGCAACTATGGACACAAAGTGCCCCGTTACATAATCTTAATAATGCAATAACGATCCGTATCAGGGCAGTAAAAGACCCACAAAAGGGCATACAAGCCAACGAAAGCACCATAGGCGACCTAGCTAAAACCGATTTTCACAATACCAGAGCTACATAATCTACCAATAACCGACAACATTCCAACATAGGAGAATCGGAAGGAGAAGTAGAACATAGCTGGGGAACGAGAGGTTTGGAGAAACGATGATAGATTTGTCAGAGAAAGGTTATAGGATAGCAACAGAGGAGATGACTTCCAGCGAGAAGGATGATGAAATAGTGAGGAATATGCAAGATTCCATCATGTTTTTTAACCGGAAAGAGTAATATAATAGGATACTTCCATCTGTTTCCAAATTAAGATTTCAGAAAATGCATTTTTACAATAGTTTCTCGCATTTCCATAAAATTTAAATTACAGGTTTTAACAGAGAGATTTCACACAACTTAGATTTGATACATCTCCCTTTCACATGTCTATGCGGCTTCCACCCCTTGAGTCAACATAAATCCTTGTAAAAAATCTTCAAGTCATCCAAAATAAAGTACTATATGCAGTAAAACCTACATAAATTGATAAACACCATAAAATAATTAAATTCTCCGGTTCCAAGTCATGCAAGTGTAAAAATCATCAAAATTCGATAAGATAATAAAATTTTAAAAATCTATATGTAAATATATGGTCCCTACAATATCATAAATTAATAATTATATGAATATACACAAATATAGCTAAGATAAATATATATTGTTTTCTTATACTAGGTTAAGTACCAGTGCGTTGCGCGGGATTTTAATTGTATAACACCTTAAAAATTTAATTCAATTATGTAAATATATATATAAATTAAAGGTTGTGTAATATCATTTAAATTCTAAAACAGTAGATCGTTATTATTATTGTTTATATAATAACTACAAATAAAAATCCATAAATTATAAATACTATAGATAAAATTTAGTTATTTGTTTTAAGTTAAACTATATTATAAATTTCATATTTTAATATACTCATCAATTTATTTTCTTCCTTCCCCATATTCTTTAATCTTAATATAACTTTTTTATGGTCAAATAATTCAATTTGTTTTTTATTATTTTATAACATTTATAAATTAATTAATATTATCTCAAATACCAAGCAATATCTTAACACTCATAGAAAATTAAAAACAAAATCTAGTATAGTTTTTGAAACATGAATAATCTTCTTATTATCAACAGCCTCTTATAGCTTTACATTTACTATTTATGTTTTTGTTCCTCATAAATTAAAATTTAAGTTTTCTCATCATTCTTATAAATCATCACTAATGATCAATTTTTTTAATTATATTTTATAATAAATTATTTCCCATTTACATTCTATAAACTTCATTAAGAATTTACTGTGAATTTTTAATAGTTATTAGTTTTATATGTTATAGGTTTATTTATGCTTTTTCATTTTATTTCATTTTAGCAAGTTTCTAACAATATATATCAAATTGTAAATTTATCATAAAATGTATAGTTTTCTTATTTCTAATAAGATTTTTTGCATTTCTATTACAAATAAACTATTCAATGTTTACCTACTAATATAGTATTCTATTTTTTCGTGAAATCCTTAAAATTGATTTAAATATTCTTTTTACGTGTACATTTGTGATAAGTATTTTTTTCTAGTCATTTCAATTTCTTATAATTTTTTTATTCTTTTTTATAAGTTTTTAATCCTTTTATATTTTTAAAATTTTTATTTGAAATGCTATTTACACTTATTCATATTACAACTTTGTTCAATAATTAATCATGATTTCTTTTGTTTGATTATATATAGATTATATAGATATATAATTACTTGAATATACTAATCATGAGATCTACAATGATTTTAGTGTTCACATGGAAGGCTTAGTAATATGCTATTTATATAATTATCTCATTTTCAAAAACTCGCTAGGCGCTAGTCGGACGCTCGACTTGGGCCTAGTGCCTAATCGAAAAATCGAATTTAAATCAGGGATTAATCAAGGATTAGTTTTAGGGCTATTTTAATGTTTTAAAAATATATTAATCTATTATAATTAAATTTGTACATAATATATTTTCAATATTGCAGTAAACACATCAAACATATTTTTTAGACAAAATCTTATGATTTTCATTATAAGTTTGAACATAAATTATTGTAGAACATCACAAACTCTCAATCTAAATGTCTGAATAACCAAAAAAAATTTTTTAATACTTGTAATCTAAAAATAATTGGCATATGCAAGATTAGGCGGAGAGTAATCGGATTAGATGGAGAGTAATCGGATTAAGCAGAGAATAATCGGATAACTGATTTCTTCAAGGAATTAGTTATTAATCGTGGTGGATAGGGTGGGCCTACCGACTAGGCAAGGAGTAATCGGAGCTAGGAGGAGATTTTTATAACTAATAAATTATCAATTTAAAACATTTAAATAAATTATCAATTTAAAATATTTAAATTTATTATAATTTAAAATATTTTATCATCTTAAAATTTGCTTAAAACTTTGATTTTTAGGAAGAGATTTTGTTATATTGTTTTGAAAAATTTGTTGCTTTGAAGCTCATAATACTGCTTACGAAATCTAAAATGTATGTTTTTCATGAGACCAATAAAACTTTCAAAAATACTACTTTAACTATTGGAAATTTTTTTTTTTTCATCTTTAATAACTGTTGATTTAAAACTTTTCTTTTAGAAATTTTCATTATTATTATTATTACTTTTAATATTTGTTAGTTGTATATTTTAGGATAACTGATTTATTGTTCTTATTTATAGTCATATGATAGTCCACATTATTTATGTTTTTCAAATAATTATATAAATTTAACTTTTGTAATATGTATATTATATTTGTGCTATTATTATTCAATTCAGTTTTACTTTAAATGATATATAAATTGAAAATAAGTGTTAAGATGAATTAAATTTTAAAATTAATTATTTTGAAATGATTATTTGTAGGGTCCACAGTAATGCTGATGTGGACATCTTAAGAGGAGAGAAAACTCTCCCATTATTAATAAAATGATTATTTGTAGGATCCACAGTAATGCTGATGTGGACATCGAGGAGAGAAAACTCTCTCATTATATATATTTGAATTTTCCTTATATTTTGTTTTCTTATTGCATTACACATTCACTAGTGTTACATATTTAAACTCTACAACTATTTTTATAAGTATTATCGGTTGTAAATAAAATATTTTATTGTCTTTAACTTTATAATTTAACATTATAGATAGTAACCATAATTTATTTTGATCTCTAGACATATATTATTTTTATTTTTGTATTGTAAAAGACTGTTAGTATCTATTTTTACAATTATTAAGATCAGTGATCAATATCTCGAATTGATGAATGTTATTTTCAAAAGTATCTAAAATTTTCAGCATTACATCACCAAAATGAATTTGTAATGACGAATTCAATTTGTTAGTATATCTTTTGAAATATGATTTGTCCAAAACAAAATTTCAAGATTAATAGTTCATAAAATAATACTATTATGATGTTGATTGTTTAAACTCGTACGCGTTTTGAATTTTACAGTAAAATATCTTATCATAAATTGTTTTATAAATTCATATTAATAGATAAATTAAAAAAATATCAAAGTGTCAACATTATTAATTTACATAAGTTTTACTGTATAAAATGATATGCATGTAAGACGCCGACTTCTCACCACTTCCTTATAAAATCCATTGTCTTCGCCATGTGCTGTCAACACCTCTAGGAACCACTGGAATCAACTCCATTTTCTTTTAGGTAAGATTAAGAAAGTAAAAGCCTTTTTTAACCAAATGGTGAAGATTGTTAGAGAATCTAATACTCAAGTCTCCCTCTCAACTTCTGGGGAAAGGATCTAATTCATCAACTGCTTTGGGAGTATTTAAGAACCATTTATTTAATTTGTTGACGATTCTAATACTTTATGGAATCAATACGGTGGCAAAAAAAAAGTTGGTTATTTAATTTATTTATAACTGGTTATTGGCGAGAAGCCAAGTTTTCTCACGAGTTCCTTACTACTTCCTTGTCCTATGCACTGAATCCAACATCTCCAAGAAACATTCGGATCTTATTTAACGAATCTTGTACCAAACTGGTGTAGATCTTTCATGGCCACTCTATCTCGCCATGTCCATCAAGTGTTCATCAACTTCCGAGGAAATAAGATCTTCGCTATGGCTTCACCTGTTACCTTATAGATGCCTTGGAAAGACACAACATTAAGTTCTTCATAGATACACATGAACAAAAGGGCAGAGACTTGAAACACCTCTTTAAAAGGATCGAAGAGTCCACTGTTGCACTGGTCATCTTATCTACCAAGTATTATTCCAACTATATGGTTCTAAAGACTAAAAATGGCAAACAAAACAAGAATATGAAGATATTAATATTTTGAATAGGTATGGAGAATCAAAATGGTGTTTGGAAGAGCTGACGACAATCATGGAACAAGCTGAGAAAAGGGGAATGCTTGACATACCAATCTTCTATACAAGGTGAGACCAGAAGAGGTGAGAAAACAGTAGGGAGTGTTCGGTGATAAGTTTTGGAGGCGAGCTGAAGAATCGAGCCATGAAGAGATGGAGAAATGGCAAGTGGCTTTAAAGGCTGTTTCAAAAAAGATTGGTTTCACGTTGGACCATAATAGGTAAACTATTGTTTTGATGTAGGAATAAGTATATAAGTGGTTGGATACAATAATTAGTCATTTATACTTTAATTTTAATAGTATAGAGAAATATTGGTTATTATCATCATTATTCTGTTTATTTTCTTTAAACGATATAGTGAAATATTTAACAAAATCTAAAAAAATATCATGAAAACATATTTTATCCAAAATATTATATATAATAAAAGAAAAATTAAAAAATTAATTAATATTTTTATGTACAACCGGTTCAACCAGCAATACCGGATCGAACTGGATTATTCTCTTGACCACCGGATCAGTTAAGAAAAATTAACAGGATTACTTTAAAATAAAGAAAAATTAAAAATTAAAATAAGAATTGCATTTTTTTCTTTTATATACAACAAACTATACAAACATTCACTAATATATTATTCTGTGATTGACCTGGATTGATCCGTGGTAGACTCACTGACTCATAGAGATTTTGGAAGATTTTTGTTTTAGTTTTCGGATTTATATAATATATATATATATAGTTTTAACATGAAAATAGTATATCAATTTTTTTAGAACACCTTCATCCATAGTATTATTTCATATGAGTATCTCATAATTGTAAAAATGATAAAATAATATTTTTGTGTTTTCAATAATTTTTTTATCAATAAAGGATTAAAATATCTGTTTAACAATTATGAAGTATTAAATATGAAGAAAAGAAAAAATAGTGCCAAATATGAACAATATACAATCTTGTTTTATATACAATTTTGCTAATATCCTCCATAAATTATGTTTAATTATAAATTAAGAATATTCTGTTTTAATATCTGTATTGAAATAAGATTATACATATGTCAACAAAACAACTACTGTATTCGTACACATTTTAAACTGATCTCCATTTATTTTATTTTATTTTAATAAGCTCTTTTAACCAGACCAATAAAGAGGGTAATTGCGGAATAAAGAGAAACAATGTAGGGTAAATCAGTCAATACGAAAATTATATATAACTGTAGCAAGTAACTGAAAAGCACACCTCCATTAACAAGTCTCTCTTCTTCTTCGTTTCATCTCCAAGAAACAACTACTCATCCATAAAATTACTTGATTCTTGCGTTTATTTCTCTCTAGATTCCATCTTTTTTCTTGATCCATTGAGTTTCATTATGGAGGACGTGTTGGATTAGGCTACCGATTATGAGCTAATCAAAGACGATCTGATCAATAGAGAAGACGAAGTAATAATCTCAAAATATCTGAAGCCTATAGTCGTTGACGGAGCTTCCTGGTCTCAAAGCTGCGAAGAGGAAGACATGTTCAACAAGATTGAGTTATTCGATGCTCAAAGCCATAATTTCGAGATCGTTAAACCTAGAACAGAGGCTTGTGGTAAAACCGATGGATGTGAATCTGGTTGCTAGAGGATTATGGGTCGTGATGAATTGATAAAATCGGAGAAGAGTCTGGGAATATTCTAGGGTTCAAGAAGAGTCTTAAGTTCTGCAAGAAGACGAAGCCAAAAGAATGCAAAAGAAGTTGGGTAATTTAAGAGTAGAGACTTGCCAAGAAATGGAACTGGAAGCAAGATCAAGTGCTTTCAAGATTCAGCTTATGTTTGAAACCGAAATTAGTTTCTTGCTAGCCAAGCATTTCTCATATCTCTACACTACTTCAGTACCAAATAAATTGTTGCCAGAGTATGGAGATTATGTACCAAATCTACGAGACGAGGAGGGTGTATTTTATCTTCAGACGATAAACAATTGTGCTGGAAACTATTGGTCTAGCTACGTTACCAACGATGTGTGTGCCGCTTGCATCCAATGACGCTTGTGGATGCTCTAGATCCGATGTTTTTAGATTACGGAAGCTGCTTCTTCGCTAATAGGACAAAGACTTGTGGTAGAAGCGATGGATGCTACCAAGGAGGAGGTTGCTGGAGGATTGTGGACCGTGATATGTTGATCAAGTCAAAGACTGGGAAGATTCTTGGTATCATGAGGGTTTTTAAGTTTTGTGAAAAGGAGAACTAAAGATATGTTTGTGAAGGAGAAGATGTGAAGGTAACTTGGACTATAGAAGAGTATAGGCTTGTCAAAAAGGTGATGCGAGATAAAGTGTTGTGCGTTATCAAGGTAGACCTGTTCTAGGTAGACAAGATGAGATCAAAATGTTTTAGGTGACTGAGGACTTTTAGTACTCTAGATTTCATGATATGATCTAACGCATATTCTAGAAAACATACGTTTTTCTCTTTCATACATCTACAGATTTTATCATGATTCATGAGCCCTGTGCCCAAATTCTTAGTTTTCTAAGTCCTTACTCTGTAGTCTGTACATTTGTAGCTTCTCGAACTCATTCGCTTCATAGTGTTCCTAATCCTCTAAACCTACAAAACAACAGCGATTTAGAACCCTTGATCAATAGTAAGTTAGCAAAGCAACTAATTGGGTGGAATCTTTGAAATCTGAATACTGATTAAGCAACTAAACAACTATTTAGCTATAGAACTAGGTGTGTCCGTCGGAATTTTCCGATGGAAATTAATCCATCGGAAATTTCAGAAGGATTTCCGACGAAATCGTCTATTTTCATGTCTATCGGAAATACGTCGCAAATCCGTCGGAATTTTCCGACAGATTTATATTCCGTCGGAATTTTCCGACAGATTTATATTCCGTCGGAAATTCCGTCGGTTTTGCGGTAAATTTCTTGTAGTGTTCAGAGAGCAGAGTAGGCTTTCGATGTTTAGGTTTGCTGCTTTATTGTATCCTTTGGTTCATTGTTGTTGTTCTTTAGTTTCTTAGCTGTTTTCTGTTGTTTTTGGTCTTTTTATCTTCTGGTTACCTCTGTGTTTTCTATAAAAAACGTTTAAAATGATATTTAATCTTAACATTTTACCCAAAAAAAAAATAGAAACAAAACTTTGAATAATGAATAAAATGAAATTATTATTTTTTCGTTTTACCATTTGTTTGTTCATCAAATCGGAGAGAGGGAGAAGATGGAGATTTTCAACCAAAAATAAGGTTTTTTTTGTAGTTATTAGTTCAATACGGTTAGTTTGTTTTCACTGGTTTTACTGAGATTTTTAGTTGTACAGGTCTTCGATAACCAGTTGGACCGGTCTGTAACTTATTATTACAATTAATGGGTTCAAAAATGTTTAAAAAGCAAAACAAAATTCTTTCTAGTTGTAAAACCCAAAACATGAAAAAGCAATGAAGGTCTGAGAATGGTACTTTCTTTTCTGCAAAACTTTAACAATGCTTTGACTGAGAGTCAAGGACCTCAAGGTACTATCTCTACATACAATATTAGCATTTTGTTTCTCTCTTTACTCTTTACTCTCTCTGTTGATTGATGAAACCAAATCTTCTTCTGTGTGTGGAAAGCCTTTGTTGTACTCAGGGGTACGTATCTCTATATACTTATTTGGGAAAAAAAAAGTTATTGACAAAAACAACTTCCTCATCCTTAATCGATGTAGGTCAAATTTTATATCCACAGTAAAACACCAAAGAGGACATTTCAGGAACAAATTTGAAGCATGAATAGTTGAATACATATTGTTTGTAGATAAATAGATGTGTCAATCTTCACGTTGTGATTGGGGGACTATTTTGTATGAATACATCTGCTGATGTGATAGCATGAGACGAGTAAAAAATCTTTACCTTCTATGTAACGGAGATTTATGATTAGTGACTTTGTTTTATAACTCTTTCAATATGTTTTAGTTATTCTAGAATTTCGCATGTTTCTATCTCGATATCCAATATGCCTTACCTTAACTCTTTGTAAACGACAAGTTACTAGTCAAACCTATAAGTTCAAGTTTGATATGTTCACAAATTATAATTATCTAACTTGCTCACTCTAAATACTGTCTAGTTTCAAATCACATATTGAAAGTAATCGAATTTTATATTTACTATCTACAAAACATTAAACTCCAAATACAATATAATCAGATTGCCAAAGATATTTCAATATGCGAAACAAAAAGCTCATCTTAAGCACATCCTTTGTGGGAAGATAATTCATAAGCACAAGGAACGAGGTTCACAAGGCATAGAGAGGTAGGGTTCCAGAATTTTCCGAAAATGGAACAAAGAGCCAAGAAGAATAAGAGAACAAAAAAAAGTGAAAAAGAAATAGAAAATCAAAAGTTCATTTGAGATATTTTCAGGAAACTAATTTGTGTGAAGGTTTCTCTGTAATGAACAAAACTGCCAAACGGCCACATACATATACACAATTTGGCTTTAATTACAAAAGAAAATAATCAAAATATACGTAGGAGGGACATAAGATATGTCAAGATGTCATTTCTTAACAAATATTAAAACAATTAGCAATTACAGTACCAGATGAAGGAAAAAAGAAAAGCAAGTTTAGAGTGATGATTTCAGATCATCCGAATTTTTATTATTGTATTTCTCTTATCGGAAATTATTTACACCAAATTAAAATTTCCCAGCTCGGTCTGGAGTATCTGCAACTAAGAAGCAGCGGAGGATGGGTGTAGAAGGTGATTTTGCCTGCTTGCCGCCATCAACGTGGAGAAGGAGTGAAAGGGTTTAAATTCCCAAGCTCCTGTTGGTTTATAATTGAGTTTGATATTAATAATTAAGTTTATAATGTTTGTAATATATTAAGTTAGTTATTAATTAAGAGTTGTGTCGAAAAGTCACAAGTAGAAGAGATGCAACTTGTATTGTGTCTGTTTGTTTCTATTTAAACAATTATTATCCTGATGTAAAAATAACAAGTTTCAGTACAATAAAAGTTTATGTTATATCTTCTTTAAAAGAGAAGAGATAAAGAATTATCTCTTACTCTGTTTCTTTATTCTCTTAATTGATTGTGAAATCAATATTCCAACATGGTATCAGAGCTATTTTGATCTTGGAGCCTGTCCAAGTAAAACAAAAATAAGAAGAATTCCGCTGCAAGAAGAAGAAAAAAAGAAAAGAAGAAAAGAAGAGGTGGTGACAAGAGAGCCCATACCAACCCTTCACAAACATATTCACAAGCATACCTTCAAGAAGAAGCGCAATGAAGGAGATAGGAAATCTTCTCAAAAAAATTTTGGAGAAAAATCAGATGTGGAGTTAGTTGTGAAGGAGAATTTTGAAATTTTAAGAAGAGGTGGAGTAAGATTAAAAAGATTCGAAGAAGGCTTCTTACCTTAAAAGAAAAAAAAGGAGCAAAAGCCGGTTGCAAAGAAAACCGAAGAAGATGTGAAGAAGTTCACGCACAAATTTGGTGATCAAGAGGACACCAAACGGGAATGAGAAGAAAGCTCACCTAAGAGAAAGGGAGTGGAAGAAGGTTGCATGAACAGCCGAAAAAGACGTGACGGAAGATCACGGTGGAGACATGGCGAATCACGTGGAAAAAATCTGAAGGGGCATGAGAAGCGCTTGAGTATCCGAGATGAGCGTATCAATGAGGGTGCGTTCTATGGAGGAAAACAAGGAGACAAACGTCATGAGAAGACCAAGAGATGGTGTGGCGTATGTAAAAGAGATAATCACAATGAGGTTGATTGTTGGAGAAGAAAGAACGGAGGCGTTCCGCAAATGAGTGCGAAAAATGAAAGGAAGTGTTATGTGTGTGACAAACCGGGTCACATCGCAAAGGACTACAGACTTAGAAAAGCTGAGCGAGCGGATCTAAGTTTAGAAGAAACAGATGAAGAAGTGGTCAATGAGGATCACATTCTGTTTAGTGCGGTCGAAGAAGAATCATCATCAAACGTGAATGATGAGTTTGAAGATCACGGAGGAGATGTGATGAAGCAACGTTGAAGAACGCTTGGTGTGAAACCGAAACTCAATTAAGGGGGAGTGTTGGTTTATAATTGAGTTTGATATTAATAATTAAGTTTATAATGTTTGTAATATATTAAGTTAGTTATTAATTAAGAGTTGTGTCGAAAAGTCACAAGTAGAAGAGATGCAACTTGTATTGTGCCTGTTTGTTTCTATTTAAACAACTATTATCCTGATGTAAAAATAACAAGTTTCAGTACAATAAAAGTTTATGTTATATCTTCTTTAAAAGAGAAGAGATAAAGAATTATCTCTTACTATGTTTCTTCATTCTCTTAACTGATTGTGAAATCAATATTCCAACAGCTCCAATGTAAAAAAGGTGTATTTCGTAATTCGACGAGGACGTAAATCCAGAGTATAAGAAAACCTAAATTTTCCAATGGTGGACCTTAATTGGAACCAGTTTGTTTTATCAAATTTTTGATATTTGATATTTGATATTTTCTTGCAGATGTTGAAACTACAAATCGGGAGTCTAGTAAAGGTGAAGGTATTTTCCTCTTTCCCCCATATAGCAGATTCGATTACTAAAGATTTGAAATGCTTCGTGCTTTGGTATGCACATTCATTATATACCAACCGGTGGTCCATATTTTGTTATTTAGTTTTCGTAAGCAATGTTTCTAAGTGGCCCTGCATTTTATTTACCATGTTCAACTTTTCTAAGTCTTATGTTATTTTTCAATGTTTTATCTTCACCTTAGTTTTTGGGAACATTTATGCGTACCTCTACCACGTTCTCGGTTTATTGATATGGTAATTGTGGTGATTTTATTCTTTTGTAGTTGAAAGTGAAGCTGCGGTCTCTGTTTCTGTCTCTTCTGCTCCTGGTACTAGTTTTTCCGTTATCTGCAGTTACAGATTTAGTTATTTGTAATAGCTGAATTTGGTTGATTTATAGCTTTATTGTTCTCTCTCTATTCTTTTGTAGTTTAAACTGAAGCTGCTATTTCTCTGTCAGCTGGTTCTGCTACTAGTTTTTTTTGTCTCTCGAGTTATATTTACAGTTATGTCCATATATTTCACGCCTACTTTACTAATTCATTGAATTTGAGTTTCCTTTTTCTCCATATCTTTATCTACTGTTGTTTCTCGCATGTTATATCTGGTCCATAAATCTCATATGTTTGTCTTGAAAGTGAAGCTGTGGGTTCTGTCTCATCTGCACATGCTACTAGTTGTTTCCTTTCCATCCATTTACATAAGTTCTATTTTATTTGTTGTAAGTTTTAGCTTCCCTCTGTTTTAGGTGAATCTGATGATGCTCCAGATATGGGCTCTTCATCTACATGTTTGTCACTTTATTGATTTGAATGTGAGTTTGAAACATGTGGATATATTTGTTTTCCTTTCTGTCCATTGTTTATGCAGGCTGCAGAGTTTTATATGCGATCTTATATATGCTCCATATATCTATTATGTTTGTGTCCATCGTTTTTTAGTCTTTTAACTCATATGTTTTATGGGCTACATAATGTATTATGTCTTCTCCCCAGTATATGCAGTATTTGTTTTCGTTTTGTTCGTGTACTTTGGGTTCTCCCTGCCATTATTGTTTTGTTTGGGTTCTCATTTTTTTTTTTTTTAGGGTTTATATTTGTTTCGGGTCCTCTGTATTATCTTATATTAGTTATCGTCTTGTTCGTATACTTTAGGTTGTTATTGTTGTTTTGTTTGGGTTGTCATTGTTGTTTTGTTTGGGTTCTCACTTTTATTTTTCTTAGGGTTTATATTTGTTTCGGGTCTTCTATATTCTCATATGTATTTGTTCTCATTTTGTTGGTATTCAGCTTGATGAATAAGAATGGAGTATCTACTAATCTACAACGATCATTTCCATGGATTTTATGGGGTATTTGGAAGTGTCGAAATGAAGTGGTAATGCAGGCAATAAGGGAATTCTCATATAAATCTAGCAAATGCTTATGAGGAGTCAGAACATTGATTTAAACAGAATGAGATAGCAATTTCGGAGGTACGTGTTCATTTAAATCTCATATAGGTTATTGAGCATAGATGGATCAAACCAGATCTGGGTATGTTGAATTTTAATATACTCTCTTCATGGATAAGCTGGAATCATCATTTTGAAGGTGTATGGATAATACGAGTGAGAAGATTTGAGCTTTGGTCCGACTGTGGATCAGTAGTCGCTGCTTTATATCAATCTGAGAATTGGCCATTGTATAGATCTGTTTTTGGATCAAATTTTTGTTCATGTATTGTGGATTCCCCCTTCGATTTGTATGGTTACGAATTAAGTTTTTTTTCTTTTTCATGTTGACTTCATCAGACTTCCTCATCATAGAAATTCTGCTTTATGCTTTCTCACGCGCTACATACCAGAAAAGTCTTCCACTTTGTTCAAGGACAAATTCGTCATGTACAAAACAAATTTCTACACTGTTTAATTTTTTACTGTAAGTGGCAAAATCCGAACATCTCTCTTCATTTGTGGCTTTTTATGAGTTCTCCCTTTATTCTTTGGGATATATGTTTTCTTGTGTCTTTTGCCCTTTTCCCAAAAAAGAAATAAAAGTCAACGCTTCATGGCTTTAGTAGATCCTATTATTTTCCAACAAAACTGAATTAGACTAGATTGATGATGACTTTTTGTACCATTTTCATTTTAAAAAAGGCATTCATTCATCAAGAACCATTTTCTAAAACTTTTTGTAATCAATCCATGTATCTCTAGACTTTGGTTCTACCCTAAAATTATCTCAAATTTTACTGAGAGAACGTCAATAAACTTCTTTCAAAAGCAATATATTGACAAAAGAAAGAAAAAAGAAGTTTGATCCAAAAAAATTGAAAAATGAAAAAAGTTTACGACCCTAGAACCTAGACTTTTTACCATAACAATTTTTTTTTTTTTTTTGAATTTTGATTTGTAATGCACGGAGATTAAATCATCGACAATATAACACTGCTCAAGCTTTTACTAAAACTTTTCCATGTATTACTTATGCATATCTTCCACGTCTCTATTGAAACCATAAATCAAACGGGTCTCAAGATATACTAAAAGGCCCATTAAGAAAGCAAGCCAAGCCCAATTGATTGGCGTGGTTTTCTCAAAACTATCTCAGTAATTTCCCTCTTTAATTTCACAAATCCGAAGCCATGTTTGTCAAGAAGGTCGTGAGGGAGCTTGAGAAAAATTTCACCACCATCCAATCTGATAAAGGAAGAAGAGAAGACGACTTCGCGAAGAGAATGAAAACATACAACGTCCCACTGGCTCAGCCGTGTGCATGGTTTGGCTTGATAATCAGCTAACTCGGTGAGACTGTTCACAAGAGTGTGCCTCACCAGCCATGGTTGTTCTTGCTGGTCAGGTTAGCTCTGATGTGGCTATTTCATACCATTGGGCTTAAAGGTCTTTCTTAATTTCACAACTGAACGAAGAGGTTTTTCTTCCATTGCTCTCTCTGTTTTTATGGTTCATCTTTTTAACATAGTAAAATATGATGTCTCAATGTATAATTTTTTTGGAGAATGTATAAATGATTTTACAAATATAAGAATGCGATAAGCAAATGATTACAATAAACCATTTCTTCTAATAAAATATGAACTTGCACAGTCATACCATACCAAAATCAGAGTCTTGTTTGATACAAAAACATCATTAAAGAAAAACAAACCAAGTTCAAAAAAACTTCTGAGTAGAGAATAGGAAAATGAAAACAACTTAATAACCGTCCTTGAGATCGTTGACGACATCGTAAGGAATGGGAGTAACAGTCTCTAAGTATTAGATATTGTGGTTTAGTCACATTAGATATTGGTTTAGTGAAAACCGGTTTGTACCGGATAGATATATAATGTGGTGTATTGCTTTATTCCACGATTAACAGAAATAGAAGAGTTAATTCCAAATCTCTCTCTCGATGATCTTCATCTTCTTCGATTGAGAGTGATCTTGTTTCTGTTCAGATTCACCAAAACTAAGATGGTATCAGAGCGTTGAGCCCAAGCTCAACCGATTCACGACCTAAATTCTCCGGCGATTCATGATCTCGTCATCTCGATTCCGGCGAATGCGACAGTTCTGTTCAAAGATTACGGCGTCGTACGGTTCGACGATTTGAGCTTGATTGTGCCAAATTCCAGTTTCTCTCAACGATTAAAATCGGATTTGTTCTTTGATTGATCGATTGTTTCGTCGATTCAATCATTTTCTTCGGTTCGATTGTTGTTGCTGTTACAGAATCTTTGTTGCGCTTGATTTCTGCAATTCTTTGATGCTGGTTTCAATGGATTTAAATTCTTCATTGATGCTTGTTGAATTGAAAAGATTTGTTGATCTTGTTGCAGAAATTCTTCGGTTACGTTTGGATCTTTATCGTGACCACCAGAAAATTATTCCGCTTCCTCTTCCTGGCGCAGATTCAAAGAATTGGTATGTGCTTCGATTAGGAACTCAATCTTTGAGAATCTAGGATCTGGAACTGTATTCATGAATTGTGTAGAGATTCAAAAGATAGTTTTAGGCATCAGAATCATCTAGACAGGGGGAGAATTTTAAGTTTGCGATTGATAGATGCTGCTTAAGACATGTATGAAGCTGATTGCTTATTCTTTCTAGTTTGTGAAATTGGTGTTATGCGGATAATGAGCTTTGGAGTATTGAGACTGATAGCTCAAAATCGTAGTATATTGGCTTTCATGCCACTGAAATTGTTGCTATTGTTCAGCACTTAAACCTCTTTGTCAAGCGAGAAGTTTGCAGTTTTGAGGTGTTGTTGAGAGATTACTTCAGTTTCACTCTTGTGTTGAAGCACAAATGAGATAAATGAAGCGAAGGTCTCCAATAATTGAGATATTACTTCAGTTCTACTCTTATGTTTCAGTCATATGAGACTAATGGAACAAAGGTCTCCATCAATTAATGTTATGGAGGTCATGTTGCTGTCACGTTTGATGGAACAAAGGTCTCCATAATAGCTTTTCCTCAAAATGGCTGGATCTACATGTCATCTTTAGATCACAGAATTGTGTTTCAAGACAGGGGAGATCTAGTCAGGGTTGGCTACTTTGTTTTGTGATGCCGATTGTGTTTTTTGCTGTAAAAAGGGATTGTGCTTCACGCAACGAGATTCACAGTGATTATGGGTTTGCCTTGCGTGCACCATCTAATTTGCTGTTGACACATAGTTTGCTACAGCCACTTTTCCATTGGTTGAAGAGTTTTAAAAGATTAGCTACAAGAAATGCTTTTGAATTTGGCTCGTGTTTGCTGAAGTTTCGACAGTTAATGTCTTATGGTTGTCCATGACATGTTGATACTTTGACTAGTTTGTTGTTCCAGTTACTAGCTTCTCGAGTTTACATTTCTTTTGGTGATTCATTGATTCTCTTGACGCATATGCTATCAAGAGTGGTTATTGTTGGATGTGCAGAGTTTACATCTTTGATGTTGAAGTGTTTGCTTTGAATGCAACACATGAGATGATGTTTACACAGAGATCTCTGAAGATAAAACAGATGTTGAAGATAAAGCAGCTCAGTTTGCAGCATCGACATTAGCATGATTGGACAAGAAGAATCATCAACAATGCCCATCGACTTGATCTCCGAGGTAAGTTTCCCATGATGTTACTCTTTGATGGTTCTAACTTAGTGTTGTTTGTGGCAGATCAAACAGATTTGAGGACAAATCCTTTTCAACTGGGAGAGGATGATGTGATCCTAGGAAGCACTAAGGAGCTGGAAGAGGAAATGGAAGCTTGTGAAGATGAGGAAATCCAACAAGGAGCCAAGGATGCATTGGAACAGCTTGAACCGGAGCAGCTTGTAGCCGAGGAAGCTAAGAAGAAATAGATTAGCTCAACAACAACATTTGATCCGGAAATATTAAGAGGATCTCTCAAACTTTGGAGGTTGTATCAGGTCCACATTGGTCATGATACACGTTCTAGAAAGCTAGTGCATGGCCATATGATCTACTTGCACTCTTTTTCCCTTATCTCGGTTTTGTCCCATTGGGTTTTCCGAGTAAGGTTTTTAATGAGGCTTGTGGCTCATATGTTCATCTTTGCCATGCCCTAGTTCTGATCCATCAAGGCCCATTTATATGACATTTTTGGCCTCACCTATCTCTTATCTTTCTATCTTATTTTGAATTCAAACTGTCTTTTAATGTTGCATGGTCCAAGTGTTGTTTACCGAGGCATGTCTCGTAAACACACTCTTTATTTCTTCTTCTCTTTCTAATCTCGCCTCCTTCTCTTTATATTGAGGCTGAGACTCCATTGTACTCTTATCAAACTTTTATTTCAAAACTCTTTCTACTTGTTTGATCATTTCTTGCTCAAAGTGTCGGGTCTTCATTCCTTCACACCGAGCAAGCCGATAGTCTAAGGATCAGTCATAGTCCTTAAGAAGTATCACTCACTTCCACCCCTTATTCGATGTATTGGGTCTTTACCATCTCCTGGACAAGCTTGAAGTCTAAAGGTCTTTCACAACCTTTGGAAGTTTCGCATCGATCCATAAAACTCGTCAGACCATACTCGCCGTTTCCCATCATTTCATCACTTCCGCATTCATCATCTCTTCACTCCGACCATCACAACCTCTTGGAGAGCATTCAGAGACGTTGATCCTCATCTAGGATCATATCAAGTGGTATCACAGCTCGCTCCAAACCAGGTTGTGTCGATTCAAAATGTTTTATCCTTTGATATTCTGCAGATCACTTGAATCGATTATGTCTGACGATTGCTAGAATTTTCATAAATTTATTTTGTTTGATAAAATCGTGAGATCTGTTGAATCTGTTTCTAAAACGAGTCTAGTATTTGTTAAAATTGATTCTCGAATTTTTGAATATGTTTTGATTATTTTTCGAGGTTGATTTCGTCGAACAGTCGCAACTAGAGGTTCTCGGAATTTGAAAAGTCGTGTTAACTTGCTAGAATTGTTTAAAATCATTGGTTAACCCTAAAATCGTGAAATCTTTGAATGGAAACCTAGATTGAGTCTAGTATTTGTTAAAATTGTCTCTGGAATTTTTGAATGTGTTTTGATAATTTTTAGAGGTCAATTTTGATGAACAGTCGCAATTAGGGTTCTTCAGCATCTGAAGAATCATTTTCGTGTTTTGCTCATTTGATTGCGATTTCTTTCAAAGGAACTTGTTACTGGGTTTGTTTTGTGTTGCTTTTGCAGGCAGAGATGCCCGATCATCAAGAAGAGAATCTGTTCTACACTAGGTGTCATGTTCAAGGCAAAGTATGCAGCATCAAGATCGATGAAAGGACTTGCAACAACGTGGCAAGTGAGTATATGGTCCAGAAGCTTGGATTAAAGGTGAAGCAGAACCCATGGCTCGATGATAATTACAACATAAGAGTGAGCCATCAAGTGACGATTTCTATACGCATTGGAAAATATGAAGACGAGGTTTTGTGTGATGTTCAACCAATGGAATCATGTCACATTCTCCTTGGAAAACCGTGGCAGAACAAACATCAAGCGATCCATGAGTATTCTGGTTCCAAAAACCGATATTCGTTTAAGTACAAAGGAAGAAACCATGGTTTGGTTGCAATGAAACCACATGAGATTCAACAAGATCTGCTCATTCTAAAACAAAGAGTAAGACATTTTGTAAGTGAATCTCCTAACTCTCTTCACCAAAAGGAAAAAGTTATTGCGATTGGTTCTAAAGAGACTTCTAAGAGTCTAACTAACGCTGCACCGGAGCTGCCATCTCCGAGTGATAATTTTTCTCTCTTGCAGGTTCCTAAAGACACAACAGAAGATCCAAAGGAGCCTTTTGAAGAATCTGGTCCGAGCAGAATTCAGTTTGGAAAAGGAATAGCAAATTTGAATTCTATGAATTCTGAAAGTGAGAAGCATAACATTTGTGAAAAAGCTGAGGAAAGCACAAAAGAGAAGAATCATCATGCGGTGTCAACCCATTCACAAGCTTGCCGAGCTGAAATGTTTGGTAACATCTTACAAGGTACTCAGGTAAGTTTAGCTTGCGAGTTTATTCGATATTGGAATAATTTTATTTTCACTCGTAGCTTCAAACAACCTGTTTTGAATGTTGAAATTTCAAGTATAATGCACTTGATTTTTCCCTTAAGTACCAAGAAAGATACATGTACCTTAGATGTGTGCAATGGCTTAGGCGGAATCACATCCACACGGAGCTTAACAATGGATCCATCAGAGAGAGTAACAAGAACTGAACACATCATTGTGATCAAGGAGAAACCACCAGATGCTTCACCATAAATAAAAACCCGAGGTAATTATCTAGACTCTCAAAAATGAATGAAAGCTAACTTGCTCTCTCTCTTGGCGCAGATTGTACAATTTTGAGTTCAAAACCTTTTCAAGAAAAGAAAACTACTCTTGTGCCATTGCCGGCTCCTGAGTTTTACCTTGACAAAATTAAACTCAAAGGAAATCAAGAGCAAGGTAAGAAAATTAATATTTTTGCTATGGTTAGTAAGGTTAATGATGCTGAATATTTGGATCATAAAATATTTGTCTCTTTAGATAAATTTTCTTGTGTATCTAACCTTGCACCAGTGCTGCCGAGTGAGATGATGTGTCTTTTGCAGGATCATAAGAACGTGTTTCCAGTGGATGACCCCATAGGAATACCACCCATATGCGATGCATATCAAAACCACATTTGGAGACCTGGAGACTATCTAGGACGTTCAAGATATTTACCCCACAAGATTTGGACCTCTTCACTTCACATGTTCTCCGTAGAACCTAAAATAGATTTTTCATCATTTTGTTCATTCCAAAATTATCAATGGCGACCAGGAGAGCCCTCATTGTGTAAGTCAACCTATAAAGTGGACATATTGGTCACTAACAATGCCCTGATCCAAGAAGAGCCCCCAGATCCAAGAACATTTCAATTTACCGTGGAGATTATGTTCACCAAATACACCAAGAACATTATTCAGGTAAGTATTTATGTGTCTCAATTTCGTTCTCATGATTTAAGAGCTGTGAAAGTGAATATATTATCTCCAGAATTGACTGAGAAAAATTTGGATTTATTCAAGGAATATTTGGAATCAAATCATTGTCGTAAAACACAAGTAAAAGGGAAACATGACAAGGATAATGTTTTGACTCAAGCTGAGATATGTTTATTTGTTTATAGTGATTCCATGACTGTGATAACATGCTTGCTCTTTGCCAAAAGTGTTGACAACTTTGCAGGAATAAAAGAGGAGCCACCGGACTCAATAATTATCTCATCTAGTTGCTTTGCGAGGACTGGAATTGGAGTCTTTTTGCTGCACGATAAGAAACCTCTTCCTTACATAAAAATGATCTTTGAGGTTGGAGAACGAGTATGGACACCAATGATTGATGGTTCATTTCACCTAACAAGAAGAATCATCAACAATGCCCATCGACTTGATCTCCGAGGTAAGTTTCCCATGATGTTACTCTTTGATGGTTCTAACTTAGTGTTGTTTGTGGCAGATCAAACAGATTTGAGGACAAATCCTTTTCAACTGGGAGAGGATGATGTGATCCTAGGAAGCACTAAGGATCTGGAAGAGGAAATGGAAGCTTATGAAGATGAGGAAATCCAACAAGGAGCCAAGGATGCATTGGAACAGCTTGAACCGGAGCAGCTTGTAGCCGAGGAAGCTAAGAAGAAATGAATTAGCTCAACAACAACATTTGATCCGGGAATATTAAGAGGATCTCTCAAACTTTGGAGGTTGTATCAGGTCCACATTGGTCATGATACACGTTCGAGAAAGCTAGTGCATGGCCATATGATCTACTTGCACTCTTTTTCCCTTATCTCGGTTTTGTCCCATTGGGTTTTTCGAGTAAGGTTTTTAATGAGGCTTGTGGCTCATATGTTCATCTTTGCCATGACCTAGTTCTGATATATCAAGGCCCATTTATATGACATTTTGGGCCTCACATTTTGGGCATGTCTCGTAAACACACTCTTTATTTCGTCTTCTCTTTCTAATCTTGCCTCCTGCTCTTTATATTGAGGCTGAGACTCCATTGTACTCTTATCAAACTTTTATTTCAAAACTCTTTCTACTTGTTTGATCATTTCTTGCTCAAAGTGTCGGGTCTTCATTTCTTCACACCGAGCAAGCCGATAGTCTAAGGATCAGTCATAGTCCTTAAGAAGTATCACTCACTTCCACCCCTTGTTCGAAGTATTGGGTCTTTACCCTCTCCTGGACAAGTTTGAAGTCTAAAGGTCTTTCACAACCTTTGGAAGTTTCGCATCGATCCATAAAACTCGTCAGACCATACTCGCCGTTTCCCATCATTTCATCACTTCCGCATCTATCATCTCTTTACTCCGACCATCACAACCTCTTGGAGAGCATTCAGGGACGTGATCCTCACCAGGATCATATCAAGTTAGGAAAGTAATGCTCTGCCCTATAACACAAGACCGGATAATTCCAAAGAAAAATAGTTTCCTTATTCCAAGTGAACTTTGATTCGGATTATTAGAGTCTAGTTATATATAGGAAACAAATTACAAGTTAATTGAGTGAGCAAAACTTTACACTAATAGAGTTCAAAAAGAAAGAAAGCAGAGCAAAGTGTATTTTCAACAAGAAACTATCATTATCAATGATCCTTTCAAAGTATTGCTTTAAGTTGTAGAATTAGATATCGAACTTGCTTGATATATTGATTCAAAAAATAATTGTATTTATACACAAAGCTCTTGGCTCTTTAGACCGACTCAAACCCTCCTAAATCTACTAGGAATATATGTGCTAACCCTTATCGTTATATCAATTCAATCTTATCTAAATAATTGTATTTATACACAAAGCTCTTGGCTCTTTAGACCGACTCAAACCCTCCTAAATCTACTAGGAATATATGTGCTAACCCTAATACTCCCCCTCACGTTAGAGTGTGTAAATTTTGAACACCCAATTTTGATAAGAAATCTTCAAAATGAACCCGACCAAGTGCCTTTGTTAGAAGATCTGCGAGCTGCTCCTTGGTGCCAATGTGATGTGTTGAAATTATACAATCACAAACAGCATCTCGAACCGAATAAAAATCAGACTCGATATGCTTGGTACGCTCATGAAACACCGGGTTTGCCGCAATGTGTATCGCAGCCTTACTGTCACAAAACAAACGAGTTGGCCCAGACTGTTCGATGCCTAATCCTTGTAACAAACGACAAAGCCACTTGATCTCACGGAGAATGACAGCCATAGCTATATATTCTGCTTCGGCAGAAGAGTGGAAAACCATTTTCTAATTCTTAGTTTTCCACGAAATGGGTGAGCCACCAACCATCACAACAAACACACTGATTGAACGACGAGTCAACGGACAAGACGCCCAATCTGAATCACAATAAACTGTTAGAGATAAATCACCATCTACTTTGAGAAAGATCCTTTAACCCGGAGGTCCTTTCAAAAACCGGACAACATGAAGCGCAACCTCCATATGTGCCTTACGTGGTAGCTGCACAAACTGAGCTAAGACATGTACCGAGTAATTCAACTCCAGCCGAGTGTTAGTAAGATAAATAAGACATCCTAGAAGTCGGCGATACGGATTTGGATTTGCCAGCAACAGACCATCATCAGTAGCCAAGTGATGATTCTGTTCTAGCGGTGTCAAGGCTGGTTTGGCACCAAGATTTCCACTATCAGAAATAATATCCAAGATATATTTTCGTTGAGACAGAAATATACCTTCCGGGCCACGACTTACTTCAATACCAAGGATGTCTTTTAATTTACCCAAGTCCTTCATAGAAAAACATCGACTCAAATAATCTTTGAATTTTTGAATCATGTAACCATCATTACCGCAATCAAGCAAATCATCGACATAAATTAATACCCGAAGTTCCAAGCCTTTGCTTGTGTATAAAATCAGAGAATAGTCGTCATAGAACTGCACAAATCCAAAACGAGTCAAAGCAACTGATAACTTCTTAAACCAACAATGCATAGCTTGTTTGAGACCATAAAGAGACTTACGAAGCCGACGAACTTTCCCGGGATGCTGATGTCTAAAACCTGGAGGAAGCTACATATAAACCTCTTCTTCAAGGTCACCATGAAGAAATGCATTATGAACATCCATCTGAAAACTTCCCATTTTCTAGCTGCAACAGGACGAAGAAAAGTACGAACCGTGGTAAGCTTCACAACTGGAGCAAAGGTCTCATTATAATCATCACCTTAAACTTGTTTATTGCCTTGAACCACAAGACATGCCTTGTATCTTTCGATAGTACCATTTTCATTATATTTGATTTTATAAACCCATTGGCTACCTATTGCAACTTTATTCAGTGGCAGCGTGACTATATCCCAAGTCTTGTGTTCTTCAAGTGCCCCAACTTCTTTGCTCATAGCATTATTCCAAACCTTCACACGATGGGCTGGAGAAAATTGTTCATCAGAAATATAATCTTGCAAAGGATAAAAGGAATTACCTTGGACCGAGGATGAGGTCTGATAAGAGGGATCGATGAGAGTGTGATGGGTGTCGGGTGTACTAATTGTGTTGTAAGTAACATAATCACTCAACCAAACAGATGGAAAACTATGGCGAAGACCTTTAACCAGCTTCGGAGCTGGAGAACAAAACAAATCGCGGAATGAAGTAGCAGACAGAACTGGTGGACGTACCAGTTCACGAGCCGGAGAGTCATGCGGAACTGGTGTGGCTTGTGCGACTGGGGGAACTTCAACAAGTGGTTGAGAAACTGATGTTGGTACTACAAGAACTGCAGTTTCAGTCAAGCTTGTATCCGCCACTTGTGATACCGAAGGAACAACATCCAAGCTCCCCCTTACTACTGGCGGTTCGGTGGGTACCGAATGAAAAACATCCAAACTCCCCTTTGCTATTGGAGGTTTGGTGACTAACCAATCATCATCAATCTCCATTACCGGGCGACTAGGTTTTGAAGAGGAAAGCTTATCATGATATGGAAATTTGTCTTCACAAAAGACAACATCTCGAGAAACGATGAACTCATCATGCTCTAAGTCAAAAACCTTCCAGCCCTTTTTCCCAAATGGGTATCCAACAAATATACAAGACATGCTGTGTTCACTGAACTTACCTTTATCACGTGTCTGATGGTGAGCATAACATGCGGAGCCAAAAACCTTCAACTGACTATAATCTGGCTTGCAACCATGTAATACTTCATAAGGTAACTTACCATTATGAATCAAAGTAGGCATGCGATTGATTAAATGCGCAGCTGTCAAAACAGCTTCTCCCCAAAATTTGATGGGTAAGTTAGCTTGAAACAACAAGGCTCTCGAGGCATTTAAAATATGTCTGTGTTTTCTTTCAACTCTTCTATTCTGCTATGGAGTTAGAACACATGAAGTTTGATAAACGATGCCGTGCTCACAAAAATACTTTCAAAAGACACATAAATTCTGTCCAATTATCACTACGAATGGTCTTAACCGTTTTCCCAAATTGCTTCTCCATATAAGCCAAAACATTAGTGAGCGTGCCACGGACCTCGGATTTCTCAAGCATTAAATAAGTCCAAACTGCGCGTGAGAAGTCATCCACAATTATCAAAAAATAAACTGCTCCACAAGAAGAAGGAACTTTGTATGGACCCCAAACATCGCAATGGATTAAAGAAAAACACTTTGTTGTTTTATTAATACTATCTGGAAAAATATCTCAAGTTTTTTTTGCTCTAAAACACACGTCACAATAACTAGAGCGAACATAAGTAGAGGAACTAAAAGGTAAAGCCGAAAGCACTGAAAAACTAGGATGCCTTAAGCGCTGATGTCACAAAGCTAGATTAACTAAGACATCCACTTTATGTACATTTGCCGTTGCAACACCTGTGAGATAGTACACCCATCATGGTCTTCACTTTTTCCAATCAAAGTCCTCGAAAAATGGTCCTGCAAGAAAACAATTGTATCAGTAAACATGGCAAAGCACTTAGTTTGTTTCATAATTTTAGAGACCTAAGATTTGGCGACACTCTGACCGCCCACTTCGCCATTCTTCTTGATTGATTCAGGCTGTGTAGGATCACCCTCAATGGCTGGGTGGTGAGAATGGCTATTGTGTGTGCTTGGAAGTATGGGCAGAGTTTCCGAGCTGTCATGACAACAACGAATGCGAGCTTTTTGAGGGTGGTGTATCTGCTCTCTGTTCTGTCCAAAGACTTGCTGAAATAGAACACATGTCTTTGCTCTCCTCGATTTTCTCTAACTAGGACGCCGCTTACCACCGAGGTAGAGATGGTGATGTATAGGTAGAGGGTCTTTTATTCCTCTGGTTTTGCTAGGACCGGGGGCGTTGATAGATAGGTTTTTAAATCTTGGAATTCCTTTTCACATTTGTCATCCCATTCGACATGTTTTTTGCCGTGGAGCAGATGGTAGAATGGGAGACACCTATCCCTTGATCTAAAAATAAAGCGATTTAGAACAGCTATTTGGCCTGTAAATTGCTAGACCTCACGTGCAGTCTTTGGCGAGGGGAGCTCGATGATCGATATTATCTATTTGGATTTGCTTCAATGCCGCTCTGGGTAACAATGTACCCTAGGAATTCACCCAAGGTCACTCCGAAGGAACATTTGGTTGGATTCAGCTTCATGCCATATTTGTTAAGAGTTTGGAAGCATGTTCGGAGATGACCGACGTGATCCTTGGCAACTGGAGATTTTACCAGCATGTCATCGATGTAGACATCCATGGTGTGTCCAATATGTTCGGCGAACATCTTGTTCATGAGACACTGGTATTTTGCTCCTGCGTTTTTTGCCCAAAAGGCATGACTTTGTAGCAGTGGGTTCCCCTGTCGGTTATGAAAACCATTTTTTCTCAATCATCAGAGTGCATAGCGATCTGATTATAGCCCGAGAATATGTCCATGAATGACATCAATTCGTTTCCCGCAATGGACTCGATGACCTGATCAACTCAGGGAAGAGCGAAATTGTGTTTAGGGCAAACTTTTTTGAGGTCGGTAAATTCTACACAGACTGGGTTGCCACTCTTGTTTTTTATGACTAACGGGTTGGCAAGCCAGTCGGAGTACTTTACCCCGGTCGTAGACCCCGATGCCATTAGTTAGTTTATTTCTTCATTTACAGCCATTTCGCGCTCTGGACCTAGTTTACGCCTTTTCTGCTTAATTGGTTTGTAGGTCAGAAATGCTTTTAGTTTATGGCTACCTATCGATGGGTCTATCCCAGACATAACCTCGTCCAGCCATCTAAAGGTGGAGACGTTCTCCTCGAGGAAGTCGACGTGATCATTTCTGATGATCATTTCGAGGACGACACCGATACTAATACACCACATTAAATCTCTAAAGTCTATGTTCGTTACAAAGGTCAGCATTGCTCGAGGTCACCGAGTTGATATTGATGTAGGTAGAAGATTTACGCAACTTGTGCTCATAGAGGAAGCATGTGTGGGACAACTTCTGATCTCCCCTGATGGTGCATGTTCCATTGATGGTGGGGAATTTGAGGCATTGGTGGTAAGTTGATGCCACCTCGCTCATCAAATACAGCCAAGGTGTTCCGAGGATTAATCCCTTGGCATCATCCTCTGTGAAGGTGATACCGCTTTCACCCCCGACATCATATTTGTTACCAATGTCGTGCTGCCACTCGAGTGAGGTTCCTGGCTTGCATTCTTGCAACTTGATTGATCGCACCGAGTCATTGTATAAGATGAGGCCGCCCATGATCATGCCGACCACTCGTCTTGGTGGTGGAGGGAAGGTATCTCGACCTTGCTCCTGGTGTCTTTGTGAAGGTTTAGCTTGGCTGGAGTCCAGCTCCTGATGCTGGTTATCGTCCTGTTCTCTCGAAGGAGATCTTTGTCAATCGCTGTAGTGACTACGATTGCTCGTCTGTCGATCTGTCCTAAAATTACCACGGCTTCCGGATTGTTGACCTCTTCCATTACCTCTTCCTCGGATGGAGTTTCCTCGATAATTTTGTCGATCACCGAGTTTTATCTCCCCCTTTTAATATTGGGCAAGGAGGGCCTCGTGGAGCGACATTGTAAGGTCGGGTGTCTCCAGGTCTGGTGGAAATTGTAGTATGCTTGGGGATCTCTTGACTCATCAGAGCATTGCGATTTGTTTCACGGGGAGGGTTATACCGTGGATTTTTCGGGTGTGCGGACACTAACAATTGGTTCGTTAATGACAAATGCAGTCATTTCCTTCCTCTTGTCACCTTGGTAGTTATTGTCATAGTGTTGACTCGGTTTTGATCGACACGGGCAACTCGGTGAATAATGCTTGAGGAAAGCAGTAGAGAGCTGACAAAGTTGATGATTGAGTAGGTTTCTAGTCTGGAGAACCACGTCAGTGCGGAACTAACTAAGTTTTCAACAAAGACCTGACAATAACCAACGTCACGCTCTTCAGGCGCAAACTGAGCGCGTCCCATTGCTATATTAAACGCAGTCAGGTAATGGGTAGGATCGGAACTGCCTGCATATGGTGCAAGTTTGAGCTTTCCGGAATGCCAGACTGGAGTGTTTGAGATTTGGACTGAAAATGGTCTGTTTTGTGTTTTCTGAAGCACGCGATCGATTTCTGAGGCCAAGCTAGTGGCTTGATGAACGTTTGATGTCATCTCTCGAAGTGTTGCTTTCATGATTTCAAATTCATGATCCTGATTTCGCTCTTGTATTGTTCTCTGAAGTGGATTATCGAACAAGCTTCTTTGCACCCACTGAGTGGAAGGATCGACGAGGTCACAATACAGCTCGGCTATCATCTCGTCAAAAATGAGTCTGGATGCCCTGGTCTGATTTGAATTTAATTGTTGGTGCGTTATTTTCGGGGAAAGAGTCTGGGGTGCTCCCATAAGCAATCTCTCTGGTGTGTGTTGTGGTAACTCGGCTGGAGTTTGTGTCATTGCAAAATCTATTCTTTGTGTATAGAAGAATCTCCCGCCCTCCTTCTAGCGCCAATTGTTGATACTCATTCTGAGGTAGACACCAATACCGATACACCGGATTAAATCTCTGGAGTCTATGTTCGTCCATGATCATGCCGACCACTCGTCTTGGTGGTGGAGGGAAGGCATCCCGACCTTGCTCATGGTGTCTTCGTGAAGGTTCAGCTTAGCTGGAGTCGAGCTCCTGACGCTGGTTATCGTCTCGTTCTCTCGAAGGAGATCTTTGTCAATCCCTGTCTTGACTGCGATCGCTCGTCTGTCGATCTCTCCTGAAATTACCTCGGCTTCCGGATTGTTGACCTCTTCCATTACCTCTTCCTTGGATAGAGTTTGCTCGATAATTTTGTCGATCACCGAGTTTTATCTCCCCCTTTTTATATTGGGCAAGGAAAGCCTCGTAGAGCTCTCGACATTGTGAAGTCGGGGCACGCGATCGATTTCTGGGGCCAAGCTAGTGGCTTGATGAACTTTTGTTGTCATCTCTTGAAACGTTGCTTTCATGATTTCAAATTCATGATCCTGATTTCGCTCTTGTACCTTCTCTAAAGTGGATTGTCGAACAAGATCATTTGCACCCGCTGAATGGAACGATCAACGAGGTCACGATACAGCTCGGCTATCATCTCGTCAGAAATGAGTCTGGACGCCCTGGTCTGATATGAATTTAATTGTTGGTACGTTATTTCCGGGGAAAGAGTCCGGGGTGCTCCCATGGGCTCTCTCTCTGGTGCGTGTTGTGGTAACTCGGCTGGTGTTTGTCCTGCCCGATCTATTCTTTGCGTATAGAAAAATCTCCCACCCTCCTTGTAGCGCCAATTGTTGGAAGATGAGATCACAACAAGTTTATTTAAGGTAGGTTGAGATTTTTGTTGTATAGAATAGAGCTCGGTATAATAATCAGGTCGGGTTAACTTGTAGAATTTCAGTTCGGTAAATAAGACAGTTTCGGAAGATAAAGAAGAGCTTATGTATATTCCTTTGTTTTTTCCAATCCCCTTCTCAATAAATGAGGTGGGTGTATTTATAGTAAAGATTTAAACGGTCGGATTTTGGTGGAGTTATCTTGAGTCCGACGCTCGAACTGACGCGTGGCAGGATAGATTGGCTTGTTGGGCTTTAATTCATAAATGGATATGGACGATTAATGGGCCGAGCTGATTTGTGGGGGGTATGGTAAACCCACCTCCAACATTCATGTTCATCATTTTCTTCTTGCTCGTCAATTTGATAAGGTATGAAGCTAGCTTATCTAGACAGAAATAGAGAAAATTGAATGAAAAATAGAGAAGAGAAAATAGATGTCATCTGAGAAGAAACGGAGAGAGAGAGAGAAAGAAGATATTTCTAATATTCTTCATAGATAACTTAACTCAACCGTAGAAATGGGAGAACTTAAAGACAATATTTTTTTGAGATCAACCCTAGATTTGTTATAAAATTTATTTTGGATCTTTTCTTTTAAATCCAATATTAATGTAATTACTAAAAACCCTTTTATACGTTAATAATAATTTGTTTTTTTTATGTGTACAAATATAAACGTAGCTTCTATAAATAATGTTGACCAAAAGAAAAAAGCTTCTATAAATAATAAAATTGGAACTAGTTAATTTCTCCTCGCACTATGCTTCGAATCCCTTCGACTTTGTCCTTTTTTATTATATTACTATTAACTTATACACTACTCTTTTTTTCTCTCCGTAGTACCTTCTTCCCATAAAAATCACACGAAGAAGGAGACATCAAAGAGAAAAGCAGAAGAAGACACAGACAGACAAATTGTGTAAGAGTTAAAAGGCTTAGTAATATACTTTTAGAAACTGAGTTTTATGTGTTTGCCGTGTCTTTCGAATGCTTTGTAAAAAAAGAGTAAAGAAAGAAGAAGAAGAAGATTTTAGGAGGCATATAACTTGGTGAGGTCTTCAGAGAACTCCCTCTTTATTACATCTCTTTTAAGCTTTAGAGCTGCTGTCACTAAGCCTGACTCTGGTGTCCATGGAGATGCCAACAATTTGATTTTTGCTGGTATCGCAAACTTCTCTAATCTCGATTGTTTAGCCGCCTGCAAAACACAGATATTGTAAGAAACTGATTGGGGACTCAAAACGCTGGGTAATGCATTTTCAGAAAACCAGGGGATGAACATACCTTGACAAGAGACGCATACACTTCTTTCACACTTTGTTCTTTTGTGCACAGTACTTCAAAGCTGGTGAAGTCTATTCCTTGCTTAGAGGCCCAACCTCCAAGTGTCTGTTGGGACACGACCACTAGAGCCACACAGTAACTGTAGAATGAATCAGCATGAACCATTATGTTTTCAACATAGGGACTTATACTGAGAGCAGCTTCAACCTGCCAAAAATGGAGTCTGTTAAGAAGCTTATATGGCGAATTGAGTGAAGAAGAAAAGAAATAGGAAATTTTCGGTTTGAGAAGACTATACTTTGCCCAAGGAGACATATTCCCCGTGCTGAAGTTTAACAATATCTTTTTTTCGGTCTATTATCTCAAGGCAGCCATCAGGATGAAATCGTCCTACGTCTCCTGTGTAGAACCACCTCATCCCTTTTTCATCAACCTTTGAACATTTCAAGTATATAAAACATTTCAAGATATTTGAGCCACCAATTACAATTTCACCACGGGGCATTGGTGTATCACTGGTTAGATACCCGCCTTCCGCCCAGTCTACTAGCTGGAAAAATATATAAGCATACGATCATAAGAGACAACGACATACAAATTGATAAACCATTAATAGCTAACAAAGCACTAAAAGTGGATAAATCAGGTAAAGAGGTTACCTTTACAAAGGAGCAAGGAAGTGGAGCACCAACACCACCAACGGATGTGTCATCAAACTCCGAGAAGGTTCCACCAGCACAAGTCTCTGTGAGCCCATAACCCTGCCCGATTGGAGCCCTGAGGAATATCAGAATGTTAGATCACAGAAATGGCAAAGGGATCAAAACATAGATTGGCCACCTTAAGATTAGAGAGTAGTGAAAAAATTTTAATTGTACACATAAAATTTTAAAAAATCTACGTTTATATTTGTACACATAAAATTTTTTTAATGAAACTATCGATAGAAAATACATATTTGGCAGACTTGTCTCATTCTTACTTTCTCACTTTAGACAATTGACTTTAGAAGAGGTTTCATATAGTGGGTGGCATAAACAAGTGCACAATATTCTTTAGCAATCACACAAGTTACTAAACTTTGTTTACTTGTCCCCTTAGTGTGCCCGAAGTTATTGCATTGCCCATCACTGGTGGGAGTAAAATTCTTGTTTACATTTACCAGACGTCAACATCTCAGTTCCTTGTACTGCTTTTCAACCGTGTGAAAATGTGATACTGGACCAGTTTGTTAAATGATTACTTATATATAAGCAAACAAATAATGACATTGTTCCATATAATGAATGGACATTTGCTTACATGAAATTAGATCAAGTTCTATGCATAACATCTTTGATTCAGTTACTCACAACTCATATATGTTAAGCACTTCAGACATTGACATTGTTGATTTTTACAGATCATTAATAAAAACAAAGTGTGACAAGTTAGTATAAGCTTTTTGATAGAATTCGATTCAAAACAGAGTATGATAAGTATCTCACAATCTATTTGATTGTGATTTACTATTGAAACATACGATTCTCTCTTTGACTCAAAACACAAATTTTATTGATTATAAAATCTGAACTGTGTTACAACTAAAAGACAACGTCTTAATACAGACTTCCAACGGACACGACTGAAACAATACCAACAATAAGAGTCGTAACTCTTAGACAACACATAACTCTTAATGTATAAGCTTAACCAACTTTAAAACTCAATTATCGTCCAACACTTTTAAGCTACAGGGTCAGTAACTGGAAGGTGAGACAGTTGTGGCTCCTGATCCTGAGCCTCCTCGGATTTATACTGTCCATAGAAGTAAGAGACGGATCCCCAGAGGGAGAGAGCCATAGAGACAGCTTTCCCGGCCTGAAACTTATCTTGGAAGCAAATGACAGCCAAGATCACCGTCAGCGGAAGCAGAGCACTGTTCATAGTTCCAGAGACCAGAGACGATACACAGAAGATCAACCCAATAGCTCCCACGAAAAATGCTTGCCCAGTTACGGCAGTGAACACAACCACTATATAGTACAAAGACTCTCCAAGCTTAAATTCTCTTGCTTCTCTTGCTATCACCTGCCAATTTAAAACATCTTACCAGGTTTCCATCAAGAAATTCAAAAATCACAATTCTTGAATAGAGAAACGCATAAAAAATGCAACCTTTCTTCGCAAACAATTTTCAAACATCTTCCTTTAGAGGTTCCATAAAAAAAATCCAGAGATACCCTCTTGGTTTAAAAGGCTTAATTATGCCATCTTTAAGCAAGGATCTTCCTTGTAGATCAAGCAAGTCAAAAGTTCCCAGTTCCAGATAATGTGTAAAAAAGAAGGAGAAGCATATTTTACTATTTCACCTTGAAATCGCCTTTAGCAAGCATCCCCACGAGGCAGAAGCAAGTGGCGACAAAGCACAAGACCATCTGGAACTCGAGGACGAGCGTGTAGGTGAGTTGTTGACGAGATTTCTTATAAGCGAGCTCCACAAGCGGCAATATAAAAGCGTAGAGAAGAGCTGCAGCAACGGTCATGAGAAACCCAACAACATACTCCTTGTGAGTCTCGTTTGCAAGCTTGTCACTGTCAGAGTTGAAAGCAAGGACTACGGCACCAAGAGTGAGCAAAACGATTGCGTTTATAATGAAAGGTGTGAACTTTTGCTTCACCATAAAAAATGCAAAGAGAGCAGTGAAGCCTAATTGAGCGGAGACGATCAGAGACGCAGTGGAAACAGGGATATAAGCTAATCCGTAAGAGAGGAGGTAATTGTCAAAGCCTATGAGCAGACCTATGAAGATAGAGGCGATGAAAAGAGAAGATTTCATGAGGAAAAATGGAGCCTTTTCTTCTTTTTCTCCTTCTTTTTCACGGCAGCGGCGACGACGGCGGAGGAAGGATAAGAGAAGAGGGAAGAGGATTATGGGAAAACCTACAGTTTGGAGAAAGCTTGAGAACCAGATCCTTTTTCCACCATTTTCAAAGTATAGACGCATCAATAGAGGGGTTCCACAGCTTCCAATAGTCAGGAATATACAGTTTATGATTATAATAGCGGTCTTCATGTTCATCATTTTTTTCTTGCTCGTCAATTTGATAAGGTATAAAGCTAGCTTATCTAGACAGAAATAGAGAAGATTGAATGAAAAATGGAGAAGAGAAACGGAGAGAGAGAGAAAATGTTTCTGATATTCTTCATAGATAACTCAACTCAACCCTAGAAATGGGAGAACTTAAATACAATGTTTTTTTTTAGATCAACCCTAGATTGTTATAACATTTATTTTGGATGTTATCTTTTAAATTAAATATTAATGTAATTACTAAAAACCCTTTTTTATGTTAATAAAATAAAAGAAAAGATCTATAAAAATTAATGTAATTACCAAACGATTCACGTTTTCCCTTTTTCTCTTTTATTCATTCTATGTAAAAATATGGAGAAATACTTGCTAATATATAATTGTCTTGATGACGTGATACTCAAGGACACTTTCGGCTACCAACGTGAGTGGTGCGAGGTTCCACAAGTTCGGTCTACTTAAAAGCTGGCACCGTTCTATGCACTTGGCATTGCAATCTATAAATACATACAATTTACAAGCAAAAATATCCTTAAATTTAAATACACATGTATAAGTTCAAATGTATGTATAATAATAAATATAAAAGTAATAAAGAAACTTTACTTTATTATATATTGGATAAAGACCCACATATATGCCGCTTCATAAAACATATTTTATAACCCGTAAACACAAATTATATATCTAGATTAAGGATCATAAAATTATATATATTCCATAACCCGCATACAAAGCTTGATCTTCTTGAAGACTCCTAGAAGCAGGCGCAACATCTTGTTATTTTTCTGCATGGACTCGTACATAACCCGTATGTACTCCTCATTGTCAAAATGCTCTGATAGCATAGGAGCGACGAACTCAGACTCGTCAAAATCAACAAGAGTTGCTTGAGAAGAAGTAGATGCCCTAGCTAAACAATCACCATGAGTGGCTCGAGCAGCAGCATGCACAAGACTTCAAGACAAAAACTTACTCTAAAATTTATTTAACACCTAACAAATTAGAATAGTAAATTAGGTTGGATTTTTAAAAAAATGTCAAAAAGTTATTGGGGTTTAAATAGTTTAAAAATCTAGATTTGAAAAAAAAAGTTTAAATTTTATTGAAGTAATAAGATTTAACATATTTTAGAAAAAATAGAAATTAAAAAGTATATACATTTTATTATTTAATTTTTTTCGTTTCTTTTTTTTGATTTAGGACAACAAAAATAACATAATATTTATTTTATATTTATCAAAATCTCATCGATCAAGCGACACATGTCATGATCTTATTAATTATAATTTAACACGTGTCGATCTCTCATGAGTGTAACCAAGTTCTATATAATAAGATATTATATAGAATTAGATCTCTTCATTGGGTTTTGGGTTTTCTAAGGGGATTTTATGATTGATTGATTGTTAGGTTTAGATTGAGATTTATCATATAGTTCTTCATCTAGGTTTGCTATTCATTCTTAATATATGTTAACCATCTAGATTCTTAATCATCGTTGCACCAAAAATGTTATTGAATCAATCGAACTAGTCTAGCTTAGCAAAGTGTCTTTAGCCAACGAAAGTTGAAGTTATTGCACTTTGTGAACATATCAGATTAGATATTTATTGCATGCGTGTCTTTCTTCTATTGACAAACGACAATTTAGTTGTTAGGAATTTTATTGCATAGATAGTTGTTACATACAAAAGTATAACAATTTTATATTCGTAATTTGAGTTCTACAACATTACTTAATGCATTCCATATAACTGATGTATTCATTCGCATGAATCCCTAAAAGAATTTGCATTGCTCAATGTTTAATTTTATTGAATTTACAGTAGTATTTACACTGAGTTTCTATAGAAACTCCTTTTGCATTCTAGCTTGATTTAAACCACCACAATTCATAGTGTATTCAATTGGTACATGTGGATTTGATCCTTAAAATACTATTCTGATTGCCACTGTGCACTTGCATTTTTATCTAGGGTAAAACATGTGGATAACAATTGGATGAACCATATCTCCAATACTGATAGGCTTCCAAGTCTACAACCCAACAGTTCTTCGCCACCGCTCCAAAAAGTGTTTGCCAACCCCTAACTGAGCAAAGAGAAACCGCCGAAAAGCACCTTGAGAAAGCCTCGCTCAACCTTAGATTAGGATCCGTCCATCCGCTTTTAAAATTTTTAAATTTTGTTGTTAATAATATATCTTAAAATTGTTTTAGAAAATAAGTAGAAAACATGTTTTGTTAGAAAATAGAGTGAATTACATAAGTTTGTTTTTCAACATGAATAAAATAATTATAATTTCCATATTACAATATCATTATTAACATATTAAAAATCTAGACCACATACAGTAGGTTTTAGTTTCATCTTGTCGTTTGTTTTTCCGACCACTGTGTGAGATATGAAAAACGGATCTGATGACTGATGGCTATACTGATGTGAACGGCTATGCTGATCTGAAATGAAGAAAGAACATCTCTATTGGACATAGAAATTGAAGAGAACACAGCCAAAAATTGGATTACTAGAAGGATCAATGGCTCATATGCCACAAAATCATTAAAAATGTTCAGAAATGCCACCTACTATTTTTCATTTTTTTTACAACACAGTAAATTTATGTTCTTGGATTGCGCAAAACAGAATAGTTGCGGTTGTATCCTAGGATTCAGAACATCATCTAACTGTCACACTACAGAGCGTTTTCAGAATTAAGGAAAAAATGTCTTGCCTCTGCAAATTTCATTCATAATTTCTGTATCGATATCATTTTGTATACAATAAACTTTACAATTTATTCAGTTTTCTCTATTGTAGAAATATCGTTCTTACAATCTTAATTGTGAAATTTTTTTGTTTCTACTTACTGCACTAACGAAAACTGATTATTCTGTGAAGTTGTTTTTTGTTATAAGAACAGGAATATGAAGAGGATTTATTGCTTATATTCTTTCAGATTTATTAAATGCTGGAAAATATTGTTGTTGCAATTTGTTCGATCATGCTTTTGATACTGCAGCTTAGTTGCGTTGTCTTTACTATCTTTCGATTTTTGCAAACACTTCTTACATGCTTTTGATGCTGCTGGTTAGTTGCGTTGTCTTTACTATCTTTCGATTTTTACAAACACTTATTACATGCTTTTGATGCTGCTGCTTAGTTGCGTTGTCTTTACTATCTTTTGATTTTTGCACACACTTATTACATGCTTTTGATGCTGTTGCTTAGTTGTGTTGTCTTTACTATCTTACGCCTCAGTCTTTTCTTTGTAACAGTGTTGTAGACGTGTTTGAGACATGTCTCATAATCGATGAGATTTTGACACTCTAAAAAAATTTATATATTATTTTTGTTTTTTTAATAGAAAATAAAAAAACCAACGAAAAATAATAATAAAATAAATAACTTTTTACATTCTATTATTATGTTATACAGTCTATGAATAGTTCCAAGACATTTAGCTGTTCACGTACACCATTAACATATCATCGTAAAGAGACTAAAGTGGATGACAAGAACATGAGCATACTCGAGGTTACCTGACATAAAACCGTGTAGGTGCAAAATTAGCCAACTTCGCTACAATTTTCTCTTTTGTTTCTGGAGGTGCAAAATTATTAATACATCAGTACTTGAAAAAAATGACAAAACCAGATATAATACTAAATTACGCTTCCCTAAACTATAGCCTAATAGACGCATTTGAATTTGATGACAACAATTTGCCATAAGACAGGAGCAAGTATTGATCTTTGATAATCTACAACTGTGGATCTATTTCTGAATTTACACATGCTATGAAGCCTATGATCATACATATCAGAGCTATGCAGTAGCATGAATAAGATACTTAGGGTCTATTAAAACCAAACTACATAATACCTTCATCAGTTGCATTCTGAAACTGAATCACAAGCTCCTGCACTTGCAAAATGGACAAACTCAGCTCCAACAATGCTTCTTATATTCGTGCAAAAAGACAAACTATTGAGTTTAACACAAAACATCAGCAAAAATCTCGAAACAGGTCAGGGGAATTAGATTCTTTAAAAGACCTGCAGATATTAAAGCCTTGGAGTTCGGTTTTTTTCCAATACGTTCTTCTTGTCTTTGATTATTAGTAAACATTTCTCATAAAGACTCTTTATCTTCAAGATAGAAGATTTTCTTCTGCAGTTTTGATAAGTTTGCAGCATTACACCCACCATTGATTCACACTTACAAGAGAAAGAAGAGAGAAAGTGGCTGAGAGTGCAAGTATAAGACAAGTCAGCAAGGGGAGACGTGTCAGCAAGTTAGGTGGGGCCTGCTGAGATGGTCTTTTACCTAAGGATCTAGAGTATTCGAATAACCACTGTTTAGGTTTTGCTTTCACTATTTCACTGCTGTAACTAAGTGTGGCGACATAGATTTACGGGAAGAGACTATATAAGGAGTAGTAAGATAAAAAGTAAGGGATCGAATATCTGAGAAGTAGAACTTGGTAAGGGGAGGGGAGAGACTCCATTAAACCTTTCTCTCAAGCTTTACAATACCGTTTCCTTAAGAGATATTCATAATAAAGTTTATTCCTTTATCTTTTACAGTTGATTCTCTATTGATCTAGTATCAAATTTCAAAAGCAAAGGCCAAAATTAAGATGCTTAGATAAACAAATCATTGCAAATTAGAAAATCAAATGAGAATGAAAACTTGGGTAGTGGCATAATGATTGCTAACAACAACTATTTGCTTCTCCATACTCCATCAATAATTCAGCATTAGGTATACCCGGACGAAGCAGATTTATTCATTAAATGTGAATATATTACAATGAATTCAGATAAAACCATCCCCAGAAATCATAAATCTACCTTCTTCTGAGCATCCATAGAGCTTCTTCCTGTTGTCAGAAAGATCCATAACTCTCTGAGCAAAAGTATGTACATTGATCATATCAACCGGGTATATATCCTGGCCTGTGAAGAGGGAACAAAAAAAAAAGTCTCAGAAAACACTCATTAATTTCTAGCTACCAATAAATGCAGCTGAAGAAATATACCCATGGATGCTTTTCCAGCTTCAACGACCTCCTTAGCCTTATCAGATATCTTAGTGTCATTGAAAATACTGGATCATATGCTTGCAAAGAAGCTCTCAAAATAGATGACATAATTCCATCATTTTATACCTTTTTGGGTCAAAGTTGACGATTACACCAGAGATCTCAACAATCCTCTGTCACAAGAGAAGATGATATTAGCAAATTTGAAGCTTTGTAAGTAGATTAACTACCTCTAGAAGGTATCGAGCAACCCAGACTTGATCACCATAATTAATAACCTCAACAGGACCGACTTGGAACTCCCACTGGTCAGGCATGAATTCTCCATTGACACCAGAGATGCCAAGACCTGCATAAAGACAGGCCTTGTAGTGTGCATCCACAATGTCACGGCCAATGGCTTTGTCTGCTCCCACACCACAGTAGTAAGGTCCATGTTTCAACCAAAAACAAACATTATATTAGATGATATATCAGAATGAGTTGTGAAAATATTAGGAACAGATGGGGTCGCTAAAGATCTTAGCAGCCTTGTGCCTCTTGTTGGTTGAAATTGGATTACCGGCTGGTGTATAAGCATCACAGATCCTGCATATATCACAATAACCAAAAAGTTGTTAAAAACTTATCTTATTTAGATCCCAATCGAATTTGTCATACTGATCAGATTAAATAAACGAAACAAAATGTTGAACCAGAGAACGTCTAAGCCCCTCCCTTATTTGCCTTCTCCACTCTGTCTGCTCTTATCTTCTTCTGCTTCATCCTCTTTTCTCTTCACCACTCCCTTAGTTGCTTAGAAGGCTGGATTGATGTTAATAAAACCATGAAGCATAACATTTGAATTTGATCTGAAAATAAAAACAAATGAACTACTCGAGATTGATAGAAACTAACGATCTCGTAAATAGATAGAGCCAGTAAGAAGATAATGCACCATTCTAAAAGATCCAATTGCTTGTTGGAGGAAATGAATGTTGTGCTGCAGATGAAAAGAGAGAATAACATCAGAAACCCAAAAACATGACTACTGTTTATCGATAACATAATTGGTGTAGAACAATTGTTCAACTCTATGAGAATATTCCAATTTTTTGTTAACATAAGTTTTTTTACCTGTTCTTAAGGTAAAGTAGACTTTTATGGATGGCCTCAACTACAGCATCAAGTTTCGTAAGCTCCAGTTCTACACCCTACGATTAAAGACATAATCAGGTATTACGTACATACTAACTTAGTAACTTTAAAGCTCTTTCATTGCACAATCTATTTTTAGAGAGACGATTTTAAACTGTAAGAATAACATAGAAATATCAAATGTAGAGATAGCTGACCTTGATCTTCTCTTTTCTAGCAATGGATACTTCCTTAAAATATACAAATAGGTTGATGTAAAGTGCTCACTAACATATGGCCATTACTAGAAAAGCTCGTTCTCTCTTCCAATTCAATAACATATAAATGCTTAAGATCTCTTGTTCTATGAATCAGCTACTTATGATGGTTTTTAGTTTGACTCCATGAAAATGAGATACTCAGAGAGTTCAAAATCTTTAGCTAATCACAGTAAACTTGAATCGAGCTTCAATTCAATCACTACTTTACCAAATTCAATCTGAGATATGAACAATTTTTAGAAACTAATGCCATCTCACATAACTATGAACAAGAAATTTCCTATAAAAAAAAAGAGAACGAATCGAAGCACATAGTTCCAGATTCAAAATCTAATAGTTCGAATCCAAAATACTTTTTTTTTTCTTTTTTTTTTAATCCAAAATACTTACCTTAATGGAGACAGTAGGGAAGATTAAATGTTCATCGGAGATGACGACGTTGGTTTGGATTAGGCCACACGGTTTCACAGATTGGAATTAGCTCCGGCGACAGTAAGAAAATGAGAGGTGAAAGCAACAGCGCCGTTGGGAAGCTACGATGCATCTTCTTCATCGGAGCTTTTCAAAGTTTCAATGTTTATCTCAGATCAAAATGTCTCCATCTTGGATTCGTCGCCACCACTGAAGCTCTCATAATCTTCATCAACATAATTTTATTTTCCAGGTTACTTTTTCTCTCTTGTTACAGGCTTGCCAAGATTTTTGTTGGGACCATTCGCAGAAGTCGACTGTTCAATCCGACGCCGTTTTGAGCTTCTCCAAGTCAATGCTGAAGTCAATATAATTCTCGTATCCAGAAATTAGAAACGACAGGAAAAAAAGTAAATAATCTAAGATAAAATGTATGCTCAGATAGTTAATATTTTATTTAAATTTTGAATAATTTTTAAATCAGGATTGTGGCAAAAACCCCTAAAAACCATCAAAGTCTAACTATTTACCGATCCAACCACAATTTGGATAAAAAAAACACAGGTTCAAAGGTTTCATTGAGACCTACTTGTTTCTCAAGAAAATCGAAATTTATGAATTTGGATCATTTATATTGGAAAGTTTGGATAATTATAAACTTTTTTAAAAATATTTTAATTATTTATTTGTTTTTAGATTTACTCAAAGTTATTTAATATTAACAATATTATTAAAAATAAATAAAAAATTATCCAAAATTTTCAAAAAATATCTTATTATAACACAAAACAACTATTCGCAATTGTCCATTTGGTTAGCAATTTTAATTATGAAAATTATCCGTTTGGGTAGTAATTTTAACTACTCTACTCTATATTTACTATACATTTATCTAGTATTATCCAACCTTAGAGCATCATTATCGCTAGATTGTTAATAGGTTTTGTATACTATAATAATGTTGATTTAATAAAAAAGGAGGATTTCACTTAAGAACCGTTTCTTAATTAAGGAACTTAAGAAACAGTTCTTAAGTTATTTCTTGTTCTTGTCGATTCCTTCTTCTCCTTCTTTCTTCTCAATCTTCTTCCTTCTCGTTTCCGAGCTCCACCTCCGGAATCGCCTGCTCTCGCCGCGCCAGTCTCGTCGCGGCAGCACTCCTCGCCGCCGCTGCTTCGTTGTTTCTTCGTCCGTCTATTTCTTCAGCCGCGGAGGAGATTTCGGCTCTAACATTTTCCCTTTTCATTCTTCGGATTCTTTTCAAATCGAAAAAAAAAAAAAAGTTAGAAATTGGATCCCTACAAAATCCTCTCACTGTTTCACGAATCCTTCTCTACGGACTCTCATCTCCAAGATCTACAGATTCCTTAATTCATTGTTTCGATTAACAATGGCGACGAGAAGACGTACTTTGCTCAAGGTCATTGTCCTCGGCGACAGCGGGTATGGACGAGAAGACGTATTTTCTTATTTATTCATTCCTTTGATTATTGATTTTTGAATTTTGATCTGTGATTTTCGTTTTCTTAGTGTTGGTAAGACCTCTTTGATGAATCAGTATCCTTCGATTGAAATCAATTTCAATCTTCAAATTCTTTTGATGGTTTGAGGTTGAATTGGCTATTATATAGATTCGTTGTTTTTGATTTTGTTAATCCTTTATTTTTGTGGACCTTAATAGATGAATTTTAGATATGTGCATAAGAAGTTTAGTTTGCAGTATAAAGCAACGATTGGTGCTGATTTTGTAACCAAGGAGCTTCAGATTGGCGATAAGCTTGTTACTCTACAGGTTTGGCTTTTTCTTCGTTTTTGAAATTACCAGAATGATTTCATTTTTTTTATGTGTGTGCTTGTGTTGTTGACTTGTTGTTAGATTTGGGACAAGAAAGGTTTCAGAGTCTTGGTGCTGCTTTTTATAGAGGAGCTGATTGTTGTGCTTTGGTTTATGATGTTAATGTGTTGAAGTCTTTTGATTCTCTCGAAAATTGGCATGAGGAGTTTCTTAAACAGGTTCTTAGCAATTGTCCTTCTTTCTTGGTGTACATATTTTGCTTTTCGTTTGCTTTGGTTTATGCTTCATGTTATGATAAATACATGGAACATCGGAATATGGTAATTCTATTTCAATAGGTTGACTATTTAGAGTCATAATCTTCAGATTTTGGTTAATATATATCTTCTACAAAACCAGAGTCAAACTCTTTTTTTGGATGATGTAGTCAGGAGAGCTTTTGGTTATCTTTGTATCTATTTCAAGTTTTGTTCTCTCAGTAGATAACAAGATGATTGTTGGAATGTTATATGTTTTTATATTTGAGCGATCATTTGCCTTTAACTGATTAAGCCAAGTATATTACTAACATCGTTCTGTGTTCATAACGGTTTTAGAATTCATTAGTCGATAAACCAAGTGCCTTATTCAGTTTGTTTTCCTGTAACAGTTTATAATATGCTAACTTGTATTAATTCTCTGTTTCCAATGCCTTTGTCTTGTAATACTCAGGCAAGTCCATCAGATCCAAAGACATTTCTGTTTATAGTGCTTGGAAACAAAGTTGACGTAGATGGAGGTAGCAGTAGAGTGGTAAGTAGAAGATCAAGAAACATTTTGAGCATATCTGGCAAAAATTTGGACGTGATCAAGATAATTATTGAATGTTATTTTGCTTTTATTTTTCAATATCTATGTTTAAAATGTAATATTTTTATGTACCTATGTTTAATTAATAAAATAAATTCTATTTATAAAAAAATAATTAATTTACAATTTTTTTTTTAAGAACTCCATTAGGGGTTCTACTAATAAACCATCAAAAATAAAAGTTTCTTAACACAGTTTCTTAACTTCATATTTATATTATAATAATACTTAAGAAACCCACTGATGCTCTTATATTAGCGGATGTATTTTATGTAAGAGTTTCAACATCCGAACTACTCATATCCAATTCTTACCCGATATTATCTAATCCTATACCCTTAATACTCATTGCTTAGTTAGAACGAATTAGAATCAAAATATTATATTATAAGTTGATTTGTTGGTTTTATTTACATGTTATTGTAGTGTGCATGATTTGTTAAAAAAAGAAAAATAAAGAAAGACAATGATAAATGTTATGTGACACGGCATTTGTTAATCCACAATTTCTATCAAAGTCTTAACTCAACTTACAATCAACATAAGAAGTCACATTTGACATCCAACTAAAATTTATAGATCAATTAGTGTTACAAAAACGAATCGAAATATGTAGCTATTGATGATTTGTTCTCTATAATGCCTTGTAACCTGATAGTTTATGAATTATATCGGAAAGAATTGTTCCTTCAGTGGCAACTTTAAATTGATGGATCAAATGTAAAACCCATTCTCCATCTCCTGTACCGATAAATGCCATTAAAATTCTCAACTTTATGGTTTACAAAACAAACAAAATCTAACATAACACCATTTTTACCTACCAGTAAATCTCCTAACACAAGATATTCACTTTCTAAAAAATAGAATCAAAGTCAAATCTACCAAGAAAAATATAATTAATGTCTAATCAAAGTTTAATTAATGTGTGGTTGGAAAAAAAATGTTAAATCTACCGGTTCATGAATTTCTTTATATATATATATAAATATATATATCGAACTCCCTTCACAATAATATATTATCGATATATTTATTTAATCAGAGAAGTTACAACAAAATGACAATTATCCCCTTGTTTATATGTCATATATTTATTTTGAATTAAAATTTAAAATCCCTTATAATTAGGATTTTCATATGGAAACAAACTAAATTGTATATATATATATATAAACATTCAGAATATTCCATAAATATAACAAATTTCAAACTAAAGGATTTAGCCAGTAAATTGTATATATATATATATATATATAAACATTCAGAATATTTCATAAATATAACAAATTTCAAACTAAAGGATTTAGCCAGTAAATTGGGATTCCATATTTTGAAACATCAAAGTTAATAATTTTGACTTTCTTTCCATATGAACCTACAATTAATTCAGAATATTTTTTTTATATAAAAAATGTTCGTATGGATTTTGATTTAAGAAAAAATAATGTGTACAAATATTAAATTAAAATCATTCAGAATATAGACTTGTGTTGATTATTATATATTGATTAATTTATTAATTCTACAAATGTTAAGTAATGAATTTAATGAGATTATGGTTTGATTCTAATTCAATATTATTGATAAACCAAACGGAATTAAAAATGCCAACTCCCACATATATGTTTAACGATTGTATATTTGTTTCTATATTTTTCATAATTAAAATCTGAGTTTAAACAAAATATGAAATAAAGTTTTGTTTAAATATCAAAAATGTGATACATCTTTATTGTAAAAGGGTCAAAACTTGCTGTTAGCAAGTGATATGTTAACTTAAACCAAACAATTCAGCATGTTTTGCCAAGAATATAAAAGTTACTAAAAATGAACCAAGCTACGGATAGTTTTGCATGTGTAGACTATATATTAATTTCAAAAAAACAAACATTAACATATCTTAAATAAATAATGAAAGTGTATATTGCTAGACTTCTAATCATTGGTTGCTCTTTCTTTGTCAACAACTCAAAATTCGATTTAGTATAGTATAGTATTAGTTCCACACACATATTCCCATTTCCGTGTATTTGTCTATGCGTGGAACTATATGTATGGTTGAGTTATATTTATAATTATTGGAATAACAAAATAAATGAATTTATATCAGAACACGAAGCGGAAGTAAATCCCCACAGAGAAGATGATATTGGCATCGTGTTGATCAATTAGAGAGTGACCATTTTCAATATTTAAGCTTTTATAAAAGAAAAAATGAAACTTTTCCCTGTCTATAAAGCATTAAACTTTTCAAAACCATTATTGGCACTGTAACTCATATGTAGGCTTACAGCGATGAAGTCGTTAGATGTGTCCTTTGACTCGATATCAGCATTTCCTGAGCAGATTGGTTCAGCAACATCTCTTGTTAAGTAGGCTATCTAAATCCTGGCATACACTTCTTCTTGGGCATTGGACTCATTATAAAAGCTAGAATTATAAAAACAATCTCTTGTAAATCTATTTAGTCGAATAATCTCTTAATCTGTTACTTTTCTTCTTCAGCTTCTTAGTATCCGCTTCAACAAGCTACTTCTCTTCATATACATCCAAGTGTGGAAAGTGGACCCATTTTATTGCTTGAGATGTAACACTTAGGGAATTTTTGCTTCTCCCTTTGCGATGAACGCTGATATTTTTGATGCTATGCTGTACTGATGGCTACAAATCCAAGGCTATATTTTTGAATCAATAGATATTTTGGATGCTATATCCATGACCAAAACTCCTGAGTAAGATCTTGGATAAAGCAAGAAGTGGAAGTAAAACTGATGATTGATCTTAAATCCCTTGTTAACATGCCAACACTCAACAAATTGAATCGAAAAATAGGAATAAACAAAACATCATGCAAGACAATCTTATCACTCAATTGAATAGAACCTACACCGACAATGCTCACTGTAGTTCCATTAGTAAATCGACTAAACCGGTGATGGACCAACTATACCCTACAACATCTATTACGTAATGCGATAAAATATGGGTGCAAAGGGAACCGGGACTACAAAAAAACAACAATTTGGCGACTACAGAAATAGTTGCCAAATAGTCGCCAATTTTTTTTTGAAACGCCCCGACCCATTTTTTTTGAACCTAATAATAACCCCATAATTATTATTAACTCACAAAAGACGAAAACAATTAACAGTTCAGTGATACGATTTATTATAAACCAATAAATTAGAATCAACTAACAATTTAACGGTTACGGAAAAAAAACAACAACCACGACTAACAATAATTTTTAAATAAATAAAATAAATGAAACCTTCCGGTATGTCATCTTGATCCGTCACCGCAGTTCCACGAGTTTCAGCTAGCTTTATCCGTTCCTTTACCTGCGGCATTACGAATAGACGCAATCAATATTTAATAAGTATTGAGGAGACGATCAACCCGTCTACTAAGTCAATTAAGATAAAATTACAAAATACCCCTCTGGCATAATTAAATGTCCGAACTGGACAAACAACAACACAACCACTTTATAAAATTAATTTACCGCAAAATAATGAATTAAATCAATAACAACATTTTTAAACAACTAAAACATGATTAAAATAATTAATTCTCAACAATTAATTCAATAAAAAATCACACAAAATAATCTCATAATTAACGGCAATTTATAGTAATTTTTCTAGAATTTATTTCAGCAATAAATATACAACGAAAATCACAGAAACACATAATTAAATCCTAACACTGAATTATTACGAGAAAAATTTCGTAAAAACATCCGACCACGGTACTGCACTCACTTTAGCCAGCAGTAGCACTTTCCGATACAACTTTTCTCCAACTTCTAATTTCCGAATACACAATCTAATAATAATAAAATAATAAATTTAATAAAAAAATATTATTTACTAAAACATGACACGCACCAGTTCTCACTCATTTTACGATCAGTTCAATCATCACTACAAGCCTCTTCCTCCTTTCACCCCAGGCCAACCTCAGCCCCAAAGTCAACACTCCTGACACGTCACAGCCTTCACAAAACTTGGATTTCTTTTACTCTCAGCCAATCAACGCACCAAACTCCACTTTTCTTACTCAACAAGGCGGCGAGCAAAGGGAAAGCGGCGAGACTTGTGAAGAGATTAGACGACATACACTTATAGGTTTAAATGGTTTTAACCTAACTTTTAAGGATTTGCGACTTTACCTCCTGATTCTCTAAACTTTATAAAACGGCCTCTCAACTCTTTATTTGATCAATTAAAACCGCGAGCAAAAATATAATTACACAAAATAGCCTCTAACTTTTAAATTGTCCATTAGAACCCAATTAATGGATTACGGATGTTACAGGTTTAGTCGATTTACTAATTTATAGTTATCTCACATTGATTGTATATAAACTCAATTGTACATTCATTTTCATTCAATGAAGAGAAACTTTATTTAGATATTTGTTTTTAAAATGATATCAGAGCGATGTCTTTCGCTTTTTATCGATCTGTAACAAACTATTACGATCATCTTCTCTGATCATCTTCTTCGATCATCCACTTCTTTCTTCATTCTCCGATCATTTTTCATTTGCTTCTTCTACTTAATCGCATCATTTCGATTGATTTCCACATATCACTTCATCCGCACATTCTTTTATAATCGGATCAATTTCTCTCTTCATTCTTCATCTTTGAGCATGCAATGTTATTTCAATTTCAAGGCATGTTGTTTTTCATGAGGAAATCTTTCCGTTTGTTTCCTCTACATTGACAGAAGAAACACGGGCTTTCTTTCCTCATCTTCCTTCACCTGCACCCCTTGATGAATCTTTGCATTCTGCACATTCATCTTTTCATATTCTTCACCACCAAAAGAGATATCATCTGAGAATTGTTTGCCTTTAGCATTAGATTCTCGACGACCTACTAAACTCCCAGCACATTTGCAGGACTACTACCTAAATAATACTTCTTTTACTACTCATTATCCTATATCTAACTATATCTCTTATGATAAACTGTCCATTTCCTTTTTCTCTTTTATTCAAAATAGCACTCTTACTACTGAACCCCGTAGCTATTCTGAAGCTAAGAAATGGTTAGCGTGGTGTGATGCTATTGGTGAGGAGCTTGGTGCTATAGAAAGGACTGGTACTTGGTTGGTTTGTCCATTACCGGCTGGGAAGAAAGCAATTGGTTGCAGATATGTGTTTAAGATTAAACACAATGTTGATGGTTCTATTGAAAGATATAAGACTAGGCTAGTGGCAAAGGGGTATACACATGAAGAATGGGTTGATTTTATGGATACTTTTCCAATGATTTTCTCATTGGTGATTTAGAAGAAAAGATTTACATGGAGTTACCACCAGGTTATGAAGTTCATGATAATATCAAATGTGAACAAAACTGAATTGCTTCCAGATGCAGAGATTTATAGAAGACTAATTGGTAAACTTCTTTACCTTTGTACTACAAGACCAAACAATGCTTTTGCTGTTGGGAAACTTTGTCAATTCTTTTCAGCTCCTAGAGATATACATCTTCAAGCAGCTCATAAGGTCTTGAGATATCTCAAAGGGACTATTGGCAAAGGTTTATTCTATTCTTCTGATCCAGATCTTACTCTCAAAGGATACACAGAATCTGATTGGAATTCATGCCCAGATACAGGACAATCTGTCTAAGGTTATTGTAGTAAATAGGTGATGCATTAGTTTCTTGGAAATCTAAGAAACAACACACAGTTTCTTGTAGTTCTGCACAGGCTGAATACAGATCAATGGTTTATGGTACAAAAGAGTTGCTTTGGATTGCTAAGAACATGAGAGAGTTTTGACTTCCTACTTGCGAATCAGCCGTGCTTTACTGTGATAATACTGCATCTCTTCATATATCAAAGAATCATGTCTTTCATGGGCGCACAAAGCATGTGGAAAATGATTGTCATCTTGTGCGAGAAAAGGTTGAGATGGGATTTTTGAAGACTCTTCATGTGAGGTCTCAGTATCAACTTGCTGATGCTTTGACTAAACCACTCTATCCTACTCAATTTCGTACTTTGGTATCCAAGATGGGACTTCTAAACCTTTATGAAGCTCCATCTTGAGGGAGGCTAATAGATGTTGTAGGGTATAGTTGGTTCATCACCAGTTTAGTCGGTTTACTAATTTATAGTTATCTCACATTGATTATATATAAACTCAATTGTACATTCATTTTCATTCAACGAAGAGAAACTTTATTTAGATAATTGTTTCTAAAATTATATTACCTCTGATACAACGAAGTCTTAAAGTTTAATATCAATCCTACATAGTGTGGAAGTCATGGAAATGAATATATATATCTTTAAATTTTAGTGTTAGTGCTTGTCTTTCTTCTGTCTGAATATTTAAAGATATATATTCATTTCCATGACTTCCACACTATCTAAATAAGCTCCACAACAAACACAAACATATTATAAGGAGAATAGTCAACTCGTAAACCATAGTTCACATGAAAATGATAAAAAACAAGATCATGTCTTATTCTTCTTCATCTCATTAATCCATGGAGAAGAGTTGTATTTTGAAGGCTTTACCTTCCTCTTCCTCTTCTTACTAGCCTTCTCGTTCTCAGCATCTGAATTCGCATCATCTTTCTTCTTCTTTTCAACTTTCTTTTTCCTATCACCTTTATTTTTCTTATCATCTTTTTCCTTATTAGGTATAGTTTTCACTCTTTTACCATCCTCTGTAATCCTAACCTGGAAACAAGACCGCTTTGAAATTGTACGTGGCCCTCTTTTTCTACTCTTCTGAACTGGTACTACTTGTACTTCTTCTCCACCAGCAACGTGTTCTTCTTCTTCTTTCTCTTCCTCAACGATCTCTTTCTCTTTCTCTCGACCAGCAACATCTTCTTCTATTTTCTTTTCCTCAACTATCTCTTTTTCTTTTTCTTTCTCTCGACCAGCAACATCTTCTTCTATTTTCTCTTCCTCAACTATCTCTTTTTTCTTTCTCTTTCTCTCGACCAGTAACATCTTCTTCTTCTTTCTCTTCCTCAATGCTCTCTTTTTCTTTTTCTTTCTCTCCACCAGCCACATCTTCTTCTTCTTTCTCTTCCTCAACTCTCTCTTTTTCTTTCTCTCCACCACCCACCTCTTCTTCTTCTTCTTCTTCTTCTTCTTCTTCTTCTTCTTCTTCTTCTTCTTCTTCTTCTTCTTCTTCTTCTTCTTCTTCTTCTTCTTCTTCTTCTTCTTCTTCTTCCTCAACTGTTTCTTTTGTTTCTCTCCTCTAATAACCTCATATGCGTTCTCATCATCAACCTCAATCGCATCTTGATCAATCTCATTTCTTCCTGAAATATCAAAATAACCATCACCAATATCATTTTCATCATGCTATGGAGGATTCAATTCTTTACTAACAAATTTTTTAACTTCCTTAAACCCATCTTCAACAATTTGTACTCTTTCATTTAGAACACCAAGCTGCTCATGGATAACTTTAAAGCTGTCATCCATTTTCTTAATCCCCTCTTCTGTATATTTTCTCAAACTCTGAACAAAAAAAAACAAGACCATAAGATGCATCATTTGACCTAGCTTCCGGAGCAACAACTGATGGAGTTTCAATTGATGGAGCCTGGATGATGATGGAGTTTCAATTGATGGAGCCTGGATGATGATGGAGTTTCAATTGATGGAGCCTGGCCTGATGGAGCCACATCTGACTTGGGTGCAACAACATCCGACTTGAACATCTTTTTAAACAATATCTTCTTCTTTTGAACGAGTAGACGCTCGTGTCAACCATCAACAATTGCATCAATCACATCTCTGCCATCCTCTAAAGCATCCATATCCATGATTCTAGACAAAAAAACTTTCTCACCTGCAGATGGTTCCAAGATACTATGAATATTCTGTCAATATAAACAAATAAAATTAAAAAAATAAACCCAAGTTTTGAATAAATTTAAGATAAGGTAAATGCTTACCTTTGTTGTTCCAAGCGCATCATTGATGTCACTTAGTGGGAATCCTTTCATTGCATATGTCTTAAACTTTGTTTTGCACATTCTAGGATATTCATCATCTACATGTCTAATGCCTTCTCTGAATTCCTTCATCAGATCGGGAATTGTCTCAAAGGCAAAAAGCTGCACATAGAGTTAAAGTATTAATATCATAATATTAGGGAATAAAATTACAAAATGATATAAATATATGATCATTACCTCCATAGGAATAATGAAGTTATGCCCATCCTGACTGCCAAACTCCCTTGAAATGATCCATCATATGTTGAATTTCATTGACATTGTCTTCAAACGACAATGTACCCCACAAAAATGTTTTACACATTTCAAGATCAACAATAGCTCTGAGAAAAAAAGGATGAATTGAAGCTCCATTTTTTCTTGACTTGGTCTTTCCTATTATAACGCTCTCCAAGAAGTAAAGAACATTCATCCTCAACCTATCATCACAATGCTTCATCTTTTTTAACTTATCCTCCACTAACTTCAACGTTACTTTTGATCCTCTAGGAAAGTACTTGTCAACAAAGCTCATACTGCCCATCTCTTCATAGTCAGTCGGAAGCTCATAGCAGTATAATCCGGAGATGAGGGCATGTTCTTTTAATGAGTACCGGATTGGAACTCCATTCACAATAGCCAACACTCATTTTTTTTTCTCCGTAACAACCGTGTGAAGTAGCAACATCCACATACCCATTTCCTTATGGTTTTTGTCTTTTGGCATGTGGAAGAAGTGCTTGAACTGTGGGTGATCTACAAACCAGCTCTTCTCAGTATCTGACAGCCATTTTAGATTAAGGATCGTCTCCACGGCCTTCTCTATATAGCATCTCGAGGATATCTTACACGACTTCTTATATTCAGTCGGTTCAAAGTACATTTTCAGAGGCTGCATTACTTCATGATCATTTTCCATATCCTTAAATCAAAGGCATCAATCAATAAGCCAATCTAACCTAGTTCTACATTTTTGTTTATAACTTTCCCAAACCAAGAACTACATCCTCACAATTATACCAAATATTACCAAGTTCTACTTATATTTTCTCTCATATGCCAAGTATCAAATTCCTTCCTAATGAGCATTTGGTTCATCACTAAAATTCAGTTTTAATTACAATCAAATGGACTATCAATTTAGTTAAATTATACCTTAAAGACAATAACAAGGGACCCAAGTGCAGAATATGATTCAAAACTGGAAACTAAATTGAGCACTGGCAGCGACAATCAATAAGAATATGAATTCTTCTTCTTCTTCTTCTTCTTTTTCTTCTTCTTCTTCTTCCAGACTTTAGCATCCACTGAGATCTATTTCTTCGAGATTATTGCATTCCTAATCGAGGAAGGGATTTCCACCAGACTTGAGCATCCACTGAGATCTATTTCTTCGAGATTAGTTGCATTCCTAATCGAGGAAGGGATATCCACCAGACTTGAGCATCCACTGAGATCTATTTTTTTTAGATTAGTTGCATTTCCAATCGAGGAAGGGAGTTCCACCAGACTTGAGCATCCACTGAGATATAATTCTTTGAGATTAGTTGCATTCCCAATCGAGGAAGGAATTTCCACCAAACTTGAGCATTCAATGAGATTTAACATTAGGAGATTAGTTGCATTCCCAATTGAGGAAGGGATTTCCACCATACTTGTACATCCTCTAAGACGTAATTCCTTAAGACTAATGGCCTTTGAGAGATTAGGAAGCTCCTTCAGATTTCCAGAATATGACAAATCCATCCACTTGAGATTTTGAAGCAACTGTACAGACAAATAAAGACAGAATACGCAATTAGGTTGATACACTTAGCAATTGAACTCTTAAAAAATACACTTCCATGTTACATATGGAATGGCAAGTTAAATATAATCTTTGATCAAGTTAATTTTACTGTATATGAAAGGATATTATGTATTCAAAATAAAATTTAAAACTTAACTTTTTACGAGAAATAAATTTAAATGACTTACTTTAATTTCATCCCACAGCTTCTCAAGTTCGCTGCAAACCATTATTAACTCCACAAGGAACTCTAGGTTACTAATGATAGGCAAACTTGTTATTGGTGCAAAAAACCAATCTAGTAATCGAAGTTTTGGACCTATATAGTGCAGAAGTCCCCTCGAGGATATAATATTTTGATGATGAGAATAATCTTCAACCCTTAAGAACTGGAGATTAGACATTCTTTCAAAGACTTTCTCAGTAATATTTAACTTGTCCATGTAGTTTATGCCTATAATCCTTCTAGTAATCTGAAAAGAAAAAGACCCAGAATTAAGTAGAGATGATGAAATAAACTCAAGTTGTAATGAGCAGTGCAACGAAAGACTAATGCCAAAACTTACTGCTGTATAATCAGTGAGTACTTCACAAGTATCTTTATCATCAACCAAAAACTGGCGTTGCCCAGGCTCATGTATACGGTTATCTTTATCATCAACAATTTCTCTACCTAGTTGGGCCAGCAAATTATGCATCTGTATACGGTTACCGACAATAGATAAGAGAGATTTATCAGCTAAAACGTGAAGCCTTTGCCTCACATTCTTGAAACTTTCCGCAAGATATGCTTCTACTCTCTCCAGAATGTCATTGCAGAAAAGGCAAGCTATATGAAGGAATAAATCTTTATCTTCATCATATAAAGCATCGTAACTGAACTTCAAAATGCTCTCAATTTCTCCGTTTAGGTTTGTCCTTAACCTTGCTACTTCCATTGACCACTGCTGCTTGGGCAATCCTCGAAAATAGGAACCCATAACCTGTAGTCCTAAAGGAAGTTCACCGACAAGGTATGTAATTTCATGAGCAAGTTCAGCGAAACCATCTTTTGGGGTCTTTTGGTCAAAAGCATACATGCAGAACATTTGAAAAGCCTCATCATTTGATGGAAACTTCACCTTGTATATATGGTTGATCCCATGTGCCTTCAAAAGTTTTAGATCTTCTGTTGTGATGATAATCCTACTTCTAGGACCAAACCATTGAACATCTTTGGCCAAGGCATCTAGTTGTGCAGACCGATCCACATCATCAAGGACAAGAAACACTTTCTTGTCTCTCAACCGTCTTGGAGCAACTCCTAAGTGAGGAACTAGGATATCTTGCTGGTTGATCATCTCAGACAACATTTGCTTCTGTAGTTGCAATTTTGCATTGTACTCATCAAGACAAGGTCTTGGATAGCTTCCTTTGATATTCACCATGATTGCACTATTCTGGAAACTGCTAGAGACTTGGTTAAACAGAAACCTGGCAATGGTGGTCTTCCCAATCCCAGGTGGACCCCAAATCCCAATCATCCTCACTTCATCCAAATCAAGGCGCAACAACAGTTTCATATTTTCCATATGAGCTTCCATCCCAATTAAATGGTCAAAATCATGAGATGGTGTCAAATGATTACGCATTTTCGAAATATCGACAGCAATGTTTTCGATCATGGCTGCTTCATCATCCCTAATAAAGAGGGAGAACAATTTATACACATTCAAAAGTTATGACTCTCCTGGAAATGCTACAAAGATATATTGAACGTATGAGGAAATCAAGAGAACGAACCAGTTGCTTGAATGGTAACCGGCGATTGTGGACACACCCTCCAATGGTTTTCTCCATGTCTCAATCTTCTCCTTGGTTTTTCCTTTACAAGTTTTTTTGAAGACCTTCCCAAAATCTCCAGTCTGTTTCTTTACAACAGTTGGATCTACTTCATAGAAAATGGTCATCACTGTTTGACCCAACTCTTTCTTCATGATCTCCACCAACTCGTCAAGACACCACGATGAAGAAGCATAATTCTTGGAGAGTAAGACGATGGCAATCTTAGATCCTCTGATCGCCCGTATGAGTTCAGGACCGATGGATTTTCCTCTTGTGATCTCGTTATCAATGAACAGGTTGATTCCTTTGCTTCTGAACTCCTTCAGAACGTGACTGAGAAAGGTTTTGCGTACATCTGGCCCGTGGAAGCTCGGAAAGACATCATGTTCCCAGTTTTGATACAAGGAAGATGAAGGAAATGAAAGAGGTAAAGAAGATGAAGAAGAAGAAGAAGAAGAAGTCATTACTACGATGGAGAGAAGATTTGAGATCGCAGATGTAATAATAGAGCTGTGTGGTCCTTTAATTGGTCCTTTAATTTAGTTGTTGACCTTTCAAGTCTTGTGACACTCTAATTTTAAGAAGGAAACACCAATGAAAATCACAAGCAATTTCGACCAAAATAAGCTAATATCTTTGTTACCATGACTTTTGCCTTCCACCTCAAAACACGCCAAGTAAGTTCCTGATTCTTGAGTTGTAAACGCAAATTGACCATTGGTTGCATTTTCCTTATGGTCCAAAACGCTTCCATAGGGTGATGTAACCTGCAATTACAGCATATAAAATGAGATGCTCAGAGAGTTCAATATCTTTAGCTAATCACAGTAAACTTGAATCAAGCTTCAATTCAATTAATGCTTTACCAAATTCAATCTAAGATAAGAACAATTTTTAGAAACTAATGCCATCTCACATAACTATGAACATGCAAATTGAATCGAAGCACATAGTTCCAGATTCAAAATCTCATAGTTCGAATCCAAAATCCTTACCTTAACGGAGGCAGTAGAGAAGATTGAATGTTCATCGGGAATGACGATGTAATCAGCTAAAACGACGACGTACTTTGATCCGGTATGAGGTATGTTAAGCCACACGGCTTCACAGCTCGGAGTTAGCTCCGGCGACAGTAAGAAAATGAGAGGTGAAAGTAAGATAGCCGTTGGGAAGCTACGATGGATCTTCTTCATCGGAGCTTTTCAAAGTTTGTTTCCGATTGTACAAGTAGAAGTCAGATCTCGTTTCTGGTTCTGCATCAATTCAAAATCGACTAAAGACTTGAAAAAAATAATAGTATTATTTAAATGAAATTAAATCAAATAAAGACAAAATTAAATAAGTTTTTTCACAAGAGAACCCGAATATAGAGATGGGTCGGATCTGCTTTGGTTGATGATCTTGGGTGAGTTTCTCATTTTTTTGGGATACAAAAAATTTGTTTGAGCAGTTGTGAGATTATCCATGGAGATACTATTAGTGGACATGTTCTTATGGTCAAAAGAAGATCATTTCAATGTTATGATGATGCTTAAGTTATTCCATAATTCGTATTTAGTGTATTAAGTAGTGTTTTGTTAACTTTCCCATGTCAAAAAGGTTGTCAAGTGATAGTTTAAAAGACTATTAGAGCATTAGTATTGGTGGAGACTCTATAAATCTCTTAATTTATAATATTTTAATACTATTAATATAGTTTAATTGTTTTATTTTTTAATTTAAAATTAAAAAGAAAAAGTTAAACCAATCAAATCTGAACATGTGTGCAAATAAGAGTTTTGAGAAGTTTACCTTCTCTCTCATATTTTTGATTATTTCTTTTTTTATATATGAATGAGAGACTCATTAAAAATTTCCCACTAAAAATCTCTTACGAAGGTCCAATTTTAAAGGTTTAGTTATACACTGACTTTTTTGATAAATTATTTTATCGACTTGTTCTAATTTATTTTGAACAAAATTTAATCATGTATCATAATTGGATTCATAGTCAAAAAATCACCTCCAAGCATATATGTTGTATCAAGGCCGGCGTTGACCACAAACCAATCAAGCATCTGTTTGTGCCCGCTCAAGAATATATCAATTAATTGGCCGCTATTATATAAAAGTTCACTATCTCTATTAGCTCACGAAGAGTGGATGTAGGATAGGTGATAGGGGGCACGTGCACCCACTGAAGTATTAATATTACAAATTTTAGTGCTCTAACTCCAAGTAGTACCCATTTGTGTCTTTTATATTTTTTTTAGGTCATTGGTTTAAGTCTACTAATTTTTTTTTTTTTTTTAATAAATAGGTCAAAAAAATTTGTTTGCTTGCGACCACTGTAATTTCATTGCCGACCCTGTGTTTCATTCGATTTCATACTTATGAAATACATAGTTACTAGTTTTTTAGAAATTTTCACCTTAAAAAGTAGAGTTTTTGATGCATGTGTTTGACTTTAAACCGAAACATGATTAGAACAATTATTTACGATTTTTTTCTCTCGATTACATGATGTTTACTTGCGAGAAGTCGAACATTCTAATAGCTGGTGATGAGAAAAACAAACGGTGGCGATGACTTGATTAAATTCAGATTTGACCAATTTCATTACTGTGTTTTCACCTATTAGAATCAGATCTTTGCTTTAACAATTTTTTTCTTTTTTTAAAAGCTGTTAAAAAGCCATTGTATATATGATGTGGATGACATGTCATGGTTTATAATTACAATCATATGTGTCATTGACATCATCAATTATATAGTATGTGATCATTTCATTTGTATGAATAAACCATGATGTGTAAATTTAGCAATTTTATTTGTTTAAGTATGAATCATCACAATACCTATGTTAATGTTTAAGTATGATTTCGACTTATGGTAACTGTTGGAATAAGAATAAGTACGTTAATTTACTAACAAGCTAATAAGCACTAACAAATTCTACCACAAATCAACCGACTAACCATTGAGTAAAACTACTCACTAATCGACTAAACACTCATAAGCTGTTCAGCATCTTATTCCCTTGTCTCCTTGCATATTCCCTTGTCTCCTACTAGCTGTGAATCGAACACAACCAAATGTCTCTCACCCCCACATTTTTTATGTCGGCAATGACATTACAACCTACAAAATTCGAAAAATGTCATAGCTTCTCCTTCTAAAATCGAATCAAGTTCATATTCCTAATAAATTTACCTTTCTTGCCTTTTTTTTTCGTCCAAAACATGTTTTATTGAAGAGAATTTGAGAAAGTTCATATTTCTCAGTTTTCTTTGTACGACAAACATAATAAAAGGGCAGAAAAGGAATCGATCCTCCAAAAAGGCAAAACGAAGCTCGATTTTGACTATTGAATGATTTTTTTCGGTTTAGCTAAAACAAAACCAAATCAGTTTTCCCTTTTTTTATTTAATTTTATTTTAAAACGAGCGTATTTATAAAATTCGTTTTCTTTGTATGACAAATATAAAAGAACAAAGAGGAACAAATCCTAAAAAGGGCAAAATCAAGCTCGATTTTGAGTACAAAGTCAAAAATCTAACCAGCAATTTCTTCGGTTTAGCTAAGATCGAACCAAATCAATTTTCCCTTTTTTTCGAACGAGTGTTGAAAACGTGTTATCTTTGTACGACAAGCATAAAAGAACAAAGAGGAATAAATTCTCAAAAAAGCAAAAACAAGCCCGATTTTGAGTAAAAAGTCAAAAATCTATGGAGCAATTTCTTCGGTTTATCTAAAACCGAACCAAATCAAATTTACTTTTTTTTTTCTTTCAAACGAGTATATTTTATAAAACAATTTCCCTTTGTACGAAACAGTTATAAAAAAGGAATAAATCCTCAAAAGGGAAAAAATAAAGCTCGATTTTAGAAAAATGTAAAAATATATTTGCCATTTTCTTCAGTTAGCTAAACCGAACCAAATCAATTTTACCTTTCCAATTTTCCTTTTCTTCCCCAGCCCTAAGTGCGTCTCCAACCTCTCCTTTATTGTATTTAAGAGAAACCAAAATAAACGAAAAAAATGGATTTAGGGATTTCGAAAAGCCATGGCAAGTAGTCAACAATGGCGACCTAACTTTTCCAATTCCAGAAACTAAAGCCAATACCCATCATCTTCTTCATCTTCCTCGTATTACAAAGCATTACTACTTTTGACTCTCTTTACTCACCGCGTCAAAATCAAATCTCAAACTTTTTTTTCCTATTAACCCATTCTTCAACCTTATTAATCCTTCTTCTTCAAAACCCACAAAATCGAGATCTGATTTCGTAAGGGTCACATTAAAAAATCGATTTTGAGATGTGGTTAGTGATGGGTTTGGTGAGACGTACAGCTATGTCCTCCATAAATAAAGCTTCTCCGGTAAGGTCATTATTCAGTGGTGGTTGTAGATGTCTTACTACAGAACCAATGAAAGAGGAGGAGATAACTGTAACGGAAGCTAAGAAGCTAATGAGATTAGTGAATGTTGAAGAGATGAAGAAGAAACTTATTGGTATGGGAGATAAAGAAATGGTTTCTTATACTTCACTTATTGAAGCATCTCAAGGTTTAGGTATCGCTAGATCTCTTGATGAAGCTCGTGCTTTTGCTCGTGTTCTTGATGATGCTGGTGTGATCTTTATTTTTCGTGATAAAGTTTATCTTCATCCAGATAAGGTATTGAGAAAATCTGTAATCTTTAAAACAAACAAAAAAGGCCCTGTTTTTAAAAATCTGATTTTATTTTTGGGTTTTTTGTAGGTTGTGGATTTGATTAGAAGAGCAGTGCCTTTAGGTCTTAATTCAGAAGATGATCCAATTAGAGTGAGTTTGATAAATTGAGGTTTATGAAAGAAGAGATTGATGTGTTAGCTCATAAACAAGTGAGGAAGATTCTATGGTGTGGTCTTGGTTACTCAGTTGTTCAAATTGGACTTTTCTTTAGACTAACTTTTTGGGAATTTTCATGGGATGTTATGGAACCAATTACGTTTTTCACTACAGCTACTGGGATTATTGTTGGTTATGCTTATTTCTTGATGACTTCAAGAGACCCTACGTATCAAGATTTCATGAAAAGACTGTTTCTTTCTAGGCAGCGGAAGCTGCTTAAGAATCGTAAGTTTGATGTTGAGAGGTTTAAAGAACTTGAGAAGAAGTTGAAGATGACGACTTCTTCATGCTCTTCTTCTTCTTCTTACTTGGCTTCTTCGTGTCACGCAAATGCTTCGATTCGGAATCGTGTTGGGGTTGATCTTGATCTGGAGGATTCTTTGCAGAGACGCAGAGATTGATTGGTTTCTAACCAATATCAGTTTTGGGTTTTATACTTGACTATATCTTCTTCTCTATTGAGGTTTAATCAAGTTTGATTCTTTGGTGTTAAAAAGATTCCAAAGAATTCAAGTAGTCATGGAGATTTTTATTTGATAATCTTGAGGCTTGAGCTACTGTTATCTAAAATTTGCTGATATTTTAACTTATTTTTCTATGGTTAAAGATTTTTCAGGATCATAATAATCATGTTTAATGTTTAGTATAAGTAACTTTTGAATTCTTTGTTTTAAAGGTTTAAGCCTTTTGAGTTTTTGAGGATAAAATGGTACAAGAAAATTGAAGGAAGAGAATTTAATGTCCAAAACATGGGTCGATAAATATACAATACCGAATTTAATCTCGTGTCCACTCATAAAAATTACTCTTTGGTCTTAGGCCATCGTGATGCTAACATCACCCATCGATATTAAATAATCGAGATAGCGTGTATCTCATCCCCAAATGTTTTTTGGTGTAAAAATTTTGTATATTATAATTACAAATTGTCAAAGAATTCTTATACTCTAGAAAGCTCAAAAGGCAGAGAATCTAAGTGAACCGATGATGAGTAAAGCCAGGTCAAAACCCAAGTTGGAGATTTGAGTTAGCCCATTAGTAGATGATTCTGCAAATCAGCGGAAGATGAGCCCTGAAAAGATGAATCGCATAGCTAAAGCCTTTGTGCGTGAAGGTTTGAAGTGTTGAGAAGAGGAGAGTTGGATCAGATCAAGCCGTAGATAACCACAGTTGCAACGCTAAGCTCGCTGATGTCGGATTTTGAAGTGTGAAAGAGGAGATTTGATTCCTGATAGTGGAATGCATTTGCGAGAAGAGAGAGAGTCATGCAATTTGTGGTAGTTTCTATGAAATCAATTGTTTCTTTCTCGCCACGGTTCATAGTTCGATGCTTGTTAGGCTAGTAGTAGGAGGAATCGAAGGTGCTTTGGACCAGAGAAGCTTTGAAGCGCTTGAGTTAAATAAGACCATGAGGAAGACGAGATGTGGAGTTGAAGCCTTTGTAGGATTCTTCCCCATAGTGATTTTGAGAAGTTGCAGTTGAAGAACAAGTGGTTCGTAATCTCCGAATGTTGATTGCAGAGCAGACATAAAGGATTCGTTTGAAGTCCCCATGAGAGTCATCATCCATGCAAGAGTTTTGTGTTTTGGAATTCCACGTTTGATCCATACGAGTTTCGACCAAGGGACTTGATTTCCATGGTCTTTGATCTGATCGTAGATGAAGCTTGCATTGAAGGAGTTCTTAGATGCGCCGTTCAAAAGCCACTGGGGTAAATCTTCATCATCTGTGAGTGTTATAGAAGTGAGGTAGCTTTGTTGTTACTCAATCTTATCATTTCTTGAATGAAGAGTCTCAGGCGTGTGGATTCCATATGGAACTATGTGAAACGACCACACCCGTTTTGTTTTTTAATTAATATTTTCATAAATATTAAAATCTCCAAAATAATTCAATTCAACCCTAATTGATTAACAATTCAATAAAACTCCAAAATTCAATTAAATCAATTAAATCATCAAATTAAATTATCAAAATCGACAAGAAATTAATTTAACAATTAAATCCTAATTTAACATCAATTTTAACCACACCAAAATTCATCAATTAAATCCATATAACTTCCAAAAATATTAAAAATAATTTAGCAATTTTAATACATGACTTTAAACTCCAAAAATCAACAATTTAAAACCAAAATTATTAAAAATAATTTAACCAATAATATTCGCAATTAAACGTAACTAAAACCGACAATCAAAACTCTAACCGAGCCTTAAATCATCATCCTCTCCTCGCCATGATTCCATAATCACACTTTTTATTTACCTGCATCATAACAAAAAGATGAATAAGTATTTCAATAAATACTTAGTGACACAATTCTTCATTTATGAGATACACACACATGAAAATGCAACGTAACAACATATAATCTAAATACCAATCATCCAATCAAATAACATGCTATAGACTCTCATATGATGGCCTCTACACAAGAAAACATGTTAATATATTCAAATTCCCACATGTAATTTGATGGTCATGCACTCAACTTAGCTTAGGATGATTTTCGACACAAAGAAATAACAAGACACAGCAGCGACTACTTCACTCCTCCTTCACCCAAACACAGCCCCAAAAAGAACACATCAGTAACAAGGAAACACTACAAAGGAGCAATACAAGAGCTAAATATATGCAGTTCCAAACGACTATTAGTTTATTAAGATTCCAGTCTCATAATCCGATCTCCACCGTTCAAATCTTAGATAAATGAGTCAAGAACACCTCTGCAAAATTTTAGCTCCAAACATTGTCTGAACAAACACCGGCGAAACTGATTTTCCCCTTCTTGCCTCTGAATTTTGTCTCTTTCTTTCTCTCTTCTCTTTTTAGGTGGAGGCGACGAAAATTAGAGAAGAAACTAGGACTTGGCGATTTTAGGGTTTAAATAGAGAAAAATTAAAGTTTTTGGTTTAATTAACTTAAACCAGAAATTTAAACTAAACCAGAATTTAATTAAGTCCAATCGGTTTAGAAATTAATTCTGGCTCATTAAAATTAAACCAGAATTTAAAACTAACCCGATGATTAATTAATATCCTATTGGTTTAATTAATAATTTGAAACCAGCTTATTAAACCGGACTAGAATTAAATCGACTCATTTCCAATCCTGACAAAAATCTCAAATTTCCGTTTTTCGGAATACGGACGTTACGGTATGGAAGGCAGATTTTCTGAGAGTGGTATAACCATAAGGTGAGGCCCGTTCGATCCTACAAAAGAGATTAGAGGCCCAAATGGTGACCAGGGGAAGACCAGAATTCACAGTTGCGACCATTCCCAGGTACGATTCGTAGCCAGTTAGTAGCTTGTGATCCTAGCTTCAACTCCAAGCATGGGACATTTGAGGCTTTATTTTCCATCTATCTCTTCCATTAATAACATGTGATCTAATCAGGCTACCCATATGGTTTCTTTCCTAAACAATATAAGAATAGTTCATTGATATGTGGTTTTGCATATACGACATCCCATGATGATGGACACTCTTTCTGCAACACTGTAGAATTGCAATAAACTGCTCTCTCTAGGGATTGAATCCCAGACTTGGTGTAAAAGCCTTTCACTACAAGAAAAATACCGCAAAAATGACGGCCAATTTCGTCGGAAATCCGTCGGTTTTTGCCTTCGCTTCTATCTCGTCGGAAATAAAAATTGCGTCGGAAATCCGTCGGAAATTCTGACGGATTTCCGACGGAATACCAAAATCAGGATTACGTCGGAAATCCATCGGTTTTTAAGCCGTCGGTTTTCTGTCGGTGATTTCTGATATTTATAAACCGACGGATTTTTTACGGATCTAAAACCGATGGAATTCCGACGGCTTTAAAACCGACGGATTTCCGACGGATTTCTGATATTTAAATACCGACGGATATAAAACCGACAGAATTCCGACGGATGAAAAACTCTTCATAAATCATAACTCTTTCACTCTCGGGCTCTTCATCTGCTTCTTCTCAGTTTTATCTCAGATTCGTTTCTTCTTAGCCTTTAGTGAGTTAATTACACCTAATAATGGTTTACACGGTAATGTCAAAAATAAATAAAATATAAAAAAACAAATTTACACCTTTTTGTAAAAATAAAAAAATAATACAAAACACACATATAACTAATCTTCATCAGATGATGATGCTGATCCCTCAGATGGAATTGAGTCTGAATCCTCATAAAATTCACCTTGTTCTTCTTCTGATTCGGAAAAAACTAAACCAAATTGTGTAAAATCAACAACATGATCCAGATCACAAGAAGGCTCAACTGGATCCATTGGAACAACTGCTGCTGGCTGTAAAGCATCGTGTTCTGCAACTCCATAAATTCTTCCTCTCGGGGTCACTGTAGTAACTGTGCGCCAAGGATTCCCGATGGATTCCCGAGATTTGAAAATTCTGGGAATCCGTCGGAAATCCGTCTGAAATTTCCGACGGATATTCCGACAGATTTCCAATATTTTTAAATCCCTCGGCAATCCATCGGAAATCCGTCAGAATTTTCCGATGAAAATTTCTGACGGATTCCCAGAATTTTCAAATCTCGGGAATCCGTCGGGAAACCGTCAATTTTTTCCGACGGAATTATTGTCCGTCGGAAATTTCGTCGGTTTTGCGGTAGATTTCTTGTAGTGTTTAAACCCTTGACCAATGAGCCACATATGCTTCCACCATCTATTATATATCTCTATACTATTAAAATTAAAATACAAATAAGTAGTTATTCATGTAACATAAGAAGTTATTCATGTATCCAAACACCCCTCTAAATATTAATTAATATTAATAAATAAATAATAATTAAATAAACTCTCTTCAAATTTCAAATCTTCTCAAATAAATTCAATACCAAATCTTCTCAAATAAAATAAAATCTGTAAAATTCGAAATTATGGAGCAATATTCTCAAATTAAATTCAAAACATTTCTAATTAATAAATATACACTGTTTAGATATTTGACTAATCTTTATACTATTAAAATAATAAAAAAATTATTAACTTATAAACGAAAAAATATTAAAAAATATTAAAAAACATAATTAATTTTAATTTTGAAAATATATTAATTCAAAGTGAGTTAATTTAAATTATTTTTCAAATACAGTTATTTTCCGATTTAAATTATTTAAAAATTCCTTAATATTATTTTGCAAAATTTTATCATAACTTAACTATATACTTTTGGTAAATTCACTTTGACAATATAAGTTAATAAAATAATAAATCTTAACTAAATAATTAAGCATTTAATTAACTTTGAAATCTTACCAGTTTGGTATTACAGTCATAAATTAGTTCAACATTTATGACTATATAATCATAAGATATAAAATACATCTAAATCTTAATATGTAGATTCCCGAAAATAAAGGTATATTCTTATTATGCTAACTACTCTATAGTAATCATATTCAAAGTAATATATTTCCGATTTTAAATATTGTAAAATTAAAATTTTATTTCCGAAAGTAAATTATTTAAAATATTCTTTAATTGTCCCGAATGAAATGCACACAATCACTGATTTAAATTGATATAAAACATGGTAAATCTTCATTTGCAAGTAATTAAATAATGTATTATTTGTCAAGATTTGTTTCGGCTTACCTAATTAACAAAGAATATCATTCTCTATAAATTGATGTCATTATTCAGCTGCAACTCTGCAAGTCATCGTCGCCATCTTTTCGAATGTAAGTCATAATTGACTATTTGGTTGTATTGCTTTCACTTTGTGTGTTGTGATGATAATTACAAAGAGAGAACATAATACTTTCATTTAGGATATGTTTCTACAACTTATACATTAACTACATGGGTTTGTCCAGCCATGGCTTCTACTGGAGTTGGGTCACACACATCCATATGAATCCCATCCAAGAACATCTTTAAATAGAGTTAGTACACTACTTGATGCTAATGAACTTTGTTCTTTGGTACAAGTTGCTCATATTCTCCGTGCTATCTTTCTTTCATTTGGATGACATTTGTAAGAACCACAAAATTTTCTTTTTACGGAAACCTCTCCACTTCACATTATTATTATTATCACTTTTATTAATAAGCCAAAACAGTTTTCCTTTTCTGATGCTTACTATGTTTTATACGTTTGACATAAGCAAACGAAATTATAACACAAGTAATAATAAAAAGAAAAAAAGATCATGATAAGTTTTGGCTTTTAAAAAGATCATCCAAACAGAAAATATCAAGTTACTTACAAGTTACCACAATTTGAAAAGAGAACATCACAACAAATAGAATAAGAGTTGGAATAGTATTTTAATTGATGTTTTTTTTACACATGTTCTGATGCTTCTTTATATGTGTTTTTAGTTTTCTTTCAGACGGTGAAAACATCATGTTTTGACAAAAGAAAGAAGAAGAAGGTTCAATTTGCTGATTAAAGCAAACTCCCTAATATAAATAGGTATGTAATACTAATCGTTATTCTTATGAGAGTAATATACAATTCTTTCAATATCTTCTTCCGCAACAAGTAATCTCTGATCCTTGTTTCTCTGTTCTTCTTTCGCCACTTCTCTGTTCTTCTTCTCTTCTTCGATCTGTTTCTAACTCATCTGTGTTTTCACGATGACGTTAGAAGTTGCTACAGATTCCTCCCTAATCTTCAACGTCTATGACCCAAAGCGAAACCTGATCTCGCTTAACATGTCCAATATCACGAAATGGAGTCCAAGCAAGTTCATCACGTGGCGCTTACAAGTCCATGCACTGCTCGAATCACATGACTTCACTGGTTCATTGGTGATGATGATCGAACCCCTCTAGCAACCTTAACGACTGACGCTGGTGCAGATCAACTCAATCCCAACTTCATAGCTTGGAGACGTCAAGACAAATCGCTATTCAGCTCTTCAATCATTTCATAATAACTCAACATGTTGGTATCAGAGTAAGTTCGCTCCAAACTTTTGATCTAGAGATCAGTTCTTCTTTTTTTCGATTTTTCTTTTAAGTCATTGAGATTTTTGTTTTGTTTTCTCTGTTAAGCCAAGGGTTTCCACAATTCATGTTCATCATGAACCTCTAAATTCAAGCCATCGAGCTTTCCGTTGTTGAAGTCTATTATAGACCTCTGAATCTAAGCCTAATGCTTCTTCTATTCAAGTATATCATGTGCCTCAGAATCTAAAGCTATAAGCCTCCAACTCATTTCTCAAAAAAAAAACAAAAAAAAACACATCAAATTCATCTTCATTAAGATAAGGTTCCATCACCATATCATCTTCTTGTTTCTCGTTTTATTTTGTTTCTTTTCATTAAATAAGAAAACCATAGAGCTTCTTAATTGTATTATGCTTTTTATGGCTTCTTGTTATTCTTTCAACTAAGCCACGTGCTTCCAAAAGCATAAACCATCATTAGTAACTCTTCAAGCCATAAGTTTCTTGATCTTTCATTTTATTCCAACAAAAAAAACAGAAAAAGAGAAGAGAGAAAGTCTAGGATTCTTCCACAAAACATGTCAATCACCTCCACCACACCGCAACAAATCTCCATCTCCACAAGTGCACCATCTCCCTTTCGTCTTTCTCTCCGTGTTGTTCACTCGTGGTAAGATCACCGTTTTCATCACTCTGATTCTATTGTCAATAGCCGCTAATTTTGCTTCACTCCATCACCTGTATAGAAGGGTCTAGAATACAGTAGAACTTCTATAAATTAATATTTGATAAATTAATAACCTCTCTAAATTAATAAATTATTCCGGTCCCAAGTTGGATCCGTGTAATAATTGACACATTTCGATAAAATAAGATAATAATTTTTTTGAAATCTCTATGTAAATATATGGTCCCATTAATAACATAAATTAATAATTATATAAATGTATTATATATATAAGATATTTTAATGAAATATGATTCTAATGTTGTTTATTTATTTGTAAATTTGTAATTTTGTTGGAGTTTATCTCTATTTTTCTTAAAATATTAAAAATATATGATATTATCTTTTTAAATTGCATCAAAAATTATTAAAAAAATTTATATATGCAATAATTATTTCCTAATGTGTAAATGCATTAAAACACATCGAAGTATTGTCTTCATTTTTCTACTTTTTATATAATATTTTTTATTTGGAAAAACTCTCTATAAATTAATAATTATTAATTTATCGATTAATTAATAACCTCTATAAATTAATAAAGTTCTTCGGTCCCAACATTATTAATTTATAGAGGTTTTACTGTATTCTAGGTATTATTGTTAATATTGTGTAAGTATGATATAAGAAAATTTACATATATTTGTATCTATCTAGAATAGGAAATATCTCTAATATAAATATGTATGTAATACTAATCGTTATTCTTATGAGAGTAATATACAATTCTTCCAATCTCTTTCTCTTATCAATTTAACAAAAATTACCTTGCAAATCGTTGAGGTCTCTTTCAATATTTTTCAATTTTTTTTTAGATTTGTAGGACTCCAAAATCTGATTTGAAAATCCCAAATTAAAAGCGATTGGAAGTTCTCAAAATCGCATACTCTACTTTTGTGCTTTTGAATCTGGAAGTGTGATTGATATGAGTTTTGGTAATCTTCTTTGTAGTAACCTTTTTTGGGCATATTCACAACTATCAACAACACAATTTGAAAATGCTCCAACAAGCTGTGGTCATGTTGTGTGTTTTTGGGACTGATTTATCTCTTTCTTATCCGCTACTCATTGGCATTCTAAAGGACATGGAAACCTTTTGTAGTAGTAGCAGCTGATAGAGACATTTTTTTTTTTGGAACATCACTATTGTCAGATATGCCAGAGGTGGAATTACTATCCGAGTTCCGGGGATCTGCTCCAAAAATCTAGAGGACTCCATCTGGATATTAAAAACTTGGATCCATCAAAACCAGATCCGGATAGTAAAATCTTGAATCTGTCAAGTTCGGATATCCAGATCTAGATTTTTTCAATTTATTAAAATTTTTATATATTATTAATATATTAAAATTTATACATTAAAAATAAAATTAAGTAAGCTTGCTTTCTTCTGATCACAACAACATGCTTACTCGGTGTTTTGATATCCAAACAATGTGAATTTTGAGGCTCTCAATAGTTTACAATGATTTCCAATCCAACAATATTGAGTTCATAATATTTCTAATTGGTAAGGTCAAATCAATTTTAGTGATAATGTCAACTTTAAAATACATCAAATGATAAAAAGGTCAATTTATATCAAATGATTGTCTAGTTATACAATTAGTTGTGTCAAAATATTTATACCAAATAGTTGTCTAGTTATACGCAAATTTATACAAAATAGTTAAAACTGAAAGCCGAGGTTCTAAGAATTTAAAAAAAAAACAGAGTAATGCAGAAAAATCAAAGTATGCATTTAGAAACACATTGCGATTATGATCAAGAAGAATATAGTCATCCTCAAGCGTTGAGGTCTTCATCTACCTCCACGTACACTGAGAAGACCAATGGTTCAGGTTGTAAACCATCTTCCTCACCCTCAAGCTCAAGTTGTAAACCATCTTCCTGATCATCCTTAGGTTGTAGACCACCTTCCTCAGCCTTAGGCTCTACCAAAAATACTTACCACATCTAAAACTCCATCTCTCAAATCAAACTTCATAGAGACATTTTTCTAGAAAAAAATGTACAATTCATGTACTTTATAATAGAATAACTTCATGATCAACTAAAACACATTATTAAACAGCTCCTGTTAAATATGGTTGATGAAACTTTATAATAGGATAACTTTCAAAGATTTATTGTCATATAAATATATATATATATATATGTATATTTTGTCAACCTTTGTCATGTAAATAATTATAAACAACATTTTTGAAGAGTTAAAATTACCTGAGGTACAATCAACACAAGTGTAATGACCGCAATTGATCTGGAGGCATGCAATATGAACTTAACAAAAGGAATAAAGTACCTAGAAAATGAATCATAAAACTGCTTATAAAGAAATTTAGAAGAAAATTTGATTGTAAAATAAAAGTTGAAAGACTTACATCATTATATTAACGGCATGAGTATTCATCTCTGCAACATAATGGCGTAAGATCGACATAATATTCAACATGGAGAGGGCTATATCTAGACTCTAGTGATGGTGAATGTTGCGTAGGTCAAAAATTATTTGATAATACTATTAGCTTTATTAATTTTTGTTTGCCGCCTAGCTTTATTAATTTCTAAGAAAATCATAAAACTTATCGACTCACGAGTTCATTTTAAAAAAAAAAAATCTTCTCGTAGAAGCAAATAAATTGTCTTCTACGATAATTCAATTGATAATATATAATTAATAATACAATATAATATTAACTATAAGTATACCAGTATCAATTCAAAGAAATAAAATTATAATATATGATTACTAATATAATTCTGAAGAAATTTGAGTTTGCAACTATGAATAAACGTTGCTTTACATCAAAATCATAAGTTTTTAAAATTCAAAGAAAGACCAATTAAATAATTTTAGTTTCTTGAATTTTATTAATGGGTAATAGAGTAGCCCGTTTAAATACGTTAAGGTAAACGACACTGTTTGGTTTAGTCATTATTCAGAAACGACGTCGTTTGAGTAGTGAATCTTGCATCTCCAACAACACGATCCCGGCGACGATCACGTTTCCGACGCTGCCGGTAACGATTTAATTGGATTTTGATTTTTCTTAAACCCTTTGTTCCAAGTCTCCAATACGATTCCCTGCTCTTCCCAGTTCTCAAGTCTCTTCCCGTCTTAGAGATTCATTTAATTGGGTTTGCCTCAATCAGAGAGCAGTCATGAAACAAGAAACTCAAATTAATCGATACCCAAAATGGAAACAAAGAGAGCTCGTTCTTATACTCTTATACGCCGTAGCTTTCTACGCTTATGCTATACGTAGATCACTTCATCTCTCTCACGGTAATTTCAAATTTTTGCTATAAATTCTCAGTCTTGTGATTGTAATTTGGTGATGAAATTTTGATTTTTTTTAGATCATTACTTCAAGCTCTATGGTTTAGCTCCTGGTTGGCTTATTCCTAATCGCCGCAATGTAATGTGTGATTACTTAAGTTTCATTTTTTCAAACTGTTCTTGTGGTTTTTTTATTCTTTAAAGATTATATTTGTTTTTGGTTTTAGGATGTCTCTGATGCTCAATGGAGAAACTTTCGTGGAAATTTGCCAATTCTTAGCTTTGTTTTCGCGGTTTTCACTGTGATTGCAAATGTGTTTAGGTCTTTGTTCCACTTTAAAGCCAAAGGAATGGCTATCGTGTGGCTTTCATTGTCGTTTCTTTACTTGACTTACTTACATGGAGCTTGGTATGTTGATTCTATCTCTACTTTTTGCTTCATTGCATCACATTTTCTGTATCTAAGCTGACTTATTTCCGCAATCTCTTGCAGTGTTATTTACATTCTCTCGATTGCAACAGCCAATTACCTTCTTGTTAAGGTATGTTCCCTTTCACAGTGTTAACCGTTACTAAAATAATCTTGCTGTGTTGATGGTTTGGATCATAAAAAGTATATAGAATGAACGGTATAGCATATCTTGGCTTCATGTGGCATATACTCGTTATGCCTACTTCTCAGTTGGATCTTTTCTGGGCTGATCATTGTTCATCAGATTTACTATAATGCAGGTTTTTGCACGGACGAAGTACTTTCCTCTCATGCTTTGGACTTTCAACATATTTTTTCTCTTGTGCAATCGCATTTATGAAGGATATTCGTTCTCCATTTTTGGGTGAGTCATATACATATCATATTTGACATATAGTTGGAGTTATTGTAAGCATGATGGTTGATGTAAAGTCTAACGCTTTGATTATTCTTCTCTTTCCAAGGCGACAGTTTGAATTCCTGGACAACTTTCGGGGCACATTTAGATGGCATATCTGCTTCAACTTTGGTATTGATTTATCCACTTACCCTTGACTGCAATTTTCTCTCTTTATTGAAAAACACAATCTGACCGCAGTATGTTGCTCACTTATAATTTTCTGCAGTTGTTCTTCGCATGATAAGTTTTGGATACGATTATCACTGGGGCAAACTGGATTCTCATTTTGATAAGGAGGTGTGTTGCCTTCATGATGCAGCTTTTCTATGTGATTTTTTTAAGAGATATATGTTTGTCTTCCTATCTAACATTCTCCATTCTCTCTGAGAATTCTTTTAACATAGTCCTTTCAGTAGTTTTTGAATAGGTGTTCATGGTAATTTAGCGTTGCATTCAACAAATAAAATATCATCTACAAAATCATGTCTATAGACAACGATTAACAGCTTATGGTATTTCCGTCTCTGATTTTTTGCTATTTTGTTTTTGCAGAAACACATAACACGCTGTTCCTTATGTAAATTGGGGAAGACTTGCTATGTAGTTCGACAGGTTGACTGCATGACACCACCATTTCACTTCTATCATTAATTTCCGTTTGCTATTGTGACTCGTTTTTAACGTGTTATAACTTATTAGGAGAAAGGTCTAGCAAGTGACAGCTGCAATTTTCTTCTATACCTTTGCTATTTGGTGTATGCACCCTTGTACCTTGCGGGGCCAATCATAAGCTTTAATGCATTTGCTTCTCAGGTCTGTGGTTCTTGTTATGCCTTCACTTTTGCGTTCCTTTCATCTCTTTTGTTGTTTTGTTTTTAACATCCCGAATTCTGGTTCTCTTGGATAAAATTCCGTTTCTTATATAGCTTAGAGTTAATGAAGAATAAGTACTCTATTTTTCATACTTGGTCTTGTCTTTATGACCTCTCACTACACGTCTGTATATTTACAGCTAGATATACCACAGAATACTCATTCATTCAAAGATACTGCTCGGTATGGAGTGCGTTGGTTATTCAGCTTCTTGCTGATGGAACTTATGACACACTTATTCTATTACAATGCCTTTGTGATCAGGTGAAACTCTTTCAGGGCTAGGATGATAATTAGACTTTATTGTTATTTTGTAAAATCTTTGTCTTACAAGATGCTAACTTCTTCATGTTTGTGACAGTGGTCTGTGGAGAGAACTGTCTCCTCTGGAATTATTTATCGTCGGATATGGAGTAAGATATTATTGATATTCTTATTGTTACATGTTTTAGCAGAACAAACAACCTTTTACTAGACTATCTAATTTCAGCTTAAGAGGCTCTGGAAATTTTAGCTATGTGCTTTACATTTATATGGTAGAGAATCAGAATACTGGATACTGATCCGTAATGCTATCTGTGCTACTACAGGTGCTAAACTTCATGTGGCTTAAATTCCTTCTTTTATGGAGATATTTCCGCTTCTGGTCTCTGGTATGCCCCTTTAAAGTTTAAAGGCACATTCAGTCTAGAGATCGTTTTGTTATTCTAAGATAGTTTGAGGGAACAAAAGACTTAGTCCTTTGAACTGTTGACGTTTTACTCTATGAATTTTCAATAGCAAGCAATTTTCAAGTTGTTGCTAATTTCATGGCTACTAGCTAGAAATACCAGGCAGCATTGCAGGATAAAAACATTTGTGGTTCTTATATGTAACACTGTAAACCATTTTTCTTTAGGTGAATGGAATTGAAACTGTTGAGAACATGCCGAATTGCATTAATAATTGCTACAGCCTAGAAACATTCTGGAAAACCTGGCATGCCTCATTTAATAGGTGGCTTATCAGGTGAGAATGGTTAACCCTGGCATGCAAATTAAAGCGCTGCTCCATCGTTTTCTTTTAATGTCAGCTCGTAAATAATAAGTTAACAACTTCCTTTAGGTATATGTATATTCCTCTGGGTGGATCACGAAGAAAGCTTCTGAATGTGTGGGTTGTATTTACATTTGTTGCCATATGGCACGATTTAGAATGGTAATCTCTCGTCTTCATATGGTTCCTTTGGGTTGTATGAACTATTCTATTCAACTTCTCATGTGGTTGATTGTTTTGTTTGTAATCAGGAAGCTTCTTTCATGGGCGTGGTTAACATGTTTATTCTTCATGCCAGAAATGTTACTGAAATCAGCATCCAATGCATATAAGGTCAGTTAAACAATTCTAATATTGGAAGAATGAATTTGGCATATATTATCGCACATTATTATGATGGTAGAGACTGAGAAATTTGTCTTACTGGCACATGATATGTTTCGGACCCATCAACTCTCTTGGGAGCTTATTATGATAAGTAATTTTGCAGGTTAAGAGTGCTTTTGGAGAGTTCTTCCTTCGTGAACTCAAGGCGTTGTCTGGAGCCGTCACAATCACATGCCTCATGGTAAATAGCTTTTGCTGAACATTCTTACTCCCATTGGTGTAGTTGCATTCATGCAAAGGCATATACATTGATGCTGATAAATAAGATTGAGTTTCTTGCAGATCGCAAATCTTGCTGGCTATGTCATTGGACCATCAGGTATAAACTGGTTGGTCTCCAGCTTTCTTAAGAGAGAAGGTATATTATATATAAAAGCCCAATGGTTTTCAATCTTCATTTATGTTCTTTGTAATACGCTCCAATTCAATAATGTTTATTCATTTTATGTAACAGGATTACCTGTTCTGGGTGGTGTATTCTTTAGCTTTTACGTGGGTACAAAGGTAACTAGTGTATTCGATTTTCTGTTACGCTAAATGTATGTTGTTTCTTTCTCCTATAGCTTTACATGTTGTTTGAATTCTCCCAACTCTTCTTTCTTTATTTTGCAGCTGATGTTCCACATCCAAGACTTGAAAAGTCGGGTGCATAGCCCAAAGTAGCTGAGGCAAAGAGTTTGTAGTCTCCTCAGTTATATTCAAGTAATGTCATTATTGTTACATTTGTATAAAATTTTGGTCGGACTAAATTGTGTTTTTCCTTGCTGGAAGAATCTAAAAATGAAATCAACTCTGCAAAGGCTTTTGGATGGATCCTCTGGATGATCACAGAAATTTACATGGTAAATGAATGACAATCCCTGCAATACTATCACACGTATACGATACACCAAACCAGTTTCTGCTCGAAATCCTCTGGCGTGCATGCATCGAGATAGGCTTAGCTGATTAACTTCAAGCATTCTGAATGATTTTTGCCGACTCTGGCTTCATATACGCCCTCAGAAGTTGGACCTATGAATTTGATTGCCTATTCCAATCCAGCTCCTTCCTGGTACTGTCTACATTGCATAGATCTTCCATAACTCTGATGACTGGAACAAGCGGGAAGTGTGGTGGTATTCGGTGTAGCTCAGCTATGACCATCTCCCCCAAAGCACGATATTCCATCCCCTGTCATGCCCTTGAACTCCACATTCATCAATCACAAGTAAACACATCTCGGTTTTGCTCATTCTATTGATGTACCCGCTATGTTGGGTCTACATAGAAGCAACAAAGGGACAAGCGTCTAAGTGACATAGGATCAGACGAGTTAGGAAAGGTGCAAGCAACATAATCTAGTCTCGAGAAATTACCCTTTTAAGGCAAAAAAGAACGAAGGAATGCGAAAAGGGAACAGAGCATTCACTATTGATGATTGAGTTCTATTGCCGGTTTTGATTGGTATAGGTGCAATCGATTGACTGAAACCATTGAAGAAGACCACTAATGTCTCAAATTTGGCTCTTCCCAACCCAACAAAAACAGGTTGGGACATGACAATGGAGGATTAAGACACACATCTGCTTTTTAATCATGTGGCTCTTAATAGAATTGTATTAAGTGATGATAGTGACAAATGATATTAAATATAGAAAACGATTGTCATAGGAAGGTACACCAAATAATTAACACAAGTGTACAAATTAATATAACTACCAATAAGGACAAAAAATATGGCAGCTTCCTAAGAATCTAAAAACTAAATTTTCTAAATATATCTTAACGATTGGTTTAATTTAAAAGGCTACAAATTATGTATGGTCAGCTTAGAAATAATTGCAATCTGTCTGCAACATTCTGCGATCCGATATAAGGTAACCAAATTTATATATTTACGTTGGCTAGATCTTGATCTGGAATCTAATATTGTCAAAGGAAACTTAACTATCTAAGTTAAATCTCCCTAATCTGGTAATTAATATTTAATAGAAACGTCTGTTAATTTAATGCTCAGTCTCTATTTCTCTTTCCTCTCTAATCACTCTTATTCTCCATATAAACTAAGGTTGTGTGATCAAGTCTGAAACATCCCTGATCAAGAAGTGGCAAATGAAGAAGCTTCTATGGAGTTGGAGTAGTCTCTTTGGGCTCATTCTCTTAAACATTCCTATAAATGGGATGATGATGGAGTTTGATGAAATGGAGTGGTTCACAGTTTTCAATGGTACAAAGATGTTTCATACTGAAAATGATGTTTATTCTGAAGCTAAGTTTCCAATGGTAGGACTCACTCTCATTCAATCTGCTGCTGCTAAAGGAGCTGGTAATATCTTCTTATTACATATCTATAACATTTAAACCAAAAAATATCTATAATATGATCATATATTTATCCCTCTTATATGTTTCTTGTTACACAATTTTCGATTTTTTTGCAGTGTGTTTAGATGGAAGTTTGCCCGGATATCATTTGCATCGCGGGTTTGGTTCGGGAGCTAATAATTGGCTGGTTCAATTAGAGGTTTGTTAGTCCAACAAGAACATTGTTTGGTTACATTGTTAGTGAGTGACATGATCTTGCTTTAATGTTTTGATAGGGAGGTGGATGGTGTGATACCATTAGAAATTGTGTATATCGTAAAACTACTCGCCGCGGATCTTCTTCATATATGGAGAAAGAGATACCATTTACAGGAATTTTAAGTGATCAAGCCGCAGAAAATCTAGGTTTTTCTCTTAAGCTCCTCTTGTCTTATAAAATATAAATCACTCTGTAAAATGTATTTAACCTCCTTTTGAATGTTTTCTTGTAGACTTTTATAATTGGAATAGAGTAAAAGTTCGGTATTGTGACGGTGGATCCTTTAGCGGGGACAGTGAAAATAAGGTTAGATTTTGCCTAAAACATATATTTGAATTTGATAACTTGTTTGTGAAACATTGATTTTTTTGTATGAACATCAGGCTGCACAACTTCAGTTTAGAGGAAAGCGAATATGGTTAGCTGCCATGGAAGAATTGATGTCAAAGGGTATGCGTCAAGCCAAGCAAGCTCTGCTTTCTGGATGTTCGGCTGGAGGTCTTGCCGCGATTTTTCGCTGTGATGATTTTGGAAAATTGTTTCCTCCTTACACTAGAGTCAAATGTTTGAGTGATGCTGGTTTTTTCCTTGACGCGTGAGTGATTTTGCTAGTTTCCTTGAATTACAAGTATAAGTCATGACTTTGGTGGTTATACATTGACTGGTTTTGTGATATCTGTAACTGAAGACTCGATGTGTCTGGTGGTCGATCTCTTAGGCGTTTATACGCCGGTGTGGTTAAATTACAGGTTAGATTACACACTTTTTTATTTCAACTCAAAACCAATTAGTAACGACTGAATCGTCTTATATCCGTTATATATTACTTTATGTTCTTCCCTAACAATTTATGTTTTCTTCAGAATCTGCAAAACATGCTTCCTCAGGACTGTATAAACCGTCTTAATCCAACTTCGGTATTTGTTCTCATTTTATTTCTTTTAGCTAATCCTTATAATGAAACAAAGCCAAATATAGTGAGCTTTGATCTTCTAAAAAATGTATTTCATGCTTCAATATTGCAGTGTTTTTTCCCACAAAACCTAATCAACCAAATCAAGACTCCGTTGTTTATTCTAAATGCTGCATATGATTCATGGCAGGTTAGTTAAATCTCTTCTTTTTATCCTCAGCTTTAATAATAAAGGCAAAATGTGTCTTTTTGATATGAAATATTGTATTTGTGCAGATCCAAGAGAGTTTAGCTCCCAAATCTGCAGATCCAAGTGGAAGATGGAATGACTGTAAACTTAATTACGCTAAGTGCACTGCATCTCAGATCCAGTTCTTGCAAGGTGAAACATGAGCTAATTAATGTTCTTGATTTTTTAATAAACCAAACTAAGCTATGTTTTTGTTTTGAAATTTTGTATTTACAGGTTTCAGGTCACGAATGGTGAATTTGGTAAAGGGTTTTGCTATGCGAAATAAGAATGGTGTGTTCCTTAATTCGTGCTTTGCTCATTGCCAAACTGAGAGGTATGACACATGGTATGCCAAAAACTCTCCAGCGGTTAAGAACAAGGTAAGCCAAAATAATGGCAAAGTTTTGTTAAAGTATTAAATCAAATTAACCACTTAGTTCACATATTCGTATAATTACAAAATATTTTTAGACTTGATGATTAAAAAAAAATGTAGAGACAATTTTTTTGTTATAAAATACAAAAAATTTGTTTGATTTGGTAAAATTATTTTCGTGGTCGAAAAGTTGCGATATTTTCCGCAGAAATGTTATTGATGTTTGTATATACCAAAACAGGGTATTGCAGTAGCTGTGGGAGATTGGTATTTCGAAAGAGGAGGAGCAAAGCTCATAGACTGTGCTTATCCTTGTGACAAGACTTGCCACAACTTGGTTTTTAGATGATAAATTTAGTTTTTTTCTTTGGCATCAAAATGCTATTTTTTAAAAAAGGAGCATAAATTTATTCATGCAAACAATGAAATAAAACAAAATCCATTTGATAACTTCTCCCCTACATTTCTCTGACTTTGTGCCAAGAAACCTCATATCCATTAGTCCATTTCTTTTTCTTTTTTTGTTAATTGGATATCACATGATGTCAAAACAAAAAAAAAACAAAAAACAAATTGGATATCACATTCTGGTCAGAATAAAAAAAATCTGAACTCATATTGTAAATTCTTTTTTGATAAAATAATGTGAAATCATATGTAAATTGGACTATCAACTTCAAGGGAACAAAAAAGTATGACCGGATTTGGATCTGGCCCGAATATTTAGTAATTAATTTTTTGACCAAAAAAATAAATAAAAATTAATGGTATGAATCATGAGCATCTTCGGCCTTATACAAGGGCCACTTGGTTACGGTCTTTTTATTCTACACAAGAATAGCATTTTTCAGTTGAATTTAATTCTTTTGATTTGTATATTGTAACAACACCAACTGTCTCTTTAATTGCGTCTCCTTAATTGCTGATGTTTGGATATGCATGACTTAATGTGGTAGTACCAACATTAATATAAAAAATATAAATAAATATAGAAAGATATAAAAATTATAAAAATAAGCCAAACTTAAACCAATATTGGTAAAAAATATGATTAATTAGAATAAAGCAAGCCTTGAGAAATGATGGGCTCCAAATACCAACAAATATTGGTCCAACAATGATTGATTTTAAATAAAATAAAGTATCCCCAAAGTTAGTTTCTTACCTGTTTCTTACACCCACCATTTCAAAATATAAATTGTTTTGGCTAGAAACACAAATTTTAAGAAACTAGCTATTTTTGTTTGTCTATAATAAAATAGTAGGTTAATATCTAATTATAGATAATTTAACCAATGATTAAATATACTACAGAATGTAAATGGTCATAAAAGTTATATACATTTTCAACTCTTTACATATAAATTTGAAAAAGTCTCTAAAACATCTCCGAAGTTGATGACTAGATGTTCTTCGAAGTTCCAACGTGAGCTTAGCCAATCCATTATGGTCCATTTATATTCACACACATTTATTTTGATTAAGCCCAATTAGCTTAATTAAAAACATTGATCCAACAGTTTTCAGTGCCAAAAGAGATACATGAAAGTCTAGATAAAAAATGGTGCAAATATATATGGAAGTGCATGGCCCCGTCCTTGCCAGCCACAGAATAACTATTCTCAACTCCATGTTTGCAGCCATATTAAGCAACAAGTATATGAGTTTAAAACAGCACGCCAACACACATGATTTTCTTTGGCATTCTTTGCTCCGGTCGTATGTCGAAGGTCACATTGATGGTAGAGTCGAGCCTCTCCTCTAGCTCAGAGATGTCGATTTTGTGTACATGCCAATGAATTAGGGTAATAAGCATTGGGTAGCCTTTGCAATTGATCTCATCAGTAGTCATATTAACATCCTTGATCCTTTTGAAGATGGGAACTCGGCTCGCAAAGTATCCTCATTCATGTCCCCTATTGTACAAATGCTTCCTCATCTTATTCGGGCTGTTTGTGGGTATGTTCCGCCTTATTGGCCTCTGCTTGCATTCTCGTTCACTAGAGTACCTGGCCTTCCACAGAATACCCATGTCGGGGACTGGGACCTTTGTCTGTCAAGTTTATTGAGTTGCACTCTCATGGCCTTTTACTTCCAATGCGTCATATTACAAGTGTCATGGTCGATAACTTCTGTTTGTGCTATGCGCTAGACCTTTATGAAGAGTTTGTTTGTAAGATTTAACTGTTATGTCCTCTTCTTCCTTTCGACTATGCTGCTTATGCTACGTTTTCGTTTCCTACTCTTCCATGTTATTTATGTGTTAAACTTGTTGTACTTCCTGTAGAGTGAAACAAATTTTTTTTCTAAAACATCATATAATATGAAATTAAGAGAGTAAATAAATAAGATTAAACTTTTCCTCATAATCATAAAAGGTAATGACATTTTGGTAAATACATTTTTTAACAAAATTTGATAAGGGTGTTACATATACGAAATCATTCTTATAATTTTCAAAAAAATTTGATATTATAATGAAAACAGGCGGTTCGCATGGATATTTATATTAAGATTGTTAACTTTATAGATTAAGGCTATGAATAGTTGCAGCTTTTAAAAGAGTTTTTAGATTTCGATCTTGGTTTTTAACTTTTAATTTTTGGGTTTTCGGGTTTTAATTAGTTTTCCTAGTAGATTTTAGGTTTTTTTATAAAAACGTGAATGATAATTGGTAAGTATGTGTTGATCCTGATTCCTAAAGCCCTGACTAAAACCCCTTTGTGTTGTTGCCATTAAGATAAAACTTGTTACTATTAACTCAATACAGAAATCAGATTGCACTTTCCCTTTTTCATTGAAAATCACTAATCCTAGTCTAGCCGTAGAAACAGATGTCAGATAGTCACAAAAAAGAAACATATTAGATGGCGAATAAGTAAGAGTTGACTGTACCAATCCTGCTACACTTTATTAGTTCGTGATGTATAGTGAAGAGTTAAAATTTTCTAGGTTGTAAATCGAAGAGGTAAAAAGTTTAGGAGAAAAACGTTTTAACAATTATAGTATAGAGGGTTCGGTTCAGATGTACATGAACCTGGTACTTCTTGAACAAGATCTCTCAAGACTTTCTACAAACAGAACCAGATCTAACCAAAGCTACCACGTAAGCGTATCAAACACGTCAAAGTGGTACAGATTTTGTCGCTCCGAATGTGATGATTCATGGATATATTGGGATTTTCAGCTTCATTTTATGCATGACGCAAAAGAAATAGATATTTCTAAGCATAAGCATACGAGAAACTTGCTGCATCTAAGAGCACCAGGAAGGATATGTCCTCCCTTAAAAACCTCAGAAAGTAAATGCAACAAAAAATGAGTCTTGAGTAGTCTTGGGCGTTTGGGTATCTATTTGGGTTCGGGTAATCATTTTTTCGGATATTTCGGGTTCACAGAATTATTAACTAATGTCTCGAGCCTTGGGCATTTTTATTAGGCAACATGAGAAAGACTTACCAAGAAGTAATTTAGATGACCTCATTTCATGCACCACCATCAATCTGTTTCCAGATCATGTACTCAACCGAGTTATTTGTTTTAGGCAACACGAGTCACCGTTTATGAACTCATTTTTCGAACGTGAGATACTTGTATTAAGACAACACATGGCAACATTTCTACCGGAGCCGAGGCATTTGAATTAGGCAGCACCAAATAGATACTCACTTCGTTTCATATTAGTTGTCGTTCTAGACTTTAAAACTCGTTTCATATTATTTATTGTTTTATGTTTTCATTGCATATGTTTGATAAGATTTTCAACTTTGTCCATTTTATTTTAATGTCTTGACTAATGAAATAATATCAAATAAACATTAATTAGGGGTTAAACTAAAAAATTAAATATTTTCTTAATATGTGTGAAACAACCTTAAACTATAACTAATTTGAAACGGAGGGAATATTTAGCAAGAGACAAAATAAACTACCTTATTTAATGCACCACCATCAATCATTAACTAGTTTTTTAGGAGAAATTGGTATTTGGCGACATAAACTCCTTCTAAGACTATTTAATACCATAACTCAAGCATGTGAATAGGCAATTGTATTAAATAAGATACGAGACAGAGAAGGTTGCATAAATAGGATGTAATGAAATATACACCACTCAATAGTGGTTTGGTAGAAGAATCCATGATGAACTTGAATGGCTGATCATCGCTGGATATGTAAGATGAAACTCTGCACATGAATAAGAAGTAATGAGATTTCCTTACGAAATAATTTATATTAACTCATATTTTTCAAAACATTTCCAGTTTGGTCTCTGATATTTTCTATTAAAACTTTTTAGTGGGTTAAAGGAATATTATTTTTTTAGAAAAATTTTGAAATTATATTTTAGGCAAAAATTGTGAAATCATGTTTTTTTGAAATTTACCTGTTATATTGATAATTATAAATAATTAGTAAAATTGTTGGTCTTGACATTTTAGATTACTAAAATTTTAATATGTTAATAATGAAATTAGAATATAAAAAATTAATTAATTTATTCACGTAGAAAACAAAATTATGTAAATAATTTTATTCTTTAACTAAAAAAAAATGATTTATACTTCTTTCCTAAAATAATTTTTAAATACATCACTAACAATAAATTTTAAATTTCAAATTTTACTTAAATTTAATTTATTTTAAAAATTAAAAACCCACCTATCGGACATATACCCTAATCTAGTGAAAATTAAATTTCAAACTTGGATAAATATAGAAATTTTTAGATCTCTAACATACTACTTTTAAAAATTATTACCGTAAAAATGAGTAAATTATTGACCAAAGAAATTAAGAAATTGAATGTCAACTCAATCTCCAATTATATTATATGCTAATACTCATTTACATATTATTTTGTGACAACATTCGTCTTCGTATTTCAGTGTGATCAGGAGAAGAAAAAGGCCTCTAGAAGAACGTTTGAGAATTGAGAGTGGTGGCATCATTCTGGATCACAAGGAATTAAAACACAAACTTGCCTTTTAAAGAAACCATCACAACTTTATTGAAAATTAGTTAGAAATTTCCGACATATAACCAATGGATATATATCATCGGAAATTTCCAACGGATTACTAAATCTGTAAATCATCACAGTTTCATGGAAAATCCATTAAAATTTTTGCCTTGTTTCTTTTATAAAAATTCCTTTTTGGCTTTGTTTATGGAAACAAAACAAACAAAGATTACAAAATAACAAAATAGAAAGTTACACCAATTTGATAAAAGCAAAATCAGATTTCTCTTATTTCCTCTCCAACAATTTCAAACAGATATCAACCATACCCCAAACTAAGCCGGTAATAAGTATGGCCAATTCTTGGTTAAGTGGCCTTCTTCTCCACCAGTTAACCTTACGTCCCTGCCACACGAGCATTAATCTGAGAAACAAGTCTCTCCACAGGCACCTTTGTGCGATTTTTCATGTTTTTGTCGCCAATCAGACGACTGATGTTGGCGCACGTGGCAAACCAAACCGGAAAACCAACTGCTCCTGTTACTAGCGTAACTAAAGCTGCTCCTGCTGGTACTCCTGCTACCATAGCAAAAGCTGTTCCTGCTGTTGCTCCTGTAAAGATAGCAGCGCCACTGTTCAAAGCCCAAGTCCCTGACAAGACTTGACTGCTCGTTGCAGCCATGTCTATGAAAACCAAACCGGTTTTGCAGTACACGGAAAAACTTTCACAATTATTAGTGATAACATTGTAAACACCGAAACCATTTTGCAAGAGATAGTTTGCACGATAAACTACTTCCTCTGGGAGATCTGATGGCATTGTTGTGCATGCACCTCCTCGAGGTTTGGCAAGAAAAGTAATGGAAGATGCACTGTACTCGAAGCGGTAAAGACTACATCCAGCGAGGAAGCAATCGAGGCAAGAAGATAAGACACCGCCAAGCTTGGATCTATATCCGCAAGTTGGACATGGCTTGACTCCATGATTTGGTGAAGAACTAGTGATGATCTTGTCCATAAAGGTCCCTGTTCTAGTTTCTTGACCACCTCCACAAGTGAAATGGATGACTCTTCCATTACCAACATAGATTCCTGTATATACGTTAGTTAACAAAATATTGAGTTTATGCATTGGAAGACGTTAATTCTCATACTTAACAAATCAAACCAAGTATCCAACTAATACAATCTCATTATGAATATATACAAATCTCTAACGTATATCCACATTATACCATTCTCCTGATCTTCTACAGAAAACATGTCTCATTCCAACGACAAAAAATTTGTCGGAAGTCAAGCTAAACCTTTCCAATGATATCATTGTCGAAAATTCGCCGAAACTATGTTTATTTTGGAAAAGTAAGAAAAGATAAAATTAAATGTTGTTAGAAATTTCCGAAGATTTACGGACAAGGTTTCTATAAAAAAATAATTAAAAAGTGGTTGGTATTTGTTGGAATTTTCCTAGGAAAAAACTAAAAAATTAAATAGAAGAATTTTTCATAATAATACAAAAATCTATTTTTTAAAATTGGCATATTTTCAAAAGTACACATAATAAATATATATATATATATATATATATATATATATATTTTAAAAAGGTTGTAAAACTATATTTGAAATTTTTTATGTGATACTTTATTTTTATTTTTATTTTGTGATTTCTTTTTTAATAATTATATATATATATATATATATATATTTACAGACTCAGATCGAGATATCCACAAGTATTAGCGAATCAGATTATTTTAGGATATCAAATCCGTGCATATCCCGCAGATTATTTCTATTGTTGTTTTTACAAATAGGAAAATTTTATACTACTTTGGACTATATAATAAATTTTTATAAAACTGAGGATTTTTTGCTTTTGCTTTTGCTCGTACACCTTAAAAATAAGCCATGTCTAGCATCACCATGAATGTAAACCGTATGTAAAGAGAGAAAGAGAGATCGAACCATGATGTGCATAGAGAAATGCCTTACGCCATGAATAGATGTGATCGCCTGGTTTTAGCGTATCTTTGGAGATTTTGTTAGAGAGTAATCCCATCTTTTTGCTTTCTTGATTTAGAGAAACCTATCTTTCCTTGGTTAGACCACAATAAATACTACAATTAGAGTCTTGGCCTCTTGGGACCGATGTATTTAATGGATGGGACTTTATTGGTTGGGCATTGACCGTTGACACTTGACACCAATCATCTCGTTTATTTTGTAACATCCGGTTTGAATCGGTTCAGATATAAAACCGGGCTCCTTCAAACCTAGAACACTAGGCTTCTTTAATTTTTGGTAAAGTCCACTCTTCTTCTTTCGTTGGTTATTGGTTCAATTTGAACAAAGGCTTTATCTTCCTCAACAACATTAGTTTCGTTTAAAAGATTTATTAGACTAGGGATAATTTTAGGCAATAGTATAAACTTTTAGATATTTTTGTAACTTTTAGAAAATTTAGATAATTTTTTAGAAAGTTTTGGACAATTTCTAATAATGTTGGGAAATTTATTTAAAGAATTTTAAAAATTCAAACGGGTAATTTAGGTTTTCTGGATAGTTTATCCGAACTGTTGGTAAATTCTTGTTACTTAACATCACAAGCTTTGATGAGGGCTTTCGCATTTTTCCTCTATGCACGTCTTATTCTTCTTTCAGCTTCGTTCTCTGCTACCAAAACGTGAAACTCTGATCGAAGCATGTCATGTATTTCGATATTCTGCGTGTTACTTAAGTTAGCAATTTCCATTATCACTTCTAGAGTCATGGCGAAGCCTAGATTAGACAAAACCCGTATCGCATTCCCGATTCTGTTAATGCTTAGTCTAGTCATGAATGGAGTATGGCTTTGCTCTATTCATGTGTCCACAATCATAGAATCTTGAACTTGGACGTTTTCCCCAACCCAAATATAGCCATTGCGGCCGAGAATCAAATCGATCCCAAGACTTTCTATGTAATGAATGTGATGGTTGCTTCTCTTAACCAAGTAAGGATCAACCTTGAGAAGCATTCCCTTGTCGAGCTGTAGAAAAAAGGAATCATGGATTAATCATATTGTTTAGAGAGGAAGAGACTACGAAAACTTAGACTATGTGCCAGATCAGAATCACCAACCTTGCCATACTTGTGACACTTGTGACTTGGAGCTTGTAGCTCCAAGCCGCCATCGCGGTGAACACATCCTACTTCGACCTAGAGTTTGTACAAAACAAAGAAGGAATCAGGTCATGTGTTCAAAGATGAAGATATTTTAAAGATGGATCATAGAAACTTACACAAACGACATCATCTTCTACAATGATATTCCGCATATTGAGTTCATCCACAGACGTTTTTCGCCTCTGCCAAAACCAAGAAACTTATATCATTGAACACAACAAACAATGTGAAAATACCAAACAATTTTGGGGATCAAATTGTAACCTGAACATCATCAGGCATATCCATGGAAGAAAGCTTTAGTACTCCATCTTGAGTAGAGTTGAGCTCCACTCTCCAACGGCTTTGAGTAACCTAAATAACAAAGATCTTAAGATTCATTCAAAAACCCTAATCTGATTTCAAAAACCCGAATCACCATCACATAAACTTTACCTCAATGACACGGCCTACTACAATATCCCCAACCTCAGGCTTGTACCTGGCTCGCAAGGTCCGAACATAGACGAGCTTGTCCACGCGAACCACAAGTCCACAGACCGTAGCCAGCAAGTCTCCGTCGACCTCAGAAGTTCCATGTCCCCTTTATTCGAAAAAATCAAATATGAAAACAAAAAACTCAATCAAGAAAATAGAGAAGCTAAGAAAGAACGAGAGATTACGTAAGGAAGGCATCTTCGTGGTTGATGGGAATGGAGTTGGTGGTGACGATAACAGAGTTGTTTGCGGTCGACGATAGAGATCTTAGTCGTTCCATAGCTCTTTCAAACCTAATCTTCTGCGTCTGGTTTAATGGTAGCTCTAGCTGTTGTTTTCTCATCGCCATTAGAGACTCTTTCTCCCTAAATTCAATCCAAGCACCACAAACAATGTCGATTCAAAAATCGAGAAGAGCTAAAAAGACCTAGATGTTCACGAATTTTAGGGTTTTGGATTACTTGTTGGACAGATCACCTTGTGGCCCATTTATATAACTCCTCGTTTAAGGCTTTTTGGGATTTAAGCCTTTTTTTATTATTATTCTGTGACAACTGAAAATTGTTTGCCAAAACAAAATGCTTTCCTTTTTTCTTTTTCCTACTCCACCTCTGTTATATCTTTTACTCACTTTTGTTTGAGCAAATTTTAAGCTTTTCAGATCAAAATAATTCTATCGTTCGAGAAGAAAATTTTCTCTTTCATTAATCAACAATTTTTGAACAATAGTAGTGAATTGAATATGTCTTAGAGTTGCTTGTGAATTATTTTCAGATATTCAAATGTCGATTATTCAAATTCCGGTTTCTGAGAAGAAATTGAATCTCCGGTCTTCAAATTCCAGTTTCTGAGAAGAAATTGAACCGTGCCTAGAAATATGTGTGTAAAACTAAAATTTGTAACATGTTTTTTGTTTGTAATAAATTAGAGATAATAAACACTTGTATTTTATTAATCTATGAAGATAAATTTTGTACAATTAAGCTATAAAATATAATTGTATACTACTTTGTTATCTATTTTCCAGTTAATACCATTTTTAATCTACAAAAATACTTAAATTTAAATAAATTTTGTAAAATATTAGAAATAACTAGCATTGTTTTTTAATATATGAAAGAAAACTTTAAACCAAAAAATTAACACTAAATACATATTTTACCAATGTACCAAATACTATTTTAAAAATTTGGGACCCAAAAATTTGCTTAATACAATATTTAGGGGACCCAAAGAGAATATCTTTTTTTAACCCTTCCTAGACAGGCCTCTACATGTCTCTATGATGAATCTTGGGTCTCTAGTTTTTTTTTCTCTCCTCTTCTCTTTTCTTTGCTTTATGACCTTTCTGTTTTTTTTTTCCATCTAAAACCTTTATTAATAATCATTGTTGGAATCATACATTACAAAGAAAATAAGAAACTGGGGACAACAATCGTAAATAGACTAATCATATGGAGATAAAACAGATTTTTAGCTAACTGGTCTGCACACATATTTTCATGTCGAGGTTTGTAGCTAAAGTTGATATCGTCGAACATCGGCTTCCATAGGTTGATTGTCTCAATGTAGTTTTGGAGTCTATGGTTGTCGTATTTTCCATTGAGAAGTCGAGTGATATTGATATTGTCACCTTCAAAGACAACCTTCTTGTATCCCAGTCCCCAAGAAAACTGTAAAGCCCATATAAAAGCACACAATTCTGCTTCTTCGACCGTATTTCTTCCTTGAAATTTCCCCATTCCATAATGCCGGATATTTCCGTCCCTATTCCTTAATATCCAGCCAAGACCAGAGTGTCGAGTACCTGCATGATGTGAAGCATCATAGTTGCATTTGATCCAGTCTCAATGTTTGTTTAGAATTTGATTGATGGTGTACTGCCCGTGATTCAGATGGGTGTAATTCTGTTTCATCTAACCATTCTTTTGTAGACTCCTGTGCCTTGGCGAATATATCAGCATGAGCTTTTGACTTATGATTAAAAATCATATCGTTTCAACCCTTTCATATGTGCCATAATAGCCAGAAGGGAAGGAGTCTGATATGTTGCTCAATTCTCTTATCCTCTCCTAACTGTAGTAAATAGCGAAGTTTATCTTCCAACGATGTTGATGTACTTACAAGGGTGGCACAAGGAATCCCTGATGCTCTCCAAATAGCGGACGAATAAAAGCAAGTAAAAAATGCATGATCTCTAGTTTCAAGATTGATGCAACATCTTGAGCACTAAAGATTAACTCTCATATGCCGATGGATAAGATTATCTGCCGTTGCAATAGCTTTGGACGCAAGTCTCCATAAGAAATGTTTAATCTTTGGGGAGATGCGATGTTTCCATATGTTTGTCGCTATATCGGAGTAATGAAATAGTGGTGGACGAGGATCCTCCTCGGTTATAGCTGAATTAACGTGAGCCTATACCCTAATTTGACTGTATATGTACCATTAGGTGTATAGCTCCAGATTATTGAGTCTTTTTTATGGTGGCTAGGGAGGAAAATATTTGTTATCAACTGATGGTCTGACGGCTCAATTATCTCTCTCATTTTCTCCATATTCCACTGATGTGTATGCTCATCAATAATAGTACTTACCGGTTGGTTGGGGTCCCCCGGATTTAATAGTAGGGGGTCTTGGTGGCAGAGTTGGTAGCCAAAGATCTACTCCAATCTTTGTGTCTTTGCCATCTCCTATATTGATTTGTATCCCTTGCTTGAGTAATTCACATCCAAATCTTAAAGAGTTCCAGCCATATGATGGTTGGCACCCTCTATTTGCCGAGAAAATATCGCCATTGCTAAAGTATCTTGCTTTAAGAATTCTATAAAGTAGACTTTCAGGCCGATGAATGAGTTTCCATACCTGGTTTGCTAGCAAAGCCTGGTTAAACTGGTATAAATCTCGATAACCAAGACCTCCTTCTCTTTTGCTTCTAGTTAGCTTTTCCCAGGCAACCCAAGATATTTTCCTCTGTTCAACTATTGATCCCCACCAAAACCTGGCTATCATATTATCTATTTCCGAACATAATTCCTTTGGTAGTTGGAAACATGTCATTGAATATACCGGCATGGTGTATGCTACAACTTTGATAAGAGTTTCTTTGCCCGCGGGTGATAGAAATCTTGTCTACCATCCATTGATTTTATGTTGGACTTTTGTATGGATATACTGTAGCATTTCTTTCTTTTTCCGACCAAACTGTTCTGGTAGACGCAAATACTTTCCTCCACCTCCCATTTTCAAAATCTTTAAGACCTTCATTATGTTCTCTCTTGTTCGTTGGAATACTCTATTACCAAAGGTAATTGCTAATTTTTCCAAATTTACTAGTTGGCCCGAGGCGGCTTTGTAATCCTCAAATATTTGTAGTAGATTTCTGCTATTTTCTTGGTCAGCCTTTACAAAAAATAGCGAATCATCTGCAAATAAAAGATGAGATATAGAAGGCCCATTGTTGCTGAGCTTTATTCCTTTGATACGACCATCTCGTTGTGCTTGTGTCATAAGTGAACTGAGGACATCTGCACACAGAATGAAAAGATATGGAGATAGAGGATCCCCTTGTCGTAATCCTTGTTGTGCTCCGAAATGTCCATATGGACTCCCATTAATTAAAACTGAAAAAGAAACAGTTTTAATACACCTCATTATCCACTCGATCCATCTTCTATCAAAACCTTTTTTCTTCAGAACTACTTCTAGAAAATTCCATTCTATACGGTCATAAGCCTTACTAATGTCAGTCTTGACAGCCATATAGGAATTTGCACATCGTCTTCTTACACATAGTGAGTGTAGAACTTCATGGGCTATAAGGATATTATCCGTAATAGATATTCCGGCTATGAAAGCGGCTGGATTTTCTGACACAATGTGAGGGAGCACCGTCTTGAGTCTTTGTACTAAAATTTTGGATATGATTTTGTACAAAACATTACAAAGGCTGATTGACCGGAAATCTTTCATTGTTATTGGATGTGCTATCTTCGGTATAAGGCATAAGTTGGTATGGTTCCATTCTTGAGGAAACACACATGTCTTAAAAAAATTTTGGACCTCCGATATTATTGTTGTTCCCACCACGTTTCAATATTGTTGATAGAAAAATGCCGTAAATCCATCTGGTCGAGGGGCTCTTGTTGCACCAATTGAGAATACTGCCTCTCTTACTTCTACAGCCATAACTTCTTTCGTTAAATCTTGGTTCATTAGCGATGTAACAACTGGATTTATATTTGCAAGAACTTTGTCCATGTTGTTACCATTGGAGCTCGAGAATAAGTCGCTGAAATATCTCTCTACTTCAGTAGCTATGCTTTTATTTCCATATAACATTTCCCCACTGGTAGACCGGATAGAAGATAGACGATTTCGCGCTATCCTATTCTTGGTTGCCGCATGAAAAAACCGAGTGTTACGATCCCCATGATTTAACCACTTGTTTTGACTCTTTTGATGCCAAAATATTTCCTCATTTCTGTATTCTTGGGCTAACTCTTTCCTCATATCTCGGAGCTGTTCCAGTGTTGTGTTTGGATCTGTGTGACCTTTATCAATCATCCGTTTTAACTCTTTGATCCTTTTTGCCGCGTTAGTTGGGTTGTTGCGTTTCCATGTTGATATCTTCTTTCTACTTCTTCGAGGTTTTTCTTGGATTGAAGTCGTACTCCCAAAGTTTGATTGTGACCAACACTCCTTTACTATATTAGTAACCTCCAGTTTTTGGCACAACCGACTATCAAAACAAAACGGTTTAAGGCCTTTGTCGGTTGTTTTGTTAATCTTGATGATAACATGCCTATGATCTGACTCAATAAGTTCTAACACTACAAGAAATCAGCCAGAATCAGACGGAAAATTCCATCAGAAATCCGTCGGAAAACGGGAATTCCATCGGAAATCCGTCGGTTTTAGCCGTCTGAACTATGTCGTCGGAATTTTGAAATCCGTCGGAAATCTGTCTGAATTTCCGACGGAATCTAGTTTCTGGAAATCCATCGCTAATCGTCGGATAGCGGTCGGAATATATTACGTCGGGTGTCATCGGAATATTTCTGACGGATTTCCAACGGAATTCCGATGTTTCTGAACCAAAAGAGACCGACAGATTCCCGACGTAGTACCGACGGATACAAACCAACGGATTTCCGACGGATATAAAATCCGACGGATTTCCGACGGACTGCAAATTTTTTTTTTTTATATAATATTTTGAAAATCAATTAATTTGAAGAAAATTAAATTTTTAAAAAAGAAATGAAAAATAAAATTTAATAGTATTGAAAATTAAAATAAAATATTATTGTAATTTTTTAATAATTCAAAAAGAAAAAAAAAACATAAAATTGTTTATAATCCGAAAATGAAACTAAACGCCCGGTGGACGTGGTGGATATTGCGAAAAGAAATCGTTCATCTGTTGTATCATCGCTTGTTGATCAGCTTCATATTTAACCTGTTGCGCTTCTCCGGCCTCTTTAAGGCGTTGCATATCCGCCTTCAGCTCCTCCATTTCAGCGTCTTTTGCTGCGAGCCTCGCTTGAAGATCGGCGCTAGGATCTCCGTAAAAGCGTGAAGTAGCCGAGTAAGATGATGAATCGTCGGGAAGACCAAAGACCCGACCTTTGGTCTTCGGAGTACACTGCAGAAATGAAAAATTGAATAAATATTTGAAAGTTAAATAAAAATTGATTAAAATTTTTAAATTTACTTACCGCATAGACGAATTCGTTGATCTTCTCGATCGGGACTTCGGTGAGAGACGGGGTTCCTTCAATGATTGGTTGACTAAGAAGATAGTCAGCACCCATCGTCCTGACATTGCCAACGATCTCCCGAGCTACACCATCTTGGATTTCATTGGTGGTCTTGTTGGTGTGAGCAACTTCGATCAATTTGAGGGCAGAAGGTTGGACACCATCTTGCCGAAACTACAAAATTAACAAATATAGTAAATATTTTGAATATAAAATTAAAAAAACAACATAGTGATTAAACCAAAAACTTACAAGTTGTTTCACCTTTGTGACCAAACTGGTTGCTCCTAGATTGTGCGTCGCCTTACCCTTTCCTTTGCGATCGCTGTTCCGGCATGCAGAGTGGGTTGTGGAGCTAGCCTTTGTAGCATCTTCACTCCAGTACACTATCAACCCATTCCATAGGGCCGGGTTCATAACCAACTCCCTTGGAACAAGATTCCTCGACCACAACGCCTTCCACTCGTTCATCTTCCGTGAATACATGATTGCCGCTTTTTTGTGGAAGTCCCTTCTAACCAAAGCGGTAAGGTGACTATCCCAAGTAAATTCTTGCTGAAAAAATGGAAATTAAATTAAAATAAACTAATAAACTAATTAAATTCAAAGTAAACAATAAAGAAAATGAAAAATTTACTGCAAATTGCCGAAACCACATTTCCTGCTCTTCTAACGGCATTTGGTTGTACGTCGGATACGGATGCTGAAGCAATCCATTAAGCATCCGGTTGATAGACTTGGAAATCCCATTTCCCGAATCTTTAAACCTTCAAAACAAAATGTTTTGTAGAGTTTAAATAGTTTATTAAAAAATATTTAATAAAATTTAATAATTTAAAATTTGAAAATGAGACTTACCATGTGTCTGTCCCAACACAATCCGGATGAAGACGAGTGAATCTCTCTCGTCCAGGTAAAGCAACGAAGTCCTCGACGCTCATTGCAGACGGTGCTGTAGGGGGTGGTGTCGATGCTGCAGGGGATGGTACAGGTGATGCGGTCTCCGGAATATGGGTAGATGTAGCAGGGGATGGTACAGATGATGCGGTCTCCGGAATATGGGTAGACGCCGTAGACTGACTCCTCGCAACTCCTACGCCTACCGGAACCTCGACGTACTTGGTTCCCAGAACCCTCGTAATATAAGCCGTAATCCCTTATAAATTTTTAAAGAAATGATTATAAATTTATACAAATGATTTTAAATATGTAAAAATGATTAAAAACTTTTAAAATGATTATAAATTCCTAAAATGATTAATAATTTGAAAAATGATTAATAATACAAATGATTATAAATTTATAAAAAATTATTTATAAATTTATAGAAAATTTTTTATAAATTTATAGAAAATTAATAATAAATTTTAACAAAATTTATTATAAATTTTTTAAAAGGATTATAAATTCTTCAATATAAATTAATAATGTAAAGTAAATTTAAATAAATAATGATTATTTATTAATAAAAACATTATAAATAACTATAAATATTTAAAACTGAATATAAATTAATAAAAAACAATATAATTTTTTCTTAACAAATATATAATTTATTCTAATCTAAACAAATTCTCTAAATTAAAAAATTTTCCAAAATAACAAAACAAATTCTCAAAATTAAAAAATTAAATCTAACCACATAAATCTTGAATCAAACACTAGAAAACCTAAATCTAACATCCAATAACATAAATCTAACATCCTAAAACCTAAATCTTACATCCAACAACCTAAATCTAACATAAATCTTAAAACCTTAGAAATCTCTAATTTTTATAGTTTTGAAACTTACAAATTAGATGGAATTGATGGAGGATTGTTAGACATGTTGATGCTTGATGATTGATGTCGAAATCAGAGCTTGAATCGGACAGAAATCGGAAGTCGAAATCGGAAGTTTTGAGTTTTTTTTTTCGTTTGCGGTTCAGATCCGCGAGAAAGAAGATGACTCTATTTATCAAAATATTCCGACGGATTTCCGACGGAATATCCGTCGGAAACTTAAAATATTAAATGACACGCGGTCTCGGGAAGATTCCGCCCTAATTTTCGCGTATCCGTCGGATACGCGAAAATTAAGTTTCCCGGCAAATGAAAATTTCATTTGCCGCGTTAAATTTCGCGTGTCCATCGGAAATCTGTCGGAAATTTCCGATGGATTTCCGACGGATACGCGAAAATTAGACGCGTGGACATTTGTAACGGATCAATACAAATGGAGCGTAAAAGACACGTGTAACCACGAATCCGTCGGAAATCCGTTGGAAATTTCCGACGGATTTCCGACGGATTTCCAACGGGTTTGTGGTTTCGTGGTCGTTTACAATCCGTTTCCTTTGAAAAATGTTTGTAGTAGGGTTTGTTACTCATTTCAATGATAAAATACTCATTTCAATCTCAACTATCATGTCTACATGTTACTACATGATACATATCTTATAACGATGATTTATAACCATAACAACTACATTTTTTTGGATTTCGTATATTTCATTTGTAACAATGTATTTGTTTATATTTTATCATTGCAATGAGTAACAAATCCTACTACAAATATATTTCAAGAGAAACGGATTGTAAACGACCACGAAACCACAAACCCGTTGGAAATCCGTCGGAAATCCGTCAGAAATTTCTGACGGATTTCCGATGGATTCGTGGTTACACGTGTCTCAGTTTAAGGATTGACTGACATTGGCCTATTTCTTTTCCTTTGTTATCCGTCAGAAATCCGTCGGAAATTTCCGACGGATATAGTATTTTTTTTGGTTTTTTTGTTTAATTTAGGATGTTTTTAATTATTTTGGTTTGTTTATGATTTTTACTGTTTTTATTTATTAATGTAAGTTATGGTTTTAATTATTATAAAATGTAATATTTAAATTACAAATTAAAATACAAAATATAAATAAAAACAAATGTTTGCGGTTCAAATACTAATCTGAATCAAATAATGATCCTTCTGAAGGAATATCGTCTTCGGCCTCATCAAATTCTCCAAGTTCTTCCTCAGGTTCTGAATGAACTCTATCATCACCAATTTACGTCAAATCAACCACAAGGAATGTATCAAAAGAATGCTCGACATGATCCATTGGAACACTTCTAGTTGGTTGTAAAGCATCGTGCTCAGAAACTCCATAAAATTTTCCTCTTGGATTAATTGGAGTCACTGTAATCCAAGGATCTGAACGCCGTGTTACCCTAGGATAACGAATATAGCATACCTAAAAAAAACAAATGTAAGTTATGAAGTCAAATAAAACATAAATAGAATCCCAAAACTTTAATAAAATATTTATTAAAATATCCGAACCTGGTCTGCCTGATGTACAATGTTTTAACCCAATTAAATACTGCAAGTGCACAGAACAATCGCAATAGTATAAAAGGAATCGAATCCACAGAGACCAAGGTTACTACTATGAAATTATGAGATTTAAATTTAAAGCTAAGACAATATGGTTTTTGTGTAATTTTTCGGAACAGCAAAATAAAATAAAATCGGTGTAAACAATTTATAAAAGGCACTAGGTCAAGGTATTTCGCTGGTGATTAGGAGATAAAACTGAGCAACTATTCAGGGCTAATTAACTACCGGTCTAGAACTCAAACATAAACAAATGCCGCCCCACTCTAGTGATGTATCGACACCTTTATCTAACAACCTAGAATCTGAAACTCTCGCCCGGACCTAACGAAGACGATAAGCATTAACAAACAGGTTCAATATGTTCATAATCGACCGCAGCAATCAACTCTCGTTGGCTGCACCTAAATTGCTCACCAATGATTTTTCTAGCAACCTAGAGCACTCTCATGAATAAGTTTAACCTAAAAATCATAGGCTAGGTGATCAAGCTAACCTAGGCATTACGAACCCCTATTGGCGAAGACATATAAATTCCATTCCTATTTGTGCTCAGCCAGAAACAACCTAAACCACCATTGAAAACCTTAACCTAGCTATGGATCTACTCACACATGATGCAATCAAACACAACAAAGCAAAGAGATGAATTCATGACTTATTAAATAGAATAAGGTTCAGGAAAACTTCTCAAACAAGGTATGGTCTGATCGACAAGAGGAGAATAGAGATCCAAGCTGAATAATATAAATCCCAATCGAAAGAACAAAGTGTGATGTCTTGGAACAAAAACAAAACCTAAAACGAAGAACTCAGTCTGGAAAAGAACGTGAATGAATTGTGTCTATAAGTCTGAGGCGGCCAGCCTCTTTTTAATCTAAAAATTAATTAAAAACGCGTCCCTAGGTAAAATAGGTCGAGCACCCTGGGCGAGCACCCTGGCGGAGCATGCGAGCAGGTGCTCGGTCGGCGAAAATCGTCTTTTTGCTCCAAATTGCTTCTTTTGCTCCAATGTGCTCCAATATCTTCAATCCATGCTCCAGAGCCTTAAAATACCTGAGAAGACACAAAAAGACTAGAAAATACTCAAAAACAACATGAAAAGACTAGCTAAAATGGGACAAAATACTAATATACTTGTTGGAAATATACTAGAAGAGGTTTGAAAATCACGGGAACTCACTTGCTTGTTGGAAAAATTTCGAACTTCATACCTTCTTCACTGGACCTTAGGACATGCACCGTAGTTAGCCGTGGGGTTCATAACCTAACCTTAATCACTCACAACCTAACAGAAGTTTCGGAATCCCCACTGTCATCTCTTACATAGATTAATGAAAATAAAGTACAGTGATCTTACCAGGGGAAATCGATCCAAAAGATGCCAACTTCTTCTAACCAAAGACCCTCTCCCATATAACTTTCCTCTCCCCTCTTTCCCTCTTTCCACGCCATCATTCTTTTGTTTATTCTTTGCAGCCATCGGTTTTCATTTGCCGATGCTTCACCCTTTTTCACAGCCATCACTTTTCTGATGCTTCTTCTTTATTTTTGTGGGACGAATCTCCATGAGGTCACAAAGGATACACGGGTCTACGCATCATCCCTTGGTTCACTTCGATTTTTAGTTTCCCTTCCCTTACAACAAGCTTTCCATGAGGTCACAAAGGATACACGGGTCTACGCATCATCCCTTGGTTCACTTCGGCTTGTTGCTTTGAACTTCTCCTTTTTATTTTCTTTTTCTTTTCTTTTCTTTCTTTTTATCGGTGTAATGGAGGGGAGTGAGAGAGGAAATATCATACTTTTTGGAGAGTTGCGTGGTCTTGTTTGGCTCGAATAGGTCTTCCCTAATGAACATCAAACCCCTAAGAAAGAAATTGAAGATCAGGTTAGGGTCCAATAGAAATCAGAGATGACATAGGTTCAACCTATTTCCCGCTAAGCGTGAGCTTTGGGGAATATTCAATCCGCCCAATGCCTTTCCGATACAGAACTTTGGCCAAGCTGTGAGTCATACAAGTAATCCTTAGTCCGAAAATAAATCCAATAGATCAAGTTCATAATTCCCAAACAAACTTTTGACTCGATAAAACTCTAAAACATACTCGATAAAAGTAAACCAAGCAGCAGGACATGATTCACTAAAAATCTAAGACTCTTGGGACTGACACAACAACAAGACTCAATAGAATATAAAATAAAATAAAATAACTAACCGCTCCTCCGGACTTAAATCACACCGTCTCCGGTGTGAAAAAGAACGAGAGATTGACGACAAGTGAAAATAAAAATACACATGGATAATACAATGATAATAGAGAGTAAAGGGGGATATCACTCAGTTGTCACGGTGTCGTGCTCGTCGCCCATGGAGCACCCTGGTGGAGCAGGTGCTCGCCTCTTCCTATGGCGCTATGGCTGCGCGGAGCCTGAGGTTGAGTTTGAAGGCTGGGGCATGGCAGCTGCTGCGGCGGTGGTATGGCAACATCCTCGTGCCAACGTTTGCATGATCCTCTGCATGAGGCTGTTGTTTCTCTTGGTTGACTCGATCATCCACCTCCTGTACTCGGCAGTGTCAGCATCATCAGAGATGGGTGGAAGATCAAACTCACCTTGAGTGGAGGCAGTATGATAAGGAAGTGCGAGCCGCGGGACTGGAGTGGCGTCATCATCGGTGTCATGTTGAGATATGCTCCGACGAGATGTGCTCGCCCTAGCTGATGATGATCGGCCCGGAATGGGGATAAGGTAGTATGGTGGTGGGTGGAACGCAAGATCGTCCATAGTGTAGAGTTCAGTCGCGGCCGGGTTCGGAAGCTCGATGAGGCTAGACTCCCTGGTTGCAGCGATGAACTGGTAGTATGACGGTGCAAGGATGATCTTGGAAGCGAGCAGGTGCTTCATATCCATCCGTGAGAGCTGGGTGATGCATGAAGCGGATGAAAGGTCCACTCGGTGATGGCGAAAAAGCAGAGTTAGGAGACTCCCTATTCGGTCAACTCGCTGTCCCTTGTTATTCTCCGTGGGGCTGTCCTTGATTCCGTAAATCACTTCGGCAAAGCGGACGCCTAAGTTGGAACGGTAGACCTCGAATTGTTCCGTGTTCTCGTTCCTTACAATATGAGCACATCCCAAGAATAGTAACAGCAACTCATCGATATGAACTTTGTTACCTACAGCCCGGGCAAAAAGCATGTTGCTGAAAATTCTCGCACATATGCGAAGTGCGGGATAGCGGAGGCGGTTTTGACTTGTGGAGTTGGAGGAGTAAGGGCCCGAGGCGATATGGTTCCAGAATTCTTTGGACTGTGCGAACGACTTTGGTGAATCCAGCTTGGTGACTGTCTCGCGGAAGCCATAGAGAACGCAAAAATCCCACATAGCAATATCATACTTCGTTCCTCCAGCAAAGAATGAAAATGTACCCTCTTCAAGTGTTGGGGAGTCCGGATCTTTGTACGTGAGAGTGGCGGTTGCTAGGCATTGTCTCACAAGGTCCGGGTAAAGCACATCTTCCTCTAACGCGAAAGACATGCAATCCGCGTGTCTTAGGATCCTCCGAACTTGCTCTTGGACACCGAGTTGCTGAAGCGTCATCTCGCACATGTACCTCGTGGGCTCTAGCTTCAGCCTGAGAAGCTGATTGTAGTAATAGGCATCGCGAGTGTCCCACGAGTCCAGAGAGATGGGCGGGAGTTCCTTGATTCTGAGATCGAAAGGCGTGTTTTCGGGGCGGGGCCACGGGTGCGTGGCGAGTCTCTCGGAGGCGGTGGCGAGTGTGGAGGTGCTAGCTTTGCCCTTTCCCTTGTTAGTGACGAAAAAATTCTTCGGAGGCATGATGAGACAGTGAAGAAGTCGTGGGCGACTTGCAGTGGGGCGGAGAGCGCGACGTGACAGAGTGATACGAGTTCGGTGAACCTGGGGGTTCGGTGATAGAGATGGAGAACGGAGGTGGAGTCTCACGGATCTAGTGGCGGAACGTGAAAAGTGGAGGAGAGACGTGGTGGAGTTTCGCGGAGAGTGAGGAAACTCGGTGACGGAGGTTCGCCGAAGATGGCGAGAAGATTTAGGGAGAGCGGTGAGCGGCAGAGGTGATGGATCTGAGATGAGAGGGTGGTTGAGTTGTGGTAGCTTCGGAGCAAAGATGAGAAGAGTCGGTGAGAAGCTTGGTTAAGGGGAAGGTAGGGGGGGAGGGGGGGAGGGAGGAGATGAGAGAGATGGTGATGATGGTTTGATGTTGATGGAGGAGCTCGGTCCGTGATATAAAGGAGAGAAGTGTAGGTGTTTTGAGATTTGGTAGGCTAGGCATCATGTCCTCGCAAAATAGGAAAAGAAAAGAAAGTTAGTGGTTGGGAAAGGGAAAAAATTTAGAATTTACCTTTTTTTTTTTGAGCACCGAAAGCTGGTTCTGGGGTGCTCGATACCCTTTTTTTTTTATATATATATATATATGATAGGAAAGTGAAATCACAAATAAAAATTAGTATCAATAAAATTTAAAATGAATTATGTACAAGAAACCTTACCGGTGGGTTTTTTTTTTTAAAAAAAATTACCTAAGTCATCGAGCCCCTTGTCTCAATGTGTGTATCAGCGAGATATGGCTTGATCCTTTGACCATTTACCACGAATTCAGTCTCCTTTCGCTTTAGCAATACCACCGCCCCCTTTGTTTTCACCTTTTTTAAAGGGAAAGGAGAAAATTTTTTTTTTTCTTTACTGAGACGAGAGTTGAACAATAGTACCTGATCGTTGGGAGAAAAACTCCTGGGGATGATCCTCTTGTCATGGTAAGCTTTTATTCGCTCCTTGTAAATCCTTTAGTTGTCGTAGGCGAGATGCCTAATTTCCTCCAACTCGTGCAGCTGCATGGATCTCCTCTCAAACGCAGGAAGGATGTCGAAGTTGAGCAATTTAATAGCCCAGGCCGCTTTGTACTCCAGTTCCACCGGTAGGTGGCATGCCTTCCCATACACCAAATGAAAAGGCGTTGTCCCCAACGGAGTCTTATACGCGGTCCTATACGCCCATAGAGCGTCATCCAACTTCTTGGACCAATCCCTACGCGTGATGCTCACCGTCTTCTGCAGTATACTCTTTATCTCCCTGTTGGAGATCTCGACCTACCCACTAGTTTGAGGGTGATAGGGAGAAGCTACCTTGTGCGTAACACCATTCTTTCTCAACAAGTTCTCAAAAACCTTGTTTATAAAATGTGAGCCTCCATCGCTAATTACCACTCTTGGGACTCCAAACCTCGGAAAGATAACACTCTTGAACATCTTGATGACCACTCTAGCATCATTAGTTGGGCTAGCCAGCGCTTCAACCCATTTTGAAACATAATCAACAGCCGCTAGAATGTATTCGTTACCGTAGGAGGATGGAAACGGTCCCATGAAGTCAATGCCCCATACATCGAAAACTTCAACTTCCAGAATAAAATTCTGGGGCATCTTATTCCGCTTACTGATGTTTCCTTGCCTTTGACACGCATCACACCTAGAGACAAACCTGTGTGCATCACGGAACATCGTAGGCCACCAATACCCGGCTTGTAAAGCCTTTGAAACCGTTTTTAATGTGGTGAAGTGCCCAGCATATGACGAACTGTGGCAATGGTGTAAAATCCCAGGGATCTCTGCCTCAGTCACACATCTCCTATACAGCCCATCCGAACATTGCTTGTACAAAAACGGTTCATCCCAATAATACCGCCTAACCTCGCGGAAAAACTTCTTCTTTTTGTTTCCAGTTAGGTTCTCAGGAACCTTATCAGCAGGCAAGAAGTTTGCAATCTCTCCAAACCATGGGAAGCTAGAGGGCTGACCTGTTTGAATTAATTCACAAGAATTTTCGGGAGCAGGTGCTCCATCGGATGCTCGGTCGGGTGCTCGGTCGTTTGCTCGAAAAATTTCGCAGGTGTTGATAGAATAGATCTGTTCATCTGGTAGACTATCCTCCATGGGTGTGTCCTCTTCAATCTGCAACCTGCTCAAGTGATCCGCAACCCCATTTTCGGACCCTTTCTTGTCCTTTATCTCTAGATCGAATTCTTGTAGCAACAGAATCCACCTCAATAACCTGGGCTTTGCATCCTTTTTTGTCAGCAAATACTTCAATGCAGCGTGGTCTGTGTGCACAATTACCTTCGATCCGACGAGGTATGACCTGAACTTCTCAAAAGCGAAAACTATCGCTAGTAACTCCTTCTCGGTAGTGGCGTACTGACACTGAGCATCGTCCATCGTGCGGCTGGCATAATAAATCACGTGGAGCTTCTTGTCTCTCCTCTGACCCAGAACAGCTCCCACAGCAAAATCACTTACATCCATCATAATTTCGAATGGTAGCTCCCAATCTGGCGGTTGTACTATTGGTGCACTAACCAAGGCTCCTTTAATGGTGTGAAAAGCCGCCAAACAGTCACTATCAAATTCAAACTTCACCTCCTTACACAGCAATCTCGTAAGAGGTCTAGCAATCTAAGAAAAGTCCCTGATGAAGCGACGGTAAAATCCCGAATGTCCCAGAAAACTACGGATCCCTTTAACCGAATTAGGCGGTTGCAAACTCATCATGACTTCTACCTTTGCCTTGTCAACTTCGATCCCTTTTTCTGATATCTTGTGCCCAAGAACTATCCCATCTCGGACCATGAAGTGACACTTCTCCCAGTTGAGAACTAGATGCTTCTCCTCGCACATTTGCAATACCCTGCACAAATTAGACAAACAAGAAGAAAACGAACTCCCATACACAGAAAAGTCGTCCATAAATACTTCCATAATATCTTCAATAAGGTCAGTAAATATAGACATCATACAACGTTGAAACGTTGCTGGAGCATTACACAAACCGAATGGCATACGACAGTACGCGAAGGTGCCGTAAGGACATGTGAATGTCGTCTTCTCTTGATCGTCCGGGTGAATGGGAATCTGGAAAAATCCTGAAAAACCATCTAAGAAACAGTAATATGGATGGTTAGCCAGACGTTCTAGCATCTGGTCAATAAAGGGTAACGGAAAATGATCTTTGCGAGTGGCAGCATTCAATTTCTGATAATCTATGCACATCCTATGTCCGGTTACCGTCCTAGTTGGTATCAGTTCGCTCTTATCATTTTTAATCACTGTGATTCCCCCTTTCTTAGGAACTACATGCACAGGGCTGACCCACTTACTGTCAGAAATCGCATAAATCACACCAGCCTCTAGAAGTTTCATTATCTCTTTCTTGACGACATCTTTGAGGTTAGGGTTTAACCGCCTCTGATGCTCGATAGAAGTCATAGATTCATCTTCTAGGTGTATCCTGTGCATGCATAAGTCAGGGGATATACCAGTGATATCATCTAGTGAATATCCTAGAGCCTTCCTATACTTCTTCAATTCACACAAAAGCAAGGTAATCTCTACATTATTCAATTTCGCATTCACTATAACTAGATAAGTGGAGTTAAGACCAAGAAAAGCATACCTGAGCCCAGCTGGGAGGGTCTTCAACTCAAGCTTCGGAGCTTTCTGCTCACTCTAAGAGCCTCCCAAAATCGGATTTTTCGGAGCAGGTGCTCCTTGTGCTCGCTGGGGTGCTCGATGGACCTCGTTTATTGTGCCTTCTCCCAGGCTCAGAAATTCATCCCCTTCCTCTACTCTGATGTTGGAATCAAGAAACTTGGCGAATCCATGGGTGTCTTCACTCAGAAAACCATGTGCACCCTCGGGTTTAGTCAATGCAACTTCCAAAGGATCATTCGCCAAGATCTCCTCAACCACATTTTCTGACTCATCATGGATCACAAATGTCTGTCCATCGATCATCGGTTTCTTGAGAAGCTTGCTCATCTCAAACTGAACCAACATATCTCCAAGACGGAGATCAACTATGCCTTCTTCAACATCAATGATAGCAAAAACCACCGGAAGCTTTGTAGACCGATCCGCAAAAACCAGTGAGATCTTTGTAGGCTTGAATTTGGTGAATCCCAGACGCTTAGCCACAGAGTATGGCATCAGATTGACGCTGGAACCTAAGTCGCACAAAGAACACGCAAAAGTACACGGTCCTATCTTCACCGAGATAACAAACCTCCCGGGGTCTTCTTTCTTTTTCAACACCTTACTCTGAAGTATGGCGCTGCACTCCTTAGAAACAATCATAACACTCTCTTCCTCAACAACCTTACCAGCAACCAGCTCCTTTATGTATCGCTTGAGAGAAGGCATCATTTGCACGGCATCAACCAAAGGAAGCTTCACCGTCAAATCCTTAAGCATCTCCTTGCACTTTGCATCCTCCAAATCCTTGCGAGATTTTCTTGGAGGTACTGGATAAGGGACCTTGGGTATGTAGACTCGTTCTAGTGGAGTTTCTGGAATTTTTGAAATTTTCGTGGGAGCACCCTGTGGGAGCAGGTGCTCCGCAGCAGAGTTGGGGTGCTCGGAAAATTTTGAATCGTTTGGAACAGTTCCCAGAGGTGTTCCTGAGCTTGATTCAACCTCAACATTTCCATCTTTCACAGCAGAATCACTCCCTTCAGCCTGATGCTCGGAATTCTTCTCCTTAGCCTTTCCGTGGAAGCTTCTCATCGTAGGCGGTACCAGCAACTTTCCACTCCTCAACTCAACAGCATTCACGTGATATGCATTACTGGGCAGTTCACCTTTACCTGGAAGAGCTCCAGCTGGTCTCTTGATAGCCTCGGCGGTTTGAGCTACTTGTGTATCAAGCTTCTTCACATGCGCGGTGACAGCTTCATACTTCGCGTTTAAATCAGTGTACATGTGATCCACCTTGGCATTTATCTCAGTAGAAGCCTTCTGTTGGTTAACCATCAGTTGCTGCATAAGACTTTTCAATTCATCTTGAGATGTAGGCGCAAAGGCAGCTTGTGGTGGTGCCGTGAAACTTGTGTTTTGTTGTTGGTTTCCTCCTTGAAACCGATTCTGATTCTGATTGGGGATGTACTGCTTCCCCTGAGTGTTGCTGGAGTAGAATTTTTGAAAACCCTGAGCTTGTGGTAACTGAGTGATACCTCCTTGTTGCGGATAGACTTGGTCTTGTGGGTTCTCGACATTGGTGCTTCGGTAGGAGAGGTTGGGGTGGCTCCGATAATTCTGATTAAAACCACGGTTTTGGACATACCCCTGACCACTTACGTAGTTAACCTCATGCACTCCAGCATCGTCATCTTCCTCAAACTCTTGAGAAACGGGCGCAGCCCCATTTTCTTCCACAAACTTGACCGGTCTTTGACTTTCGCGTAGGAGCAAATTTAACTTTGCCGTCAGCTCATCTATCTTCTGAGTGTCCACACTGTTTACTTTCTTGGACCTATCATACTCAGGAGACCTGTTGCTAGAGCTTGAAGCAAGGTTCTCTATCAGCTCAAAAGCACCATCTCTGGTCTTGGTCATAAAATCCCCATTACTCGTGGCATTTAGGGCGTTGCGGTAATCCCATTCAACTCCATCATAAAATATTCCCAGAATCTGTTCATCTTTAAAACCATGATGAGGACACTCCCTACGATATTCCTTCAGTCTTTCCCAAGCTTCACAAAAAGCTTCACCAGAATGTTGTTAAAAAGATGAAATTTTGTTTCTTAGAGCGGCTGTCTTGGACTTAGTGTAGAAGTGGTCCAAAAAGGCAGCTCTAACTTCATCCCACGTCCTCAAAGAACCAGTTGGCAATGACTTCAACCACCTCTGAGCCTTGTCAGCAAGAGAAAACGGAAACAGCTTGCATTTTAGAAATTCCGACGGTACCCCATTAGAACCGGTGGTGCTGCAGATTTCTTCAAAATTTTCGATGTGGTCCATCGGTATCTTAGCTGGCAGTCCATGAAAAAGGTGCTGTTTCACCAATGTGATCATCTGAGGCTTGATCTCATAGTCTTGCCTCTGAATTGTTGGAGAAATAATAGCTGAGCGGTTTTGATAAAATGCATGGGGATTATCCGAATCCCCTATACCCGGCTGAACTCGTGGAGCTGGCGGTTGATCTCTTCTCAACTGAGCAATCTGATCCCTTAGAAACTGTAACTGAGCAGCCATACCATTGTCTTGTTCAGCCATGATGACCAGAGCAGCTGTAAGTCTCTTTTGACGGTTTTGACGTTCGATGCGAGCTAACTCTTCGTTGGTGAGGATGGTTAGATCTTCGGTGCAATTTTTTCTTGTTCTTCTACTGGTCATGCACCTGACACATAGCAGAAACAAATAAAAATTAAGATCAGTAGTTTCTTAGACTGAAAACAAAATCAAAAATCAAAGGTAACGCAATTGGTCCCCGGCAACGGCGCCAAAAACTTGATGTACAATGTTTTAACCCAATTAAATACTGCAAGTGCACAGAACAATCGCAATAGTATAAAAGGAATCGAATCCACAGAGACCAAGGTTACACTATGAAATTATGAGATTTAAATTTAAAGCTAAGACAATATGGTTTTTGTGTGATTTTTCGGAACAGCAAAATAAAATAAAATCGGTGTAAACAATTTATAAAAGGCACTAGGTCAAGGTATTTCGCTGGTGATTAGGAGATAAAACTGAGCAACTATTCAGGGCTAATTAACTACCGGTCTAGAACTCAAACATAAACAAATGCCGCCCCACTCTCGTGATGTATCGACACCTTTATCTAACAACCTAGAATCCGAAACTCTCGCCCGGACCTAACGAAGACGATAAGCATTAACAAACAGGTTCAATATGTTCACAATCGACCGCAGCAATCAACTCTCGTTGGCTGCGCCTCAATTGCTCACCAATGATTTTTCTAGCAACCTAGAGCACTCTCATGAATAAGTTTAACCTAAAAATCATAGGCTAGGTGATCAAGCTAACCTAGGCATTACGAACCCCTATTGGCGAAGACATATAAATTCCATTCCTATTTGTGCTCAGCCAGAAACAACCTAAACCACCATTGAAAACCTTAACCTAGCTATGGATCTACTCACACATGATGCAATCAAACACAACAAAGCAAAGAGATGAATTCATGACTTATTAAATAGAATAAGGTTCAGGAAAACTTCTCAGACAAGGTATGGTCTGATCGACAAGAGGAGAATAGAGATCCAAGCTGAATAATATAAATCCCAATCGAAAGAACAAAGTGTGATGTCTTGGAACAAAAACAAAACCTAAAACGAAGAACTCAGTCTGGAAAAGAACGTGAATGAATTGTGTCCATAAGTCTGAGGCGGCCAGCCTCTTTTTAATCTAAAAATTAATTAAAAACGCGTCCCTAGGTAAAATAGGTCGAGCACCCTGGGCGAGCACCCTGGCGGAGCATGCGAGCAGGTGCTCGGTCGGCGAAAATCATCTTTTTGCTCCAAATTGCTTCTTTTGCTCCAATGTGCTCCAATATCTTCAATCCATGCTCCAGAGCCTTAAAATACCTGAGAAGACACAAAAAGACTAGAAAAGACTCAAAAACAACATGAAAAGACTAGCTAAAATGGGACAAAATACTAATATATCAATACCACTCACACATAAAAACAATGCACCTCATGTCTAACATCCCTGGGTAGCGAACTAGCAATATTTCTTTGAGAATCCTGTAGTAGACAACATCACCAGATTGAGCCGAAATCCCATAATCTGCAGTTGGTCTTGACCTTCCTTCATCGTGAATCCTAAACGCAAATCCCCTACTGCAATACCTAGGATATGAGGTCGCAATGTAGATTGGGCCAGTTACTAACTCTACTAACCATGTCGGAAAAACCGAGCCACCTCTAATTCCTTCATTAACCTAAGAAAATAATATCCATAAAATTAATATAAAACACTAACGTAATAATTGAAAGCATTTATATATTACTATTATAGCCTACTTACGTAAAATTGTAGCCAAGTAATATAATCGTTCTCCTTATGCAGTTCAAGTTCTTCTTCAGTCTTTTCCGGAAAATGGCTACGTATTATTGCCATGTAAAGCCTGAAATCAAACAACATTATATAACCTTTGGTTGCTATTACTTATGTAAAAAATAATTTAGTATTTAAATAGATTTAGTTTTTTACCTTTCGTACTCCGCCATCTCCTCACAATTTGTTATGATATACTTATGCAAGTGAGTCCACTCCTGTTGTGAAAATTTGCGTTTCTTCTCTTTTCCACTTACTCGACCAACTTGCGAAAACAACTCAGGGACCACCAATGGATACATGGCTTTCTCACCTCTATCATCATGGCGAGCAGGACGTTTACTCTTCGTACGAACTTCCGATGGAAAGTAATATTCCCCAAAATGTGAGGTTTCTTCGTTGATGCTCTGTGCGACAATTGACCCCTCAACTCGACTTAAATTTTTAACCTTCTTCTTAAGATGGAACATGTACCGCTCAAAAGGATACATCCAACGGAATTGAACAGGACCACCAAGTGCGGCTTCATGGGGGAGGTGGATCGGAAGATGTTCCATAACATCAAAAAAGGACGGCGGAAATATCTTCTCAAGATTGCAAAGGATCAAGGGTATATTGTCTTCTAAATTGCGAATCCCCTCAAGTGTAAGTGTTCTCGTGCATAAATCCCGAAAGAAAGCACCAACTCCTGCAAATAAAAAAACACAAATTTAAATATATAGAAAATAAAAATATCAATAATTTTTAAAATACACATGAAAATAATTTATACCTGCAATTGCTTCGTAAACATCTTTATGAAGGAGCTCTGCAAAAGCGAATGGAAGAAGTCGCTGCATCACAACATGACAATCATGACTCTTCATTCCGATAAACTTTCCTTCTCCATAGTCGACGCAATTACGCAGATTAGATGCATATCCATCAGTGAATTTGACATCGTCTTGAATCCAATCAAAAAATTCTTTTTTCTTTTGTGCATCCAACCAGTACGGAGCAAAAGGATATTTACCATTGGGAAGAATTTCAAGAAAATCATGATCGCAAATCTCTGCCAAGTCCAACCTAGACTTCAGATTGTCTTTTGTCTTCCCCGGTACATTTAAAACCGTATTCATTATGTTATCAAAGAAGTTCTTTTCAACATGCATCACATCGAGGTTGTGCCTCAATAAATGGTCCTTCCAGTAAGGCAATTCCCAAAAGATACTCTTCTTGTGCCAATTATGAACTTCCCCGGCTCCGTACACAGTTTCATGTCCATTACCTCCACATTCAGAAGTCATCGGAGCACCAAAATCTCTCAACTGCTCCAATAATTTACAGCCGTCTTCCTCATCAATTGGAGCTTCAAACACTTGTTTATTTTTCGTAAATAAAGTTTTAGACCGACGATACGGATGCTCTATAGGTAGAAACTTTCTATGGCAATCAAACCAACATGACTTTCTTCCGTTCCTCAATTGGAATGCATCTGTGTTGTCCGAGCAATATGGGCACGATAGTCTTCCATGAGTTGTCCATCCAAATAACATTCCATATGCTGGAAAATCGCTAATGGTCCACATAAGAACCGCCCGCATCCTAAAATTCTGTTGGCGCGAAACATCAAACACTTCAGCACTGTGACTCCATAGCATTTGTAACTCATAGATCAATGGCTGGAGGAATACATCTAGTGATCTCTTTGGATGCTCAGGGCCGGGAACAAGAACGGAGAGAAATAAAAACTCTCGACGCATGCACATACCAGGGGGCAAATTGTACAGTGTTACGATTACGGGCCACAACGAATACTGCCTTCCATGCTTCCCAAATGGGTTGAAACCATTTGTATATAACCCGAGGTACACATTTCTTCTCTCATACGCAAAATCCGGATACATGGATTGAAAATGTTTCCACGCTTTAGCGTCCGACGGATGTGTAATCTCTCCATCTTGACGATGTTCTGCATGCCATCTCATTTGCTCTGCCGTGCGCTCAGATTGATATAACCTCTTCAACCTCGAAGTCAACGGTAAGTACCACATACGTTTAAATGGAATTGGAACTCTCCCACTAGTATCTTGAAACCGTGGTTTACGACAAAATCGACAACTTCTCCTGTCTTCATCTTCTCTCCAATATATCATACAGTTGTCGATGCACACATCAATTACTTGATACGGCAAACCAAGACCACCTACAAGTTTCTGTACCTCGTAGTATGATGCCGGTGCAAGATTATCTTCAGGCAAAAGATCTTTCACCATATCTGCAATCGCATCAACACATTCCTCTGCCAAATTGAAGTCCGTCTTAATGGTCATCATTCTACTAGCAGATGATAAAGGTGAATGACCATCTCTACACCCATCATATAATGGCTGCTTCGCTGCGTCTAACATATCAAAAAATCTTTTAGCTTCTACATTTGGTTCTTCAACCCTATCCTCATCTATTAAGGTCGAAGACAAATTCTCTCTAAATGCATCATTCACCATCTCAACGGTACCAACACCAAAATCTACTTCCGTTCTATGTTCTCCTAAGCTATCCGCAACATAGGGTTCACTGCTACTACTACCATATTCAAAATTTCTTTCTCCATGTAGATACCAAATCTTGTAACCCGGCATAAATCCAATGCTATACAAGTGATGCCATACTAATTCTATCTTAACATTACGAGAATTGCGACAAATTGAACATGGACATTTCATCTTACCACTTGTTTTCACTCGCGGTTGATTTCCAGCAACGGCCATGAACTCGCATATACCTCATGCATAACCATCGTTTAATAACTTCGACTCCGGATCAAACATTTCTTCATCCATCCACAATCTGAAATCTCTAGAAGATGACATCTCTTTCTCTACATGATTTTTAAAGAATTCTTGGGTAGAATTTTGTTGTTGTGATTGAATGGAGAAGTATGGTAACATATATATAATAACGCTTTCCGTCAGAAATCCGTCGAAATTTAACGGATATAATAACGGCTATAACAATGGCTATAACAACGGCTATATTAACGTTCAAATTTTCCGATGGATATTAATCCGTCGGAATCCATCAGAAATTTCTGACGGTAAACCGACGGATTTCTGACAGGAACCATCGGAAAATACCGACGGAATTCCGACAGATTTCCGATGGATATTAAAATTGTCAATTCCGTCGTAAATCCGTCGGTATTTTCCGACGGATATTAATTCCGTCGGAAATGCCGTCGGAATTGCGGTTGATTTTTTGTAGTGTAAATACTCAACTTCCGAAGCTGGATATGTTGCCTTCCATTCATCATTGGCCAAAGCTCTATCCACCCAACTTTCCACTGTATAAGTTCTTCTATTTCCCATCCAAGTCATAATACTTCCGGTAAAAGCCAAATCTGTAACTTTACATGTGGTAACCATGTTTCGAAAGTCAATGATATATTAGTATTTTGTCCCACTTTAGCTAGTCTTTTCATGTTATTTTTGAGTCTTTTCTAGTCTTTTTGTGTCTTCTCAGGTATTTTAAGGCTATGGAGCATGGATTGAAGATCTTGGAGCACATTGGAGCAAAAGAAGCAATTTGGAGCAAAAAGACGGTTTTCGCCGACCGAGCACCTGCTCGCAAGCTCCGCCAAGGTGTTCGCCCAGGGTGCTCGACCTATTTTACCTAGGGACGCGTTTTTATTTATTTTTATAAGAATAAAAGGCCCAGCCGCCTGATCGAATCATTCACGTTCTTTTCCAGACTGGACTTCTTGTTCTAGGTTGATTTTTGTATTCAAAACTCCACCACTTTGTTCTTTCGATTTGAATTTATATTATTCAGCTTGGACCTCTATTCTCCTCTTGTCGATCAGACCATACCTTGTTTGAGAAGTTTTCCTGAACCTTATTCTATTTAATAAGTCATGAATTAATCTTTATGCTTTGTTGTATTCGATTGCATCATGTGTTAGTAGATCCATAGCTAGGTTAAGGGTTTCAATGGTGGTTTAGGGTGTTCATGGCTGAGCATAGATAGGATCGGAATTTTATATGTCTTCGCCAATAGATGTTCGTAATGCCTAGGTTAGTTTGATCACCTAGCCTATGATTTCTAGGTTAAACTTATTCATGAGAGTGCTCTAGGTTGCTAGAAAAACCATTGGTGAGTAATTGGGCGTAGCCAACGAGAGTTGATTGCTGCGTTTGAATATGAACATATTGAACCTATTCGTTAATGCTTATCGTCTTCACTAGGTCCAGGTGAGAGTTTTGGGCTCTACGTTGTTAGATAAAGGCGTCGATACATCACGAGAGTGGGGCGACGTTAATTTGTGTTTGAGTTCTAGACCGGTAATTAATTAGTTCTGAATAGTTGCTCGGCCTTGCATCCTAATCACCAGCGAAATACCCTGACCTAGTGCCTTTAATTAATTGTTTGCACTGATTTTATTTTATTTTGCTGTTCTGAAAAATTACACCAACACCATTTTGTCTTAGCTTTGAATAAAATCTCATAAATTCATAGTGTAACCTTGGTCTCTGTGGATTCGATTCCTTTTATACTATTGCGATTGTTCTGTGCACTTGCAGTATTTAATTGGGTTAAAACTTCACACATCAAGTTTTTGGCGCCGTTGCCGGGGACCAATTGCGTTACCTTTGATTTTTGATTTTGTTTTCAGTCTAAGAAACTACTGACCTTAATTTTTATTTATTTCTGCTATGTGTCAGGTGCATGACCAGTAGAAGAACAAGAAAAAATTGCACCGAAGATCTAACCATCCTCACCAACGAAGAGTTAGCTCGCATCGAACGTCAAAACCGTCAAAAGAGACTTACAGCTGCTCCGGTCATCATGGCTGAACAAGATAATGGTATGGCTGCTCAGTTACAGTTGCTAAGGGATCAGATTGCTCAGTTGAGAAGAGATCAACCACCAGCTCCACGAGTTCAGCCAGGTATAGGGGATTCGGATAACCCCCATGCATTTTATCAAAACCGCTCAGCTATTGTCTCTCCGACAATTCAGAGGCAAGACTATGAGATCAAGCCTCAGATGATCACATTGGTGAAACAGCATCTCTTTCACGGACTGCCAGCTGAGATACCGATGGACCACATCAAAAATTTTGAAGAAATCTGCAGCACCACCGGTTCTAATGGGGTACCGTCCGAATTTCTTAAATACAAGCTGTTTCCGTTTTCTCTTGCTGACAAGGCTCAGAAGTGGTTGAAGTCATTGCCAGCTGGTTCTTTGAGGACATGGGATGAAGTTAGAGCTGCCTTTTTGGACCACTTCTACACTAAGTCCAAGACAGCCGCTCTACGAAACAAGATTTCGTCTTTCCAACAACATTCTGGTGAAGCTTTTTGTGAAGCTTGGGAAAGACTGAAGGAATACCGAAGGGAGTGTCCTCATCATGGTTTTAAAGATGAACAAATTCTGGGAATATTTTATGATGGAGTTGAATGGGATTACCGCAATGCCCTAAATGCCACGAGTAATGAGGATTTTATGACCAAGACTAGAGATGGTGCTTTTGAGCTGATAGAGAACCTTGCTTCAAGCTCTAGCAACAGGTCTCCTGAGTATGATAGGTCTAAGAAAGTAAACAGTGTGGACACTCAGAAGATAGATGAGCTGACGGCAAAGGTAAATTTGATCCTACGCGAGAGTCAAAGACCGGTCAAGTTTGTGGAAGAAAATGGGGCTGCGCCCATTTCTCAAGAGTTTGAGGAAGATGACGATGCTGGAGTGCATGAGGTTAACTATGTAAGTGGTCAGGGGTATGTCCAGAACCATGGTTTTAATCAGAATTATTGGAGCCACCCCAACCTCTCCTACCGAAGCACTAATGTCGAGAACCCACAAGACCAAGTCTATCCGCAACAAGGAGGTATCACTCAGTTACCACAAGCTCAGGGTTTTCAAAAATTCTACTCCAGCAACACTTAGGGGAAGCAGTACATCCCCAATCAAAATCAGAATCGGTTCCAAGGAGGAAACCAACAACAAAACACAAGTTTCACGGCACCACCACAAGTTGCCTCCGCCCCCACATCTCAAGATGAACTGAAGAGTCTTATGCAGCAGCTGATGGTTAACCAACAGAAGGCGTCTACTGAGATAAATGCCAAGGTGGATCACATGTACACTGATTTAAATGCGAAGTATGAAGCTGTCACCGCACATGTGAAGAAGCTTGATACACAAGTAGGTCAAACCGCCGAGGCTATCAAGAGACCAGCTGGAGCTCTTCCAGATAAAGGTGAACTACCTAGTAATGCATATCACGTGAATGCTGTTGAGTTGAGGAGTGGAAAGTTGCTGGTACCACCTACGATGAGAAGCTTCCACGGGAAGGCTAAGGAGAAGAATTCCGAGCATCAGGCTCAAGGGAGTGAATCTGCTGTGAAAGATGGAAATGTTGAGGTTGAATCAAGATCAGGAACACCTCTGGGAACTGTTCCAACTGAATCTGAAGAAAAATTTTCCGAGCACCCCAACTCTGCTACAGAGTACCTGCTCGCACAGGGTGCTCCCACGAAAATTTCAAAAAGTCCTGAAACTCCACCAGAACGAGTCTACATACCCAAAGTCCCCTATCCAGTGCCTCCAAGGAAATCTCGCAAGGATTTGGAAGATGCAAAGTGCAAGGAGATGCTTAAGGATTTGACGGTGAAGCTTCCTTTGGTTGATGCCGTGCAAATGATGCCTTCTCTCAAGCGATACATGAAGGAGCTGGTTGCTGGTAAGGTTGTTGAGGAAGAGAGTGTTATGATTGTTTCTAAGGAGTGCAGCGCCATACTTCAGAGTAAGGTGTTGAAAAAGAAGGAAGATCCCGGGAGGTTTGTTATCTCGGTGAAGATAGGACCGTGCACATTCGCTTGTTCTTTGTGTGACTTAGGTTCCAGCGTCAATCTGATGCCATACTCTGTGGCTAAGCGTCTGGGATTCACCAAGTTCAAGCCTACAAAGATCTCATTGGTTTTTGCGGATCAGTCTACAAAGCTTCTGGTGGGTATTATTGAAGATATGCACGTCCGAATTGGGGATACATTTATCCCAACTGATTTTGTGGTTCTGGAACTTGATGAAGAACCCAAGGACCCATTGATATTGGGTAGAGCATTCTTATGCACAGCTCGTGCCATCATTGATGTTGAAGAAGGCATAGTTGATCTCCGTCTTGAAGATATGTTAGTTCGGTTTGAGATGAGCAAGCTTCTCAAGAAACCGATGATTGATGGACAGACATTCGTGATCGATGATGGTTCAGTGATAGCGGAGGATGTGGTTGAAGAGATTTTGGCGAATGATCCTTTAGAAGTCGCATTGACTAAACTCGAGGGTGAACACGGTTTTCTGAGTGAAGACACCCATGGATTCGCCAAGTTTCTTGATTCCAACATCAGAGTGGAAGAAGGAAATAAATTTCTGAGCCTGGGAGAAGGCACAAAAAACGAGGCCCAGCGAGCACCCCAGCGAGCACAAAGAGCACCTGCTCCAAAAAATCCGATCTTGGAAAGCTCTTGGAGTGAGCTGAAAGCTCCAAAGCTTGAGTTGAAGACCCTCCCAGCAGGGCTCAGGTATGTTTTTCTTGGTCCGAACTCCACCTATCCCATTATAGTGAATGCGAACCTGAACAATGTAGAGGTTACCTTGCTTTTGTGTGAATTGAGGAAGTATAGGAAGGCTCTAGGATATTCACTAGATGATATCACTGGGATATCCCCTGACTTATACATGCACAAGATACACCTAGAGGATGAATCTATGACTTTTGTCGAGCATCAGAGGCGGTTAAACCCTAACCTCAAGGATGTCGTCAAGAAAGAGATAATGAAACTTCTAGAGGCTGGTGTGATTTATGCGATTTCTGACAGTAAGTGGGTCAGCCCTGTGCATGTAGTTCCTAAGAAAGGAGGAATCACAGTGATTAAAAATGATAAGAGCAAACTGATACCAACTAGGACGGTAACCGGACATAGGATGTGCATAGATTATCGGAAATTGAATGCTGTCACTCGCAAAGATCATTTTCCGTTACCCTTTATTGACCAGATGCTAGAGCGTCTGGCTAACCATCCATATTACTGTTTCCTAGATGGTTTTTCAGGGTTTTTCCAGATTCCCATCCACCCGGACGATCAAAAGAAGACGACATTCACATGTCCTTACGGCACCTTCCCGTACAGCCGTATGCCATTCGGTTTGTGTAATGCTCCAGCAACGTTTCAACGTTGTATGATGTCTATATTTACTGACCTTATTGAGGATATTATGGAAGTATTTATGGATGACTTTTCTGTGTATGGGAGTTCGTTTTCTTCTTGCTTGTCTAATTTGTGCAGGGTATTGCAAAGGTGCGAGGAGAAGCATCTAGTTCTCAACTGGGAGAAGTGTCACTTCATGGTCCGAGATGGGATAGTGCTTGGGCACAAAATATCAGAGAAAGGGATCGAAGTTAACAAGGCAAAGGTAGAAGTCATGATGAGTTTGCAACCGCCTAATTCGGTTAAGGGGATCTGCAGTTTTCTGGGATATGGGGATTTTACCGTCGCTTCATCAGGGATTTCTCCAAGATTGCTAGACCTCTTACAAGATTGCTGTGTAAGGAGGTGAAGTTTGAATTTGATAGTGACTGTTTGGCGGCTTTCCACACCATTAAGGGAGCCTTGGTTAGTGCACCGATAGTACAGCCGCCGGATTGGGAGCTACCATTTGAAATTATGACGGATGCAAGTGATTTTGCTGTGGGAGCTGTTCTGGGTCAGAGGAGAGACAAGAAGCTCCATGTGATTTATTATGCCAGTCGGACAATGGACGATGCTCAATGTCAGTACGCCACTACCGAGAAGGAATTATTAGCGATTGTTTTCGCTTTTGAGAAGTTCAGGTCATACCTCGTCGGATCGAAGGTAATTTTTCACACAGACCACGCTGCATTGAAGTATTTGCTGACAAAGAAGGATGCAAAGCCCAGGTTATTAAGGTGGATTCTGTTGCTACAAGAGTTCGATCTAGAGATAAAGGACAAGAAAGGGTCCGAAAATGGGGTTGCAGATCATTTGAGCAGGTTGCAGATTGAAGAAGACACACCCATGGAGGATAGTCTACCAGATGAACAGATCTATTTTATCAGCACTTGCAAAAATTTCCGAGCACCTGACCGAGCACCCGGCCGAGCATCCGACCGAGCACCTGCTCCGCCCGTTGGAGCACCTGCTCCCGAAATTTGTTGTGAATCATTTCAACCAGGTCAGTCCTCTAGCTTCCCATGGTTTGGAGAGATTGCAAACTTCTTGGCTGCTGACAAGGTTCCTGAGAACCTAACTGGAAGCAAAAGGAAGAAGTTTTTCCGCGAGGTTAGGCGGTACTATTGGGATGAACCGTTCTTGTACAAGCAGTGTTCGGATGGGCTGTATAGGAGATGTGTATCTGAGGCAGAGATCCCTGGTATTTTACAGCATTGCCACAGTTCGTCATATGCTGGGCACTTCGCCACATTCAAAATGGTTTCAAAGGCTTTACAAGCCGGATATTAGTGGCCTACGATGTTCCGTGATGCACACAGGTTTGTCTCTAGGTGTGATGCGTGTCAAAGGCAGGGAAACATCAGTAAGCGCAATGAGATGCCCCAGAATTTTATTCTGGAAGTTGAAGTTTTCGATGTATGGGGCATAGACTTCATGGGACCGTTTCCATCCTCCTACGGTAATAAATACATTCTAGTGGCTGTTGATTATATTTCTAAGTGGGTTGAAGCGCTGGCTAGCCCAACTAATGATGTTAGAGTGGTCATAAAGATGTTCAAGAGTGTCATCTTTCCGAGGTTTGGGGTTCCAAGAGTGGTGATTAGCGATGGAGGCTCACACTTCATAAACAAGGTTTTTGAGAACTTGTTGAAGAAGAATGGTGTCACGCATAAGGTATCTTCTCCTTATCACCCTCAAACTAGTGGACAGGTCGAGATCTCCAACAGGGAGATAAAGAGTATCCTGCAGAAGACGGTGAGCACCACGCGAAAGGATTGGTCGAAGAAGTTGGATGACGCTCTATGGGCGTATAGGACCGCGTATAGGACCGCGTATAAAACACCGTTGGGGACAACGCCTTTTTACTTGGTGTATGGGAATGCATGCCACCTACCGGTGGAACTGGAGTACAAAGCGGCCTGGGCTATTAAATTGCTCAACTTTGACATTCTTCCTACGTTCGAGAGGAGATCCATGCAGCTGCACGAGTTGGAGGAAATTAGGCATCTCGCCTACGATAACTCAAGGATTTACAAGGAGCGAATAAAAGCTTACCATGACAAGAGGATCATCCCCAAGATTTTTTCTCCAAACGATCAGGTATTATTGTTCAACTCTCGTCTCAGATTATTTCCAGGTAAGCTGAAGTCCAGATGGTCCGGCCCCTTCACGATCAAGGAGGTTAGACCACATGGAGCCGTGGTGTTGCTAAACGCGAAAGGAGACGAGTTCGTGGTAAATGGCCAAAGGATCAAGCCATATCTTGCAGATACACACATTGGAGAAGGTGACACTGTCGCCTTAGGTGATGTTCCTCACGCCTAAACGGTCCACAAAGTCGAGCTAACGACTTAAAACAAGCGCTTGGTGGGAGGCAACCCACCGGTAAGGTTTCTTGTACATAATTTATTTTTCATTTGTTTTTATACTAATTTTTACTTGTGATTTCATTTCTCATCTTTAATCCAAAAAAAAAAAAAAAAAAGGGGGTATCGAGCACCCCAGAACTGGACCGAGCACCTGCTCAACCGGGGTGCTCGACGAGTCAACTCAAACAAAAGGTAAAATCCAAATTTTTCTTTTCCCAACCCCACTAACCTTCTCTTTTTCCTATTTTGCAGGGACATGCATTGGTCACCACTACCATCCAATACCGAAGCCCTACCTCCTCTCTCCTTTATATCACGGACCGAGCTCCTCCATCACATTAAACCTCCATCGCCATCTCTCTCTCTTCTAATCCGTGACTTCGAGTTCTCCACATCAACCGTTCTCCTTCACCTCTCGGTTTGTCGCTCGTAAGACTCCTCCTCCGTCTTCCATCTCCACCGCTCAACAAAGCTTTCATCTCCTCCTCTCAAATCCGAAAGCTCTCGGCCGATCTCTATCTCCGCCGTTCACCGCCCTCACCAAGTCGCGAAGCTTCTCGTGACCGCAAGTTTCTCTCGACTTGCTCTCGCTTCGCCGCTCCTCCGCCACTTCGCCCTTCATCTCTCCACCTCTCGTTCTCACCGAGCCGCCAACCCATCCGTGCCTCCACACTCCGCTAAGCCGCGCTCCCCGCCGCTCGTTCTCTCGCGAGCTCCTCTCTTCCGCTCGAATCACCAAGTTCTCCAGGGATCTCTCTCGCCATCACCATCACCGATCTCCTCGTCGCTCTGTCCCAACGTCGTCCTCCGCCTCACCGAACGTCACCCTCAGCTTTTTCACACTCGGCCGATCCACTCTTGTCACTACCGCCGCTCCAAGCTCCTTTTTCTCACCATGCCTCCCAAGCAATATTTCGCCTCCAACAAAGGAAAAGGCAAAGTAAGCACCTCCACACGAGCCACCACCTCCGAGAGACTCGCCACGCACCCGTGGCCCCACCCCGAAAATACGCCTTTTGATCTCGGAATCAAGGAGCTCCCGCCCATCTCACCGGACTCGTGGGACACTCGTGATGCCTATTACTATAATCAGCTTCTTGGGGTGAAACTAGAGCCCACAAGGTACATGTGCGAGACGACCCTTCAGCAACTCGGTCTCCAAGAGCAAGTTCGGAGGATCCTAAGCCATGCGCATTGCCAGTCTTTTGCGCTAGAGGAGGATGTGCTTTACCCGGACCTTGTGAGATAATGCCTAGCCACCGCCACTCTCACCTACAAAAATCCGGACAACCCAACATTTGAAGAAGGTACATTTTCGTTCTTTGCTGGAGGAACGAAGTACGACATCGCTATGTGGAATTTTTGTGTTTTGTATGGCTTCCGCGAGACGGTCACCAAGTTGGATTCACCAAAGTCATTCGTGCAGTCCAAGGAATTCTGGAGCCATATCGCCTTGGGCCCTTACTCCTCCAACTCCGCAAGTCAAAACCGCCTCCGCCATCCCGCACTTCGCATATGTGCGAGAATTTTCAGCAACATGCTTTTTGCCTGGGCTGTAGGTAACAAAGTCCACATCGATGAGTTGCTGCTATTATTTTTGGGATGTGCTGATATTGTAGGGAACGGGAACACGGAGCAATTCGAGGTCTACCGTTCCAACTTAGGCATCCGCTTTGCCGAAGTCATCTGCGGAATCAAGGACAGCCCCACGGAGAACAACAAGGGCCAGCGCGTTGAGCGAATAGGGAGTCTCCTAACTCCACTCTTCCGCCATCACCGAGTGGACCTTTCATACGCTTCATGTGTCGCTCAGCTCTCCAGGATGGATATGAAGCACCTGCTTGCATCCAAGATCATCATTGCGCCTTCCAACTACCAGTTCATCACTGCGACCGGGAAGTCTTGCCTCATCGAGCTTCCAAACCCGGCCGCGACTGGGCTCTACACTATGGACGATCTTGCGTTCCACCCACCGCAGTACCTCATCACCAACCAGGGCCGCTCATCATCAGCTAGGGCGAGCACATCTCGTCGCAGCATATCTCATCACGTCACCGACGATGACGCCACACCGGTCCCGCGCCTCGCACTTCCCTACCATACCGCCTCTACTCAAGGTGAGTTTGATCTTCCACCCATCTCTGATGATTCTGACACTGCCGAGTATAGGAGGTGGATGATCGAGTCAACCAAGCGAAACAACAGCCTCATGCAGAGGATTATGCAAATGTTGGCACGAGGATGTTGCCATACCACCACCGCAGCAGCTGCCGCGCCCCAGCCTTCAAACTCAACCTCAGGCTCCGGGCAGCCATTGCGCCGTAGGAAGAGGCGAGCACCTACTCCACCAGGGTGCTCCATGGGCGACGAGCACGACACCGCGACAACTGAGTGATATTCCCCTTTACCCTCTATCATCATTGTATTATCCATGTTTGTTTTTATTTTTCCTTTGTCGCCAATCTCTCATTCTTTTTCACACCGGAGACGGTGTGATTTAAGTCCGGGGGAGCGGTTAGTTATTTTATTTTATTTTATATCCTATTGAGTCTTGTTGTTATGCCAGTCCCAAGAGTCTTAGATTTTTAGTGAATCAGGTCCTGCTGCTTGGTTTACTTTTATCGAGTATGTTTTAGAGTTTTATCGAGTCAAAAGCTTGTTTGGGAATTATGAACTTGATCTATTGGATTTATTTTCGGACTAAGGATTACTTGTATGATTCACAGCTTGGCCAAAGTTCTGTATCGGAAAGGCATTGGGCGGATTGAATATTCCCCAAAGCTCACGCTTAGCGGGAAATAGGTTGAACCTATGTCATCTCTGATTTTTATTGGACCCTAACCTGATCTTCAATTTCTTTCTCAGGGGTTTGATGTTCATTAGGGAAGACCTATTCGAGCCAAACAAGACCACACAACTCTCCACAAAGTATGCTATTCCTCTCTTACTCCCCTTCATTACACCGAGAAAAAGAAAAGAAAAGAAAAAGAAAATAAAAAGAAGAAGTTCAAAGCAACAAGCCGAAGTGAACCAAGGGATGATGCGTAAACCCGTGTATCCTTTGCGACCTCATGGAAAGCTTGTTGTAAGGGAAACTAAAAAATCGAAGTGAACCAAGGGATGATGCGTAGACCCGTGTATCCTTTGTGACCTCATGGAGATTCGTCCCACAAAAACAAAGAAGAAGCATCAGAAAAGTGATGGCTGTGTTAAAGGGTGAAGCATCGGCAAATGAAAACCGATGGCTGTGAAAAATAAAAAAGAAAAATCATGGCGTGGAAAGAGGGAAAGAGTGGAGAGGAAAGTTATACGGGAGAGGGTCTTTGGTTAGAAGAAGTTGGCACCTTTTGGACCGATTTCCCCTGGTAAGATCACTGCACTTTATTTTTATTAATCTATGTAAGAGATGACAGTGGGGATTCTGAAACTTCTGTTGGGATGTGAGTTATTAAGGTTAGGTCATGAACCCCACGGCTAACTACGGTACATGTCCTAAGGTCCAGTGAAGAAGGTAAGAAGTTCAAAATTTTTCCAACAAGCAAGTGAGTTCCCGTGATTTTCAAACCTCTTCTCAGTTCTTGATCTTGTTTTGTTTGAGGATAAACAAAGGTCTAAGTCCGGGGGAGTTGATATATTAGTATTTTGTCCCACTTTAGCTAGTCTTTTCATGTTATTTTTGAGTCTTTTCTAGTCTTTTTGTGTCTTCTCAGGTATTTTAAGGCTATGGAGCATGGATTGAAGATATTGGAGCACATTGGAGCAAAAGAAGCAATTTGGAGCAAAAAGACGGTTTTCGCCGACCGAGCACCTGCTCGCAAGCTCCGCCAGGGTGCTCGCCCAGGGTGCTCGCCCAGGGTGCTCGACCTATTTTACCTAGAGATGTGTTTTTATTTATTTTTATAAGAATAAAAGGCCCAGCCGCCTGATCGAAGCATTCACGTTCTTTTCCAGACTTGAGTTCTTGTTCTAGGTTGATTTTTGTATTCAAAACTCCACCACTTTGTTCTTTCGATTTGGATTTATATTATTCAGCTTGGACCTCTATTCTCCTCTTGTCGATCAGACCATACCTTGTTTGAGAAGTTTTCCTGAACCTTATTCTATTTAATAAGTCATGAATTCATCTTTATGCTTTGTTGTATTCGATTGCATCATGTGTGAGTAGATCCATAGCTAGGTTAAGGGTTTCAATGGTGGTTTAGGGTGTTCATGGCTGAGCATAGATAGGATCAGAATTTTATATGTCTTCGCCAATAGGGGTTCGTAATGCCTAGGTTAGTTTGATCACCTAGCCTATGATTTCTAGGTTATATTCATGAGAGTGCTCTAGGTTGCTAGAAAAACCATTGGTGAGTAATTGGGCATAGCCAACGAGAGTTGATTGCTGCGTTTGAATATGAACATATTGAACCTATTCGTTAATGCTTATCGTCTTCACTAGGTCCAGGCGAGAGTTTCGGGCTCTATGTTGTTAGATAAAGGCGTCGATACATCACGAGAGTGGGGCGACGTTAATTTGTGTTTGAGTTCTAGACCGGTAATTAATTAGTCCTGAATAGTTGCTCGGCCTTGCATCCTAATCACCAGCGAAATACCCTGACCTAGTGCCTTTAATTAATTGTTTGCACCGATTTTATTTTATTTTGCTGTTCCAAAAAATTACACCAACACCATTTTGTCTTAGCTTTGAATAAAATCTCATAAATTCATAGTGTAACCTTGGTCTCTGTGGATTCGATTCCTTTTATACTATTGCGATTGTTCTGTGCACTTGCAGTATTTAATTGGGTTAAAACTTCACACATCAGTCAACTAGACTCCATTGTTCTCTTACACGTCCTTCTCTTTTCTCATTGGCATTAAGTATTTCATTAAAGTCTCCAGCCATCAACCATGGTCCTTGGCGCTTTAACGAAATACATGCTAGTCTTTCCCATAAAACATGGCGAAGTTTCCGTATTGAATGACCATAAACACAAGAAAAATAATAAAAACCTTCTTTATTAGTTATCTTACAATCTATGAGTCTTTCATCCATAGATAAGATGGTTACAGAGACTTTCTTATTCCACATTAAAGCTAGACCACCTCCAATGCCTAAAGACGATACACATCGTACATTATCATAATTTAACTGAGCTGCTACATCACGCACCACATTATCTTTGTTCTTCGTCTCGATCAAGAAAAGTATGTCCGGGGAATAAGTTACCTTGATTCCCTTAAGGCGTCGAACGACCAGGTTGCTTTTCAATCCCCGGCAGTTCCAAATGGCTGTATTCATTTTGACCCCGGTGGCTTGTGGCCCACCGAACCTTCTCCAAGTGTGTGTGGTGATGTTGAGTTTGTGTTGTTTTCCCTGCCTTCTTCTTCATCCTTCTTCGTCATGAACCAGTTGTGTATCTCCATGATCTCTGTCTGTATTCTTCTTCGTTTAGAGAAACTCTCATGGGCGTTATCAGTTGTGTAGCCTTGTTTCAATTCGTAGCAAAGCAATTGTGGTTGTTCGGTCGCGTTAGAGGATGATGCTTCCGTCTTCCTCTTCTTAGGTCCAGCTTGTTGATCAGTATCCTCACGTCCCTTACTTTCTCCATTTCCAAATGGCACAGGACCGCCATCTGTTTGTTGCTCACCATTAAATCCTGGTGGGATATCATCTCCGTCAGCATCTCCTCTGTCATCATTGTCTTCATCGTCATCTCCTCCGTCGTCATACTGCTCCGGTTCCGCTTTAATGTTACTTGGGCATTCATTGGCTTCGTGTGTCATGAGACCACACAAATTACAAAAGTTCTGTAGTTTCTCATAGCGAAACTTAAGGACTGTCTCTTGAGTTCCAAATTTGACTATTCTTTGAAAACGCAGAGGAGTATTGATGTTCCACCAGAGTTTAACTCGCACATAATCAACCATGATCGCGTTGTCTCCTTCGAAGTCTGTTTCAATGAAGTTTCCGAGATTCATTCCGATCTCTCTCACCAAACGGAGAGTTAAAAAATGAATTGGGATTCCAGTGATTTGAACCCAAAAGGGGATATTTTGGAGATCGTCATCAGAATGGAGCGGAGTCCATTTTTGCGTTACACACATGAAATCATTGAAACTCCATGGATCTCTGCGGATAACGGATTGCATCGCTTCTTCTGTTTGGAAGATGAATTGGACTTTTCAATTTTCGATGATTCTTCCAATGACTTCTTCCCCCGCACCCCACAATCTCGGCAAAGTGTTTATCATCGCCCTTAAGTTCTGTTTTCTCGGGTTGACCGGTTTGACAATAACGCTATGGCGTGTAGCGTTAACCGCTTCTTCACAGATGTCAAGAGGTAGGCTGAGGACTTCATCTTCGATTCCAAGAGTACACTCTTGTAATTGCTTTCTAACTTCATCAGCCATGATCAATAAAACCAGAGGAAACTTGTCCTTTAAACTCTGTTCATCTTGATCAAAACAGAGACACACACAGAGCATATATAGGTTTCGCACATCGACGGTTACTCCATCGACGGTTACACCAACTGTCTGCTCTGAATCAACCGTCGAAAACCGACGTAACCACCCTCTTCTTCTCGAAGAGACACCAAACTTGGACGAACTGGTGTGTCGCCTTCTTCGTCTCCTCCATCTCGTCATTTTACTTATTTTATTATTATCAGGGCATTATTACTAGTAATTTGGCTAACTATGGCACTGTGTAAAAATTTTATGACCTTTCTGTTTATTTATAGATCTACGTCAAATATTAATTTCTTTCAAATTAAATTAGAACTAAGGTGTATTAAATCATAATTTTAAAAAGATTAAAATTAATGTGGCAATATCTACGTATACAATAAGTAGTTAATGATTTTATTTTACTCAGCAACTAGTCCCTATTCATTAATTTTTTATATAGAATTTAAAGAATAGTAAAAAACATAATCATTCATCATAAACCTTCAATACCTTCATACGTGATCGATTTTCATCTTGTCTTTTAGATAAATATATTTATTTAAAATATAGCATTGCTCCAATTGACAGGTTGTTGCTAAACGAATTTCCAAAATTAACCTCATCGACTTTAGTTTTTCATGTGGACCTAATGAATTTAAAAACTTGTCCAATTACTTTAATTAGCTCATAATTATAATTATTTTCTTATAAGAAAAAGGAAAGAGAGAGAGAGAGAGAGAGCCAAAATAAATAGATTAAAAAAAAAAGTTTACGTAAGGACTAAAGGAGAGCGTGAGTATCTAATATAATTGGGGGAAGAAATTGATATTCGATTTTACTAAAATGTTAAAAATGTGAATAATATAGTACCAAACACACAGTAGTTGATATATAGTAAAAAGTGTCATAATCAACAAAATAATTTCGAATTACTCGTTTTTAAAATCTTTTGTTTTGTCTTTTAACTGATTAAAGGTCTGAAGTCTGAACTATAGTAAAAGAAGTGACTTTGGACCACAATGTGTTTAAGGAAACTAGTTTGTTAAATAAGTAATGCATGCATTTGCGTTCATCTTTCTCCTTTAGCACATTAGTCAAATACATAACTATTGATTTGTTGAAAGCATCATGATCTTTTTAACAAAAGCTTTTTACATAAAAATAAATAAATAGTATATCAAACTGGAATTTACAGAATAAATCATTTAGACTTATTTGACAATTTTTCAGAAAAAAAAAAAAAGATATCGTTTTAGTATAACTTATGATGAAATAGAACATTTGATCCACTGTACGTATCCATATGTCTCTGTTAAGAAAATGAAAGCAAGACTAAAGCTAAAGGGTCTGACCAAAAGAAATGGCCATTCTCTGAAGATCCTTGGGGAACACGTCACAAGCTTGGCTTTGGCTCCAAGTAAAGGCAGTCTCTGATTTCACGTAAATTGGGTTAGAGCTTTGGTTCTGTACATTGAAGAATGGTTCGTTTATATACTCATCGGACCATTTCATTTCTTCGAATCCGCTATTATCTACCGTCTGCAATTCAACATGATCTTCTCCAGAGATATTGCTTGAAGTGTTGTCTGATAGAGGAGGAAGAATAATCGAGGGTTTCACGCGTATCTGCGTTTCGAAACCCGCGTTTGAGATTGAATCATCAATGTTGAATTGCGTAGGAATGATGGAACAGAGCGAATTTTCTATTAAAACAGAGTTGGAGTCTTGCTTCTGAAACGCTAAGTAGTTAGGAAAATCAGACGGTTCTTTGAGAAAGAAGTCTTGATTAGTTTCTGAAGAGATACTTGTAGATTCAGAGAGAGGTTTATGTGTAATAGGGTCGATGCCTTTTTGTCTCAGCTTCTTCTTAATACAAGAATTCCACAAGTTCTTGATCTCGTTGTCTGTTCTCCCAGGAAGCCTCGCAGCAATTTGGGACCATCTAATACACAAAAACAGAACATAAACAAACAAACAAAAAAAAAACAGGGGATTTTAGAAAATACTCTGTTTCTGAAACAGAGCATCATTGTGTATATATGTTACCTGTTTCCAAGAACAGTATGAAGCTCGATAATGAGATTCTGTTCCTCTGAAGAGAAAGCTCCTCTTTTCAAATCAGGTCTTAAGTAATTGATCCATCTAAGTCTACAGCTCTTCCCACATCTCTGAAGACCTATAGATTCAAACAGATCTTGTTCTGTAAATGAGTAGAGGAAGAGCAACACATTTTTTACGCTTTTTTCGGAGAAGAAAGAGCTTTACCGGCGAGTTTAGGGACGGAGCTCCAGCAACCATGGCCATGTTTGGTGATGTAATTGAAAAGTTTCTCATCTTCTTCAGGAGACCAAAGACCTTTCCTCAGTTTTTGTTTGTAACAACAAGAATGTCTCACCATGTTACAATGTTGTGCAAAGGAACAATGAAAGAAACTTTGGTTTTTTGGTAATTTATTGATGAAGGAGAAAGCTTGAGAAAATGAAGTAATAGATGTGCAAAGACTAATAATACATAAATAGACGCTAGAACCGACGGAGAAGAAAAAGCCCTAAAAAGAGAAGAAAAATAAAAGTCACTTTCAAAAGAAGACTTTTGTTGAATTTTATGTTTTTTTTTCTGTGTTTAATTTTCAGAGAAAAGAGACAATATAACGTGTTGAGCTGGGTCCGAAGACTACTCATAGTTTAAGTCATGAGACTCAAACGGGTTTAGCTCTAGGTGCTACTAGAAATCAACTATTTTTTGGTCATTTTGACATAATAACTCTCTTGAGAAAACGAAAAATGACATTGGGTATTCAATGAACGTCTCGTTTTAAGAACACCGGTCATGTCACCAGCGTTATATCTATGGTATATCCCAATTAATTGTAACAAGATAAGTTAAAAAGAAAAAAAAGTTCAAGTGGAAATGTCCATTTTCTATAATCAACGACTATGCAAATCAACTTGCGTAACTGTTTATTTTTCTCTTTTAAATTTGGTCGACATAATCTATCGACACATATATGACTATTAGTGTTTGAGGTTTATTAGTCATGATGAGATTTATGTTGATGGTTAGGGTTAGGAATATTTGAGCTCAGATTTATTAGTTGCGACCAATATTCAAGAAAGCTCTTGGCCTAAACGGGTGATGATTTTCTACTTAGCGCATAGAACGACTAGAAAGGCCTAGTCGAGCTTAATCAATTTTTAGATAGTTTAAGTGGTCTTAAACTATACACAATAATTTTGAAATTCAACAGTCCACTTTTTTTTTTTATTTCCTTAACACTTTATATCATGTTTTTGTTTGATAAAATTTAACACCGTACCCCACCACTTTACCTAAGTCTACGAGATAAGTCTACCAAAACGTGCAAAATTTCTGTGTAAAAATCAAATGAAATATTTTTCTCTTTATACAATATAAAAATGATGAATTTTGGTATTAAAATAAAAATTAATTTAATTTACTATAAAATAACTGATTTTGAATAATTTGGATATTAAAAAATCAAGAATCTCAGCAGGCAATAACAACACAACATGCGTCTCCATCTTTCTTATCAAACAACTAATATAATAATGTGTCACGCGACACTAGCTCTTTCATGAGAATTTTTAACAAATACCACTCATTTTTGACCATTTTTAAAAATACCACTATGAGGCATATCATTTCACAAAAATACCTTTAATAAAGATAATAATTAATTATTTTGATAAAAATTACCTAATTAATTTTAGTAGGAAATTATAGAATAATTTTTTTTGCAGAAACATTATGGATCCATTTTTAGCGGAAAAATTGCGAAATAAATTTTTTGACGGAAAAATTAAGGAATCAAGATTTGGCGGCAAATTTACGGAATAATTTTATTGGCGGAAAAATTACAGATCTGTTTTTGGCGAGAAAATTGAAAATCTTTCATTTTGACAAAAAATTACGAATTTGTATTTTAATGAAAACTACGAAATCGAGTTTTGTTGGGAAAATTACCTTATAAAACCCTTATATTACCTTGTAAAACCTTATAAAACCCTTATAAATATTTTTATAAGATCTTTATAAACCTTCTAAGGCATTATAAAACCTTAAAAAATGTTTTTACAAAGTTTTATAAGGTCTTTATAACCTTTTTATAAGACCGTTATAAGCCCTTATAAAACCATATAAGATTATAAAGTCTTATAAACCCTTATAAAATCTTATAAGAATGTTTTTAAACAGATTTATAAGATTTTATAAGATTTTATAAACATTTATAAGGGTTTTATAAGGTAGTATAAGGGTTTTATAAGGGTTTTATAAAGTAATATAAGGATTTTATAAAAACATTTATAAGGTAATTTTTTCGCCAAAACTCGATTCCATAGTTTTCATTAAAATGTAAATCCGTAATTGTTTGTCAAAATGAAAAAAATTTAATTTTCCCGCCAAACATGGATCCGTAATTTTTCCGCCAATAATTTTATTCTGTAAATTTTCCACCAAAATCTTGATTCCGTAATTTTCTCGCCAAAAAAACTATTCTGTAATTTTCTACTAAAAATTAATTATGTAATTTTATCAAAATAATTAATCATTATCTTCATTAAGAGTATTTATTTTGTCTTTTTATCTTTTAATAGTGGTAGTTTTGAAAATAAGCACATGAAAGTGGTAGTTTTAAAAATGTGCACATGGAATGCTAAATAAAATTCTACCCTCTTTCATTCTCTACCAATTCAACATACAATATGTTGAATATATTCAACTCAGTTTAATCCACGTCATATTCAACTCCCTCGTTAAATCAATTCAACATTTTTTTTTCAACACTTCCCTTGTAACTAATCTTAGAATAAAACTATCTATTTACATATATATATATATATAAATTAATTATATATCACAAAACATAATAAAATAATAGAAGAAATTCAGAGATTCAAATTTTAAAAGAATTTTATGAATGAATTGAAAATTCGTTGTCTTTCTTTTAAAAATGATGAGACTTCAATTTTTAAAATTTTTTAAAACGAAGAATCCTTCTTTTTTTTTTTTTACTTTAAAATAATCTTTTTTTTTCATGTTAATTAGAGTGGGCAGTAGAACTTGAACTTCTACCGTTAGATGGCTAGTTGAATTACCGTCAATGGTTCGAAGTTCGAATGTTATTTGATTATTTCTCTTGATTATTTTACCTTTATTCTAAAAAAATATATTCCATCTTTTTTTTTTCCTTTTCCTTACTCTCAAATAAATAAATAATTTGTTCATTGTTGAACCTTTAACAAGAGAATCTCATGTACAATGTCTAGTTCATGCAGGACTCAACAAGAAGAACGAAGTAGCTAGAAAATTTATTTTGGTTTAAAAAAAATACCGACATGAACTGTCCCATAATCAAACACAATAATAAAATGTGCTACTTGATCTCTATTGTATGATATCACGTAACGAAGCTGTCGATAAGATACTTCAGAATAAACAATTCATTTGTATGGTTGAATTATATAGAGAACCATATAATATATGAAAAGACTTTCGAATCGAAATTGCAGACGTACAAGCTTTTAACGAGTTTCTTTTGATTATACTACTTAACTAATTCGAACAATCAGCCGCCGCCAGTCTTTCATTATATGAACACTGTCATATTTCAAAAATTGAGGCATTGATTTTGATTTGATTATTCAAATAGTTTTTGTTCCCTTTATGGAGCCAAATCTTTGATTTACTCTTTACTCGAACACTAGATTATATCCCGGGTTTGACACGAATTCATAATTTAGAAAAAAAACTTTGTGATTGAATTTTTAAATATAAAATTTTATATCATATCATAAATGTTGTTACATGATATAAATGAGTTATGTATATTGCATTGTATATTGTTGGACAAAAAAATATATCAAAATATATACCATATTTTATTTAATAATTTTTATGTTTTTATTTATTTTATTTAGAGAATATTTTTTAATATTTAAAATTAAAATAAAATATATCAAAATATATTGTATTTTGTATCTTAGTTAGTTAAAAAGTTAAAAACTTGATTCTTTTGCCAATAATGAATTTATTAAAAAAAATTCTTTCTAATGGTATTTTTTAGTATTCTACCATTTTAATGTTATTTTTATAAACGTACTTTCCTAATATTATTATAGAGATTTGGCCCTGATCATAACTTCTAACTCAAAATTAAATGTAATGAATAGAATTATACATGTTCCAATTTTTTTATTTTATTTTTGGTAAAATATCAATGTTCTATTTATTACAACTTTGTTTTTTTTTTTCTAATCCCCAATCAAATCTCTATTTCTTTTGCATCAATTATACCCGTTTACACAAATGTAACTAAAATAAAATTGGTTCCTTTAGACTTATGATGTGGGATTTAATACACCCCTTCTATATGATTACTCTTTTGGCTTATTCGTTTCAGACTAACTTACCACATGAAACATACATTAATAATTTATTATTTTTCCACTGCACTTTCTAAGAAAAATAAAAGGATAGAATTTGGTTATCAAACAAGCCCTAAATGCAATATATCAAAATCTAAATAATCTTTCTTGTGGGCTTAGTTCTGAATATGAACGATTAGTTGACATGTTTAGCATGCATTGCATTGGAATATATGAGCTGTTATCTCAAGTCAACCGTTCAATTAATTATTATATTTCGTTCTCTCTGCTTAATCTGTATATTATATGTCATTCATCAGCGATAAGCTAATATCCTCACTGTCGTTTTCGTTTGTAATGATCGAAAGAGGCAAGAAAATTTGAAGATGATTAAAATAATAAGAAACTAAAGATTGAATGTTTAGTTCTTAAGATTGTCATTATCATTGCCACAAAACTTTAACATCGTTTGCCGACAACCGGAAAACATTAGGCTGTTCACTTGATTAACACGCATATCATATATATTACTCCCTCGAATATATTATTCCTCCATACTATTTAAAATTTGTTTTACTTAAAGATATTTCTTTCACTTTTATTTTCTAATTTTATGCAATTTTTCATTTTGATTCTTTATGACCATTTATATTATGTATTATTGTTTTTTATTATTAATTGAATTGTTTTTTTTCGTCAACCACATAACTAAATTATAAAACATTTATTTAATTGATCGTCCGATCCGAAAGAGCTAAGTTTACAAAAAATAATATCTTCATATCTATTTCTTTTTTGTTTGATAAAGGATTTTCTTCAAATCTATTTTTGACAAAAATCTAGCAACCGACTTGAAAGTAAAAGAGAAATAGAAAATAAAGTTAAGGCAAAGATGAAATAAATAAATAACTCATATTTTTGATTGGTTGCACACTTTGAGGATTTTATTGGTTGCACACTTTAAGGACTTTAAGTAATTTTAAAGTCTTAAAAGTTATTTTTCAACCAATCACACTTTAAAAACTTTTTTGTTTTGTTTTAAATCATATTTTTTTAATCATCAGAAAATATGTAACTGACCATCAGAAAAATATAACATCTTAATCATCTTTGAACACTTCGTCTCAAATCCATGTTTTCTACGTATGTAGGAAATATGTGGTATAGTTATATTAAACTTTAGTTTATTTGTTTATATATCGTTCTAACAAATATAAGTCTTTTCATGGTTTATTACGTATATATAGATGGCTCTAACAGTTTATATATCGTTCTAACAAATCCATGTTTTCTACGTATGTAGGAAATATGTGGTATAGTTATATTAAACTTTAGTTTATTTGTTTATATATCGTTCTAACAAATATAAGTCTTTTCATGGTTTATTACGTATATATAGATGGCTCTAACAGTATGATTGACATGTTGCTATTCATTTAACACGACATACATTGTGATAGCAATATATATACATTTACTTGTAACATGTTAAAGTAATAATAACACTATACAAAAAGTACATTATTGCGCTAAATAGACTGATTTATACATGTTTATATATTTTTTTCAATTTCTGATTTCTGTAATTTTTTAATTCTATTTTCTTTTGGGAAAATTCTTGAAAATGAACTTTTTGGACTTGCGAGCATTGGGTGGCCATGGCGTCAAAAACGCAATGGTTCGTTGTTGGTGTTGAAAGTGGAGCTCCTTCATTTCAGGGATAAGCAGAGGACGTTAGACAATCAGACTCAGTTTCTTCCCTTATATAACGGATCCACTGATTTTATTTTCTTGTTTATTATTAACAAGAACAACGAAAGAAGAAATATAACAACAAAAAAAAACTAGGTTAGAGAAAAAAAAAATACAGAAGAAGAAGAATGGCTAGCTTCATTGAAATCCTTTGTGCAATCCTCATACCTCCTCTTGGTGTTTTCCTCAAATTTGGCTGCGGGGTAATGTTTATTCATAAATCTAATGACTTAATATTTGACATTTAATGGTTAAATTATGACAAAATCTCTCTTTTTTTTTGTTTATTCTTTATGTTATGTTTTGCAGTTGGAGTTTTGGCTCTCTTTGCTTCTAACGTTCTTGGGTTATATCCCTGGAATGGTATATGCTATTTTCGTTCTCACCAAATAGGAATAGCTAGGCAAACAAAAACACTGGATCCTTTTTTGTTTTTCTTCTTTCAATTTAGTTGCTTTCCAAGAATGTTGTTTTTTTTTCTTTCTGACTATTTAATGTTGTGTTATGGACTCAGTTGTAATATTTGATCTCTTTGTAATCTAGCAAACTCTTTTTGCTATGTTAGATATGTAGAGTACAGCAATTTCTCAATATGTTAGATATTGAACCAAAAAACCAAATAATTTTAGGGATCACAAACGGTTTTGGAAAGTTGATGATGATTAATGTATAACATATTAACATCTAAAGAGCAATGGAAAGTATACATTAGGAACTATACGATCTTAAAGGAAAAACGACCAAAAATAGTGCCTTTTCAAATTTTAATTCCAAATAGAGCTCCTTGTTTGGTTGTCCATATGGTCACATCCATATGGGCACGTCCATTGATCATTTTTTTTTGGTAGACAACTGCATTAGCCTCATTATTCACTATTCCGTTTGATCATGGACAAGCCTATTATTCTCATTATTTATTATTCATTTTATTATAATGATTGAAAACATTGACCCAGGTACGAAGGGGTTCAAAAAAACAAAATTGCCTCTATCTTAAAAAGTTCCAATAGAGCTATTACATAAGAGTCTTTGATAAGATTATGTAGCTTCTGCGATTCCAATTAGTAGACTGCCTGAATCGAATACCGTGTGGTATGCTCCCATAAAGACATCCCCAATAATCCTGCATAGGCAGAGTCCTGGTCTCAAAATTGTTAAAAAATGGAAATAAAATCGGTTGAAACCATCCCGACTTACAAAAGAGGACCAATCAGTGGAGGCAAATCGAAAGCCGAAAACCCACTAATGCATATCTCAGCATATCCTACTCCAGTTTTGAGAATGTACTATAACATATAGCAACACCAAATAGACTATTTATGGGAACACGCGCTATTTCCCCACCAGAAGTATGGTATAGCGTCACATAGAGCCCAAACTATGACCCCAATCTAAATACCCATCCAGACAAAGTTTTATTCCTATTTATCCATCAATTGAAAGTTCGAGACTTATCATTCCATAAACGATATAATCATCAAACCACTATACCAAACCATCAAACCCCGACACTAAACCGGTTTTATAACCCGATTGAAACTGAAACCCAACAACATCCCACCCGTTTTATGGGTAGATTCTTAAATCAAGAGCGATTATTGTTTGTCGTCGTGTTGCTATTTTGATTCCAGATTCTGTTCTTATCTTCGATGGAGTCATTGATAGTGAAGAATGTGAAACCAGGGACTCCTCCGGTGAAGGATCGGAGCAAGTTTCAGTCCAAGGTTCAAGATACTTTCAGATCCTCGGAGAATTCAAACCCTAACATGTCAAACGCGAGTCCGGCTAAGTCTCCGCTGACAAAATCCGCAGTATCCCCGCACGTGAAATCTGCTAATTCGAAGAAATCAGCGCAGAAGAATCAGAGTCTGAATCCTAAAACTACCCAAGCTGTTTTCTCACCCCGGAATCGGATCAGAGAAAGGAGGTTTGTTGTGGTGGCGAAGAAGAATTCGAGGAAGGGGAAGAAAGATCCAGCGGCTACGGAGTCGTTAGTTGCTGAGATTGATTGGAAATGCGGAGAGAGGAAGAAAGGGAATATGAAATGTGTTTGTGTTGCATATGAAATGCTGCGTGCTTCGCAAGAGGAGTTTTTCAAAAAACGAATTGAATCGGAGGAGGAAAAGGGAGATTTGGAGGAATGCTGTAATCTGGGAGATAATGTTGAAGAATCCGGGGAACCGGAGCTAATAGGAGCTTCTACAATGAAGAGGCCAAGGGCTAAGGTGGTGGAAGAATCACGGCAAAGTGTGATTGTATCTGGTAAAGTGATGAATCTTGTGGAAGCATTTGAGAAACTCACTTGCTTTAGTCATTCAAAGACTGCCAACAAGAAAGAAGAGAACCAAACTGAAGATGATATGAAGAAGCCTGTGAAATGGGAATTGCCTGGAATGAGACAGGAACATAAGTTCTTGGAAGGAGAGAAAGAGCAACACCAATGGAGTTTTTCATTTTGTCCATCTGAATTGGTCTTAATGGAATTTTTTAGGGATTTTGGATTAATTGGGTGGGTTGGATATTTATGGATAATAATCGGGTCAAAATCCGGTTGACTACATCTAATCGGGTCATATTTTGGTTTACAAATTGGTTTAAATGGTTAAGCTTTGATTTCAAACCAGTTAACCAACATTAATACGGCTCAATGGAATTTTAGGTTTGAAACTTTACTCTGATGGAATGATAAGTTTCGAACTTTCAATTGATGGATAAATAGGAATAAAACTTTGTCTGGATGGGTATTTAGATTGGGGTCATAGTTTGGACTCTATGTGACGCTATACCATACTTCTGGTGGGGAAATAGCGTGTGTTCCCACTATTTATGTATGAACATTTTCATGTAAACTATAATGAAAATTGAAATGTCTTATCTCTTCTCTTTTTCTGTTTTTTTTTGTTTTTTTTACCTGTTGAGGGCTGAGAGTGAAGGGGTTGCCTTCAATTGTGAATGTAACATTTGGCATGTTATCGACGTTATCGCAGTCGATAATTGACTCGCCTGCAGGACTAGGAAGGCTTTCACAAAGCTGATTTACAAATTCGAACACTTTCTCTTTGGTTTCTTTTTGTTTCAGTTTTGTTTGATACCAAACAACAGCCATTTCACATACTTCACATAGAACTGATGGTGATCCTTATTTCTCCAGCACTGTTTTGATTCCCATCCTACGCACAAATCAATATCAAAGTTTATACCAATACATAGGTTCTTTGAATATATTGTTCACATACTTTTTTCCAAAAACGCAGAGACCGAGCTCTTTACACACTAGACTAGGCAGCATCTGCAAGTAAACATCAGATTTTTCTTCTTCTGATGCTATATGTATGAGAAGATTGTTTTAGCTCTGAGACTAACAGATGCCATACCATCTCTCCAAATTGAGTAACATCTTCTTTACACTTCGCACTAACAATGCCCTCAGCACCAAATGCATGGTTAATTTGCGCAATCACAGTCTGAAATAAAGATCAGTTTCAAGTAGATTTCAAGGAAAAACAAAAGTTTAATGACACTAAAAGATTAAAAGCATTGTTTGTCTTATAATTTACGGCAACTATTTTGAACAACTGACACAACTAGGTAAACTATATAATATACAACTTAATTATTTTGAACAACTGATACAACTTAGGTTTAAGTCAAAATACCATATGTTTAAACAAATACAATAAGTTTAAAATACACTAAGTTCAATACACAATACATATACTACTTAAGCAAAGTAATTGTTGTTCCCATAATAACAACAAATAAGAGCAAAACCACCCCTAAGAGAAGACCAAAACCACCCCTACGAGCAAGAGTCAGATGAAGAACAGAGCCTCCCTCTATGATGTAGTCTTTTGCCATTTTGTCGCCAGCTAACTGTTTTCTGGCATAGATAAGCCTACAAATATCCATGAGATTATAAGCATCCAATATAACAAATGCAGACTATAATGGATGAAGAAGAAGATATATGAACAACAACTATGAAGCCGTAATTAACCTGAATTTTCAGTTAATCGGCCTTTTGATGGCAGATTTACAGAAAGTCAGTCACAACAAGCTAACATAAGTCTGCCGCTTTATAATAAATCAGCCAAATAAGTCAGCTGGATTAATCAGCCAGCCAATAATAAGTCAGCCATGTCAAAGAAATAAGTCAGCCAACATTCAAAGTTGTACCTACTTGTATCAGTTGTTCAAAATAGTTGAAGTCGTAAATTATATAGTTCTACATAGTTGTGTCAGTTGTTCAAAATAGTTGAAGTCGTAAATTATATAGTTGTACCTAGCTGTATCAGTTGTTCAAAATAGTTGATCTTAAATTATATAGTTGTGTCAGTTGTTCAAAATAGTTGAAGTCGTAAAATGTAATTCACATAATAAAATAGTTGTACTAAATATAAACATCTGTCCCTAAACAAAACATAAACAAAACATAAACAAAACATAACCAAAACACAATCTAAATAAGTTCCACAACTAACACCAGCATAAGTTGCACCTAAACAGTCAGTTACTTATCATAAAAAGATGGCTTAGAGTAAACCTAATTCTGGAGCTGATGTGGAAGATGACATGGAAAACATGCCACCAAAAGAACTTATAAATCAGCCACTAAAAATCAGCCATCAAACAAAAATCAGGAGAAAGACTATTTAAGTAATTATAAAAATTTTTAAAATCAGCCAGTAAACACACACAAATCAGGTAAGAGAATTAAATCGGCCGCTACATCGAGGAAGTCTGTCGTCAAAAGCATTATATTACAGTAATTACTTTATCGCTACTTATTCAGCCGTAATTAACCTGACCTTTCAGTTAATCGGCCTTTTGATGGCAGATTTATAGTAAGTCAGTCACAACAAGCTAACATAAGTCCACCGCTTTAAAATAAATCAGCCAAATAAGTCAGATGGATTAATCAATTAATCAGCCAGCCAAATATAAGTCATCAATGTCAAAGAAATAAGTCAGCCAACATTTAATAACTCCGTCGTCAGAAAAAAACTCAGCCGAGTCTTATACATATAAATAAGCCAATATCTCATAAATCAGCCCAAGTTCTTATAAGTCCGCCGTGTCGTGTACTCATACATCAGCCGATATCTCATAAGTTTGCTATGACTTCAGGCTGATTAATGACTCTAAATCAGCCAACAAGTTAATAAGTCAGCCATATACGTAAATCGGCCACTCGCCCAATAAGTGAGTCATCAATAAGGCGTGATAAATCAGCGGCAGACTTTCATAATACACGTAGGCAATTTTTGTGCCACGTAAGCGGGACGCATGTTTTTAAGCTGACATGGAAATAAAAAAAAGATTTGACTCTTTTGGTCATTTCACCTAAATTGTGTATTGTTTAAGTAAATTTCCCTAAATTATAGTTGTACCTAGTTGTGTCAGTTGTTCAAAATAGTTGGTCGTAAATTATATAGGTGTACCTAGTTGTGTCCATTGTTCAAAATAGTTGGTCGTAAGTTATATAGTTGTACCTAGTTGTGTCAGCTGTTCAAAATAGTTGGTCTTAAATTATGTAGTTACCTATATGTGGCAGTTGTTCAAAATAGTAGCAAGTCGTAAATTATATAGTTGTACCTAGTTGTGTATGTTGTACCTAAAATGTAATTCGCATAATAAATAGTTGTATCAAATATAAACATTTGTTCCTAAACAAAACATAACCAAAACACAATCTAAATAAGTTCCACAACTAACATCAGCATAAGTTGTACCTAAACAGTCAGTTATTTATCATAAAAAGAAAAACGGGTTGTGTAAAAATAGCGATGTATATGTTACAACTAGGTACAATTGACACAACTAGGTACAACTATATAATTTACGACCAACTATTTTGAACAACTGACACAACTAGGTACAACTAATTAATTTACTTCAACTATTTTGAACAACTAATACAACTAGGTACCACTGCATAATTTACAACTTAAAACTATTCTGAACAACTGACACATCTAGGTACAACTATATAATTTACGACTTAAAACTATTTTGAACAACTAACACAACTAGGTACAACTATATAATTTACGAGTCGTTAATTATTTTGAACAACTGAAACAACAAGGTATAACTAGATAATTTAGGACAACTATTTTGAACAATTGACACAACAAGGTTGTAACGCCCGTGTCTCGGAAATTAATTATCGGTTAATTAATTGGGATGTTCTTTCGAGTTTATGAACCTGAGACAAGTCTTGAGGAAGTGATGTTTGGGTTAAAATGTCCTTTTTGATTTGTTACGGGGGTGTCATAAGTCATTTCGGAAGTTTGGGGTTATTCCGTAGAGAAGCGGGAAACCAAATGGCTGGGGTGCAATTTCCAAAACTTGAGATATTATTTTCTTTTCCTTCATCTTCTCCACCTTGGCCACGCCATTATTTTGGTGTTGGGAGAGGTTTTGAGCTTTGTTAGAGTTCTAGAGAGAAGAGAAGAAGAGAGAAGACTTTGGCGGAGCTTGGTTGAGTTGGTTCTAGTAGAATCAAGTGTGTGTGAGCTTGTGGAGCTTGGGGAAAAAGATTTGGAGTTGGGGCTGAGCTTGGACGTGGCTTGTGAGGTGGAGGAGAGTTCCTTCTAAAGCTTGGAGAAGGTCCATAGAGGCTAGATCCATCCATCTTTAAGGTGAGTTGTGACCAAAGGTGGCTTAGGCTTTGTTTGGGGGCTTGTGGGGTTTAGACAAGCATTGAGGTTGTGCCTAGGTTGCTTAGAGGCTTTGTGGTCTTGTTTTTAAGCTTAATCTAGTGTGTTTAAGCTTGTGTATTTGATTGTGAATCTTGTTCATTGTGCTTGGTGCTTGTTAAGCTTGGTCTAACTCAAGTTTAGTGGTTCTGTGGGTTCCATCGGTCATGCCCGACCGATGGAAGTGCCCACTGGCACCTAGCGGTTAGGTCCATCGGTCAGGTCAGACCGATGGGTTGTGTTGCAATGTTCCTGACATTTCGCAAGGACACTTGCAGCAGTAAGGGCAGACCGATGGGATTCATCGGTTAGGTCCATCGGTCAGGTTGGACCGATGGGTCATGTGGCAGTGTTCCTGGCATTTTGCAAGGACACTTGTAGCGGTCATGACAGACCGCTGGGACCTAGCGGTCAGGTCCATCGGTCAGGTTGGACCGATGAGTTGGTTGTAGCGTTTCCTGGCAATTCGCCAGGACAGTCGCAGCGGTCAGGACGGACCGATGGGGTTCATCGGTCAGGTCCATCGGTCAGGTTGGACCGATGGCCATCCTTGTGTAGTTTGTCCTTGTGTGTCTCCTGGTTAGCTTTCATGTGTGTCGAATTGCTATGGTGCTAGACATGTATTGCTATTGATTTCCTTGCATGTGTTGATGTTAGGAATTGATAGGGCCTTTGTGGTGAATCTTTTTCATGCGTGAATTGTGATTGTGGTTGTATGCTTTGCTTGTGGGTCTTCGCATACCTGTTGTTGGGAGGATCAATCTCACTCAGCATTTGGTTGTCCAAATGTTGATGCATCACTTTTGTCGAAGGCTCGGAGAAAGAGGATGATTAGGACCCGGGGTTGTATGCTTTATCGTATTGTATTAATTTTCCGATGTATTGTAGAATTGCATATTCTATGCTTTTGTATTGTATTGTTGTATTTGTATAAGTACTTGGAGAGTATTTAAAATGTATGGGCATTTTAAATACTAAGTATTTATATTTGTTAGTTAAAAAATAAAATAAAAAAAATGCGGTTGTCTCAGTTTGGTATCAGAGCCTAAACGGTTCTAGGAGCCTGGGTGGCTCAAGGTTAGTTGGGTATTGCATGGAGTTTTAGAATCATCTTCTTCGAGCCTTGTGCGATTCCACGGTAAGTTATCTTTATTGTGATGATTGTATTTTAGTGTTCTTAGTCTTTGTTTCTTGCGAGTGCAGATGGCTAGAGGGCGTGGTAGAGGCCGTGGCCGTGGCCGGGGTCGTGTTATGGAGGAGCGGGTCGAGGATTCTCTTGCGAGTCAGGTGGGGTCTGACGGTGTGTCTGGCATGCGTGCTGGAGTGGCTGGTGTTCGAGCTGGTGTTGCGGGTATACCTGCGGGTATAGCAGCGGGTGCTGCGAGAGTGGCAGCGGGTGATGTTCAGGCTCCTATTGATCGCTTGGCTAATCTCTTGACGGTGTTGTTGGAGCGGTTACCAGAGAGGGTACCAGCTCAGGGTCCTGTCGCTCTGGTGGGTGTTGAGGTTCAGCCTTAGGTAGCAGCTGTGGTTGCTGAAGAGCTCCCATCCTACCTTAGGATGATAGAGCAGATGCAGAGGATAAGCACAGGGTTTTTCCCTGGAGGTGCTAATCCTGAGGACGCTGATGCGTGGTTGAGGGGGTTAGAGAGGAATTTCCTCTCGAGTAGGTGTCCCGCGGGATACCAAGTGGACATTGCAGTCCATTATCTAGAGGATGATGCGCATCTCTGGTAGAGGGGTGTGGCAGCCCGGAGAGTTCAGGCTGAGATGGCTTGGGCGGATTTTGTGGTGGAGTTTAACTCCAAGTTTTTCCCTCAGGAGGTGTTCAACCAGTTAGAGTCGAGGCTTGCGAGATTGACTCAGGGGGATCGGTCGGTACGTGAGTATGAGGTGGAGTTCAACCGGCTCGGGTCGTATGTTAGACGAGCGGTTGAGAGTGAGTCGATCCGTGTGCAGAGATTCTTGATGGGTCTTAGGGTTAACTTGCGGAACCATTGCATGGTTAGGTCTTTTTGCACGGTTGATGAGTTGGTTGAGACTGCGGCGTTGCTGGAGGAGGGTCTGAAGGATGAGGTGGTATCGGTTACCCCGAGTCTTCAGGCAAGATCCGTGCCGTAACAGTCTGTTTCTAGCAGAGGCGGTAGGCCGATGCAAGGACAGAAGAGGAGGCATGATGGCGCTTCGAGCGGTAGCCGAAATGGTCTGGGTTGCTTCAGGTGTGGGAGCACGGATCACAGAGTGGCGAGCTGCCCTATGAAGGGCGGAGTTCGAGTGGATTCTCGGGTGTGTTTTCACTGCAAGGAGGCGGGGCACATTAGACCTCAGTGTCCCAAGCTGCGGCAGAGTGAGGCCACAGTGGTGCAGCCCGCTAGGCCGGTGGCAGCGGCGCCTCGAGCGTATTCCATCGTCGAGTCTGGAGAGCCGAGTTCCAGGCCGATCAAAAGTATTTTTCTTAGACTTATCTAAGTTCAATTCTGTGTGTTGGGGAATTTTGGTTGCTTGTTGGGTGTTAAGGTTCTAGGCACATGTATATGTGCAGGGACCTTGTGTGTAGGGGGTGTTGAGTGTCATGTGTTGTTTAACACGAGAGCATCTCATTGCTTCGTTACTCCGGAATTAGCCGAGAAGGCTAATGTTCGAAGCGAGCCCAGTGTGAGTTTGGGTTTCGTGGAAGTTGCTGGAGGGAAGCTCCTGATGATTCACGGTCAGGTTAGAGACGTGGATGTTCAGGTAGCGGGAGAGTCTATGCCTGCCAATTTGATTATCTGCTATGTGGAGCTATACGATGTCATTTTAGGCATGGATTGGCTCGGGAAGTTCAGAGCACATCTGGATTGTCACCGAGGGCGTGTCGAGTTCGACAGAGGCAAGGGGAGGTTGGTGTATCAGGGGGTAAGACCGACTTCTGGGAGTCTCGTGATCTCGGTTATGTAGGCCGAGCGTATGATCGAGAGAGGTTGTGAGGCGTATTTGGCTACCATTTCTTTGCTGGAGGCCGTTGGAGAGGTTAATGTAGGGGATATTCGAGTGGTTCGGGAGTTCCCGGATGTGTTCCAGTCGTTGCAAGGGTTGCCACCGTCTAGGTCGGATCCTTTCACGATTGAGTTGGAACCAGGGACGACACCGATATCCAGGGCACCTTATAGGATGGCTCACGCAGAGATGGCAGAGCTGAAGAAGCAGCTGGAGGAGTTGCTGAGTAAAGGGTTTATTCGCCCAAGTACTTCACCGTGGGGAGCACCGGTGTTGTTTGTGAAGAAAAAGGACAGGAGTTTTCGGTTTGGCGTTGACTACCGAGGACTTAACCGAGTCACAGTGAAGAACATGTATCCTCTTCCTCGGATTGATGAGTTGTTGGATCAATTGAGAGGGACTACTTGGTTCTCCAAGATTGACTTGGCGTCGGGATATTATCAGATCCCTATCGATGAGGGAGATATCCGGAAGACGGCTTTCAGATCTCGTTATGGCCACTACGAGTTTGACAAATGCACCTGCTGCATTTATGAGATTGATGAACGGTGTTTTCCAGGAGTATCTAGACGAATTTGTTATCATCTTTATCGATGACATCTTGGTGTTTTCGAAGAGCCTCGAGGAGCACGAGGTGCATCTTCGTGTTGTTCTTGCGAAACTGCGAGAGCAGAAGTTGTTTGCTAAGTTGAGCAAGTGCAATTTCTGGCAGCGAGAGATCGGTTTTCTAGGTCACGTTATCTCGGCGAAGGGGGTTTCGGTGGACTTAGAGAAGGTTCGGGCCATTAGTGCTTGGCCGAGGCCGAGGAATGCCACCGAGATTAGGAGTTTTCTTGGGTTGGCAGGTTATTACCGGCGGTTTGTTAAGGGTTTCGCGAGTTTGGCTAAGTCTATGACGAAGCTGACGGGAAAGGATAAGTTTCCTTTCGTGTGGTCCTCGGAGTGTGAGGAGAGTTTTGCAAAACTGAAGGCCTTGTTGACTAGTACTCCAGTATTGGCGTTGCCTGATCCGGGTGAGCCTTACGTGGTGTATACTGATGCGTCGGGAGTTGGTCTTGGTTGTGTGTTGATGCAGCGGGGGAAGGTTATTACCTATGCTTCGTGGCAGCTGCGGAAGCATGAGTGCAACTACCCTACCCATGATCATGCCCGACCGATGGAAGTGCCCACTGGCACCTAGCGGTTAGGTCCATCGGTCAGGTCAGACCGATGGGTTGTGTTGCAATGTTCCTGACATTTCGCAAGGACACTTGCAGCGGTAAGGGCAGACCGATGGGATTCATCGGTTAGGTCCATCGGTCAGGTTGGACCGATGGGTTGTGTGGCAGTGTTCCTAGCATTTCGCAAGGACACTTGTAGCGGTCAGGACAGACCGCTAGGACCTAGCGGTCAGGTCCATCGGTCAGGTTGGACCGATGAGTTGGTTGTAGCATTTCCCGGCAATTCGCCAAGACAGTCGCAGCGGTCAGGACGGACCAATGGGGTTCATCGGTCAGGTCCATCGGTCAGGTTGGACCGATGGCCATCCTTGTGTAGTTTGTCCTTGTGTGTCTCCTGGTTAGCTTTCATGTGTGTCGAATTGCTATGGTGCTAGACATGTATTGCTATTGATTTCCTTGCATGTGTTGATGTTAGGAATTGATAGGGCCTTTGTGGTGAATCTTTTTCATACGTGAATTGTGATTATGGTTGTATGCCTTGCTTGTGGGTCTTCGCATACCTGTTGTTGGGAGGATCAATCTCACTCAGCATTTGGTTGTCCAAATGTTGATGCATCACTTTTGTCGATGCAGGTAAAGATAAGGTGTGATCGTGGAGTCGAAGGCTCAGAGGGAGAGGATGATTAGGACCCGGGGTTGTATGCTTTATCGTATTGTATTGATTTTCCGCTGTATTGTAGAATTGCGTATTCTATGCTTTGGTATTGTATTGTTGTATTTGTATAAGTACTTGGAGAGTATTTAAAATGTATGGGTATTTTAAATACTAAGTATTTATGTTTGTTAGTTAAAAAAAAAAAATAATGCGGTCGTCTCATAGGTACTACTATATAATATACAACTTAATTATTTTGAACAACTGATACAACTTAGGTTTAAGTCAAAATATCATATGTTTAAACAAATACCATAGTTGTGTCAGTTGTTCAAAATAGTTGAAGTCGTAAATTATATAGTTGCACCTAGTTGTGTTAGATGTTCAAAATAGTTGAAGTCGTAAAATGTAATTCACATAATAAAATAGTTGTACTAAATATAAACATTTGTCCCTAAACAAAACATTAATTATTTTGATCCAACTAATACAACTTAGATTTAAGTCAAAATACATTATGTTTAAACAAATACCATAAGTTTACACAAATACCATAAGTTTAAAATACCATAAGTTCAATACACAATACATATACTACTTAAGCAAAGTAATTGTTGTTCCCATAACAATGGCAAATAAGAGAAAAACCACCCCTAAGAGAAGACCAAAACCACCCCTACGAGCAAGAGTCAGATGAAGAACAGAGCCTCCCTCTAACCTATAGTCTTTTGCCGTTTTGTCGTCAGCTAACTGTTTTCCGGCATAGATGAGCCTACAAATATCCATGAGATTATAAGCATCCAGTATAACAAACGCAGAATATAATAGACTAATGCCAAAATACATAAGAGAACACATTAGAAAGGAGCTGCAATTTTCACAAAGGCACCAGACAGATTTTTATGTCACTAAAAACATGAAAAATCAAGTCGATAAACTGCAAACAAGTTCTTATAAACCACAAACAAACCCTAACGAGCTGAGACAGACAACACAATGGAACAACAACAAGTAATGGGCATGACAAGTCACATAAAGAGTTAATATTGTTCAAGAAGCTTCTCTAAACCCAAAACTGAAACTCAATTTTTCCTATAGAAACATATAGAAAAAACTTTGCAACTTAATGGGGAAAAAGGAGGGATACCTTCTTTCTCCTCAACAAGTTCCTTGATCCGATCAATAGTATCGATTGGTTTGATATCAATCTCAATTTCTTTACCAGTAAGAGTCTTCATCTTAATCATAATCCCACCTCTAAGCCTCAAAATCAATAAAGTGTAGACTCTTTCCGGATGTCATAGTCAGCTACTGTTCGATCATCTTCTAATATTTTACCAGCAAATATCAACCTCTCTGTTTGTATCCCCTCTTTTTCCTGTTATCAACAAAATCAATTAGGAGAAAAGACCAAAATCAAAACATCATTAACAATAATCATTGTTTAAATTGATCATCTATAGTTGGTAAAAACAAGAAATTTCAGTACAATCTTCTCAATTCCATAAGTTCTCGAGCAATTCACATCTACTAAACATAATCCGAGAAGAAAAACCCTAAAATCTGTGTCTTTCATTAATGAAATGATTCTGTAAAACGAAATTAAGATTTTTAAAAGTTCAAAACCCTAGAACCCTAAAAACACAGGGGACCAAAAGCACAAGGAGGTGAAATTAGAAGTTGGAGAAGAGAAAGAGGAACCTTGATTTTGGCTTTGACATTTTCCATAGTGTCGCTGCTTTCGACTTCTAGGGTTATGGTCCTTATGGACCTTTCTCTGGTCAGGAATTTGACGAAGATCTGCATTTTGTTTTGTTTCTTTCTTGCTCAAGTTTTTTCTTTGTCAATTTTGCTTTCTGATTTAGCGTTTTATGAGAATATATATATACGCACGGGAAAATCTCTTACTAATAAAAGAAGAGTTTTGAGGCTTCTGGACTTTCGATATCTGTACACTAACGCCTGTAGCTCTTTTTATCTGCAACACATCCTCCAACCACACGATTAAGAGACGATCAACGGCTGATACAAATTCCTGCTTCAGATTCCATTTTTTTTTCTTATCTTCTTAGTAATATTAAGAAATATTTGTTAAAAAGAAATACATAATTAAGCAAAACTCTTTAAGAGAAGAGAGGAGAAAGGAAAAGGAGAGAGGAGAGAGGAGAGAGGAGAATTAATACTGTGAGCAGTTCCATCAATTCTGAAGGGTTCTCTGCTGACAAACAATAGAAGAAGAATAATGAGTTTTAAAATCTCAATTTCTATTGGTTGATACATTTTTATTTTCTTTTTATATAAATTTCGTATTCCTTAAATGAGGGGTATTTGACACTTTGTTTTGACACTTTGTTTTAAAAAAAAATAGATATTGGAGATTAAGTGGGTATAGATGAGAAAAGGAGAAGAGAGAAAGGGTTAGTTTAGGTATTCTCTCGGCCTATGCAGAAATAGCGATGTATATGTTCCATATACTCAACTATATGATGTAACTATATCCACTTACTTAAAAGTTAGTGGTGTAACAGAAATGTTAGTGTTAGAACTGGATATATAGAATATTGAGTATATAGATGAGAAATATAATTGACTATATCACTGGTCCGTACCACAACCGACCGGCGAACATAAAATCAAAAATAATTCAATGTTTTTAGTCCTAAGATTATAATTTTTTCATATATTTCTACACACTTATTTATAAATATTAATAGTTTAATGAACTTTGGTTAACCGTTAGATTTTTAAAATGTTTGGATTCAGTTTGGTTCGGGATCAGGTAATTCGGTTTACAAATTTTCATTCTATTCGGGTTAGTTTATCATTCGGTTCGGGTTTGCATCTGGAAATTTTGGTTTGGATTTGAAAATTTTGGCTCTATTTGGGAATTTGGTTTGGGAATTTTGCCCAGCCTATTAATACCATTTAGCAAACTGAAGGCACATACCCCTTTTATTCTTTTTATGATAAAAGCCCATACCCATTTAGCTAACTGAAGCGGGAATAAAGAAGGCGGAGCGTCGAATCAACATTCAAATCAAAGTTTTACTGTTGTAGTCTCTCCCTCACCTTGATATATGTGTGCTCAGGCATTTATTTTCAAAGATTTATGCTTGAAAGCTGTGTTCTTATCTTTGCAAAGATTTATGCTTTCTTTCCCTTTAGAAAGTTTTATTTTCGCCACTCGACACTCGGTGAGTTTTTGCGATTTTTATTTGATTGGGGAATATGTGAACATATCTGTTGATTGGGATTGTTATGCTGGAAGATTTGTGCGAATGGTGTTAATTTTGGGTGAATAATCGCTAGTTCTGGGTTTGGTTGTTTGATTTACAGCTTCCGATGAAGCTTCTCCTCGGTTAATTATTTTGGGTGATAAATACTGTTTCTGAGATGAATGATTATTTTGTAGGGCAACATTTTTTTGTATTTTGATTCCCAGTTAGAGCATTTATTCTGTTTTGTAATCTGCATAAGGAATAGTTTGAGACAAAGATTACCTTTATCCAAGAATTGTATTGATAATACGATGCCATTGTGAGTCTGATCTTTCTATCATTGTATTTGTTGTGTAAAATGTGTATGAGGCCAGTTTTGTTGCTTCATGAGTGTGTATAGTCTTAGTTTATGGAATAATGAAAGTGGAGATTCGAATCAAAGTTGACTTTTGCAGTCTCTCTTGTATCATGCTCAGTTGGCTGTTCACGATACATCAACGATGACTCTTGAGCATCTCGTTTCTCAAGAGTATTTGAATCAAAGCATTTGCCGCCAAATCAAAGCTTTTGAGAATTATCTTGAGCATCTCATTTCTCGGAGTAACAAATTGGATGAATCAATTAATGAGTTGGTAGGTTAGTGGTTTAGTCCTGCGTATAACCAGATTCATCAATACTATTGGAATTCTCCAAATTATTTGATTCCGTATACAACCCTAACCTAAATCAATGAGATCTAATGAAAGTTTAGTTAAGAGATTTCTTGAAATTAAAATTATTCAAAAAATAGTAAAAAATGCTTAAAATTTTCTAATTTTTTCTCAACATTATCCAAATTCTCCAAAATATATAATTCCGTTTCCGTACGTGACCCTAACTCAAACTAATAAATTTGAAATACAAAATTAACCAAATATAAAAAAAAAACTCAAACTAATTTATTTGAAATATAAAATATTTACCATATTAAAATAATAAGTAGTAGTTACAATGAAAAAATAATTGATTTGGATCAGTCTAGTTTTGGGTTTGTGTTTGGAGCTGTGATGGAAGAGGTGTGAGGGATTTGGATCTAATTTTTGGTTTAGAAGTGTGATTAATTTTTGGTTCGAAAGTGTTTGGGATGGATCTAGTTGTGAGTTTGTGTTGATATGAAGATGAAAAAGAAAAAATGATGAAGAATAAAGAGGAGAAAAAAAGAAGATGAAGAACAAAAAAAGATGAAGAAGAAAGAAAAATGAGAAGACAGAGAAGAAGAAAATGAAAGAGAAAGAAAATGGAAGAGAAAATGAAGAAAGAGAAGAGAAGAAATTCCTTAAATGGTACAAGAAAAATAAATTAATTTCTCTTCTCCACGCTCATGAGAATATTCTTGTAAAAAATAGTGTAAACGTATCAAATTATTATCATTTGGCAAATTCATAAATAAAATCAAATATATATTATTGTAATTAGTTTAACTATTTCATAGTAAAATAGTATAGTTCAAAACAGTTATTGACGCTTTAATTGGATGAAATTGAAAGTAAGACAATACCTCTTTTATTGGAGATATTTCTACGACAGATTCTATGAAAACATGCAGAACTTTTGGCACTTTGTAGTTTGGTGGAATTTCGAATCTACATTCAACATACCTCCAGTGTTCTTCTAATGGAATATCAATTTTTTTTTTACAAACTTCAGTCCTTTCGCAAATTTTGGCACCTTGTAGTTTGGTGGACTTTCCAATCTACATTCAAGATATTTCCAGTGTTCTTCTAATGGAATATTAATTTTTTTTTTACAAACTTCAGTCTCTTTGCAACTTTATATTTGAAGCACAAATGTGTTGAATCACTGCCCAACAAATGTCTTTCAATACCAAAAGTGTTAACATAGTTTAACTATTGAACATATTTGAACAAAATATGAACAGAATTATGTTCAATACCATGAAATCTTTGGTTTCTTATCCAACCTATTCTATCTTTCTAGTTCTCGTCTCTTAAAACGTCATATGTAATCTGAAACATCGAATCTATAATTATCATAAAATAATAAATTATAAATATAATATTACCACATTATTTATCCATTTACAATATTATGTATGGTTGGCTTCGAAAAGTCTAATCATACTATCTGGTTTTGACTATATAATTAACGATATGATTGAACCAGCAATTTTGTCGTGAGCCGAATTAGATAATTCGAGATACATTGAATGTAAACTGCAAATAATCACACATTTATCTAAATCTAATTACAAAAAATCTTTATATTATGTAATATAAAATACACCTTAGTCACTTACTCTATTTTCCAATAGATGATATTCTTGTTTGGCTATGCTTTTAGTAGAAGTTCTATTATCTTTAAATATTAGAAAAATTGATAAGAGGTACATATAAAAATATATTTATAATTCATCAAACAATAATAATAAATCAAGTTTGTTATGTATATATTATTGATAATTTCACATGATTTGCAACATAAAATAAACAAATACCTTTTTTTTTTCTTTCTCTTGTAGTGTTAAAAAAAACAAGAGCGCTTTAAATCTGATTTCAATTTTTTTTTTTTCAAAAATATACTAAGAAAATTGTTATAAAAAATGTGAAAAAGAAACACAGTAGAAAATACAAACGAATGTAATTTAGATCTGCTCTTAATACAATAGGTATAAGTAGGATTTGGATGGATTCAGAGAGAAATTTCGAGGCATCCAGATACGGTTTCTAATTCATGGATTCTAGATATCCAGATTTTGGATACCCACTTAAACATCAAGATTTTTGTGGATATTTGGATACGGGTCGGATCTAAATACATAAACACTTACTAAAGTAATAAAAATAATGGAAAAATTAAAAAATTATATAATATATTTAATGCAAAATAAAATTTAGAAAACATATAAAAATATACATTATACGGATCTGGATGTAGTTTTGACTGATACAATATTTTACTAGCCGGATTTAGATCCAGACCTCCTAGTTATCAGAATTTTTGGAAAAAAAATGTAGCATATCCCGAATAATAATTCCAGACCTAGTTAGAGATTTCAAAAATTGTTAACTCATCCAAAATATTTAAAGTTACTCAAAACTTTTCAGAATTCTTCAATACTATTGGAATTATCCAAATTATTTGATTCCGTATATAACCCTAACCTAAATCAAAGAGATCTAATGAAAGTTTAGTTAAGAGATTTAATGAAACTAAAATTTTAAAATATAAAATTATTCAAAAATATTTAAAATACACAAACAAATGCTTAATCCAATAACATTGAATTTTAATCTATTTTAACAAATACATAATTGAATACGTTATTGATTTATTACAAGCAAACCAAATTGTGTAATATGAGATTAGTGTTAACATAATCATTTTGGTTACACCAGATGCTTGGTGTTGTTGTTGTCGCTGTTGTGCATTATACAGTCCATTTTTACCGAGCCCAGATCCTGCAATTGTTATTTAACCTTGGCCCATTAAGGTATTTTACACATTGGGCTTCCAATATAGGCCCAATTAGAGACGTGATCATTGGTCAGGTCTCTCTCTCCATCTTCTTTCGTCAGGCTCTAAGGCGGCGACACAGCCACGCATCACCGGGAACGACAGCGATATGTGATCGGATCAAAGGCTGAGATGCATTCTTTGGTTGAAAAAAATCTCAATACATCTCACTAATCTACATGCACTCCATAATATGTAATACCCATTTTAACCTTAATGAATCCTTAATAAAAATGATTATTTCAACAAAATAAATAAAAAAGAAAAAAGAAAAAGAGAAGAAAAAACAGATTGAAGAGATGAGGTGGAAGAGAGAGAGAGAGTTTGGTAGGTTTAAAATTAAATGAGGTAAACTAGAAATTGCCATGTGTCACTTACTTTCTTGTTCTTGTTCTTCTTTCTTCTTTCCTCTTCTCATGAAACGTGAACCTCCATTAGAGACGAATTTGAAGTTTCATTTGAGGTGATTCTCCATGCTTTTTTATATATATTAATGATTACTCGTTATTTTTTGTGGGTATGGACCAAGTAGGATCATACAATGTTAATAGGTATTTGAATTAGAATATTGTAAATTTAAAAATATTCTTGGAAAAATGATTATGCTTTATTTTGTATGCACATTGGGTTATGAAACTTGTTTTCTTGATAGATTAGAGTGTTACATTGTTAACAGTTGGTAACTTATGGTCTACATTGGTAGTATCATACTGGATCTTAGGTATATAGAAATCAAAACCGTTGGTGAACACGAAAGTTACATGAACATGGTACAACTGTGTGTTATTGGTAAAACTAGTACATTTTGATACAACTAAAACATCTGGAAACTAAAATAAAATGTTTTTTCTTATCTTTTTAGGAGAAAATGAATAATATTCCATGCACAATCATACATTTTGATTATGGAAAATATTATTCAAAAAACGGAGTCAACACGAAATGGATTGCAAGAGAAGATAAATTATACCCTTTAGTGATGAAGACATCTATTGAAGAGGTCACGTATTATGATTTGGTTGATAGAAAATACAAGAAGATTATGGTAGACGAAGCCACTACGAAGTTGATACTTAGTTACATTCCATTGATAAAAAATGGAGTTGACACGAAATCGATTGCAAGCGAAGATAAAATATATCCTTTAGTGATGAAGACATCTATAGAAGACTAAGGGCGACGGTCTCAAAGTAGGGGGCGAGGATAGACTCAAAGTGGAGGAAAAACAAATCAAAGTGGGGAAAAAACGAGTCGAAGTCAAGGTACAACTAGGTAAAACTAAGTGGTGCAACTATGTTTAACTTTATTTTTTAGTTTGGTTATTTGTAATAGAAACACATGTACGTGTTAATAATATATTGATAAGAAATGGAAAAAATCAAGTTTTTGGTTATTGGTTACATAACATCACATTTTACAAACAAATGTCTTATACTCTTAAGTGTTGTTTTGATGTGAAGCTCTTAAAATTACCAAAATGGTGAAAATTTGTCTTTTAACACATTTGTGTTTATGAAACTATAGTGAATGCACTTTATTAATCTAATGTAATAAATACAACTACAAAATTGGGGTTTTAAGTATGATACAACTAATTAAAGATTAAAACGCCAAAGTACAACTATGTAGTATAGTAAGTTTAGGGTTTAGGGTTTGTAGTTTAGGGTTTAGCGTTTGTAGTTTAGGGTTTAGGGTTTGTAGTTTAGGGTTTAGCGTTTGTAGTTTAGGGTTTAGAGTTCCACTTTAAATATATTTTTCGCTAATCCTAGGTACTTTTTGCCAGATTCTATGTACTTTTTGACAGATCCTAAGTATTTTTTGACGAATCCTAGGTACTTTTTGTCAGATCCTATGTATTTTTTGTTGTTAATTTTAAACATAAAATTTTAAACATTAACTTTTACATTAATTTAAACATGAGTACTTAGACAATTTAAACATAAAAATTCTACAAAAATTGTACCAGTTGTAATAGTAATAGAATAAAGATTAAAATTAACAATTAACATTAAAATTTTACAATAAAGATTAAAATTAAAAATTAACATTAACATTAAAATTTAACAATAAATATTACATTAACAATTAATATTAAAATTTAACAATTAACAATTAAACTTTAAATTTAACAATTAGTAAATTAAAAATTCAAATAAAAATGAAAAATTCACATTTAAATTTAACAACTAACATTAAAATTTAACAACTAACATTAAAATTTAACAATTAACATTAAAATTAACAATTAACTTTTAAATTTAAAAATTAACATTAAAATTAACAATTAATATTAAAATTAACAATTAACATTTAAATTAACAATTAACATTTAAATTTAACAATTAATATTTAACATTTAAATTTTATGATTAACATTTAAATTTAATAATTAACATTTAAATTTAACAATTGATATTAATACCTAGTAGTACCAGTTGTACAAAAATGCCAAAGTTGTACACAAATGTGAGTTCCACATTAAACAAAACCAAACCAAATAACGTAAATAGTCTCAAACCTCAGTTTCATATTCAACACAGCCAAAATCAATAACTTAAGTGATCTCAGACATACTAGTTCCACATTCAACAAAGGCAAAACCGAAAACTAACAACAACATCAAGTTCAACATTACAACAACAAAAATATCTAAACCTTGCTTCTTCTTCTTCTTCCCTTCCATATAGGGAGGTTTCCAGTACTTGGACTGTTCAAGCTTCATCTTCTCTTGTTTCGTATATGTCGTCTTAGAACACATCTTAAAGCGGATAGAGACTAGCTTCTTCCTCTTCACTTGATGAGGAGACAATGTCATCTACTTGTATCGGTCTTGGTGAAGAAAGAGGGGTGTTTTAGTATTCTGGGTTTTTTATTCGAACTATACCAGCATTATCAACACAATAAAACACCACATTCAGTTTCACTCCCCTTTTCAACAAAATTTTTAAATTTTTACTTCAAAATCCATTTAAAATCTCAAATTAACCCTAAACCCAATTTCGGATCTCTAACCGAAATTTATCTCAGAGACTACATATCTGTATTATTATACTTTAATAAACCCTAATTATCTCATTTTCCCCACAACTATAATTTTTCTAGAACCCTAATTTCTAAAATTGAACTTCAAACGAGAATACAAACCTTATAAGTAGAGGCTGGTGGTTGAACGCTTACAGAGGCTGGTGTTTGAATGTCGTAATAGAAAGATGAAGAAGGAGAAGAACAGTAACGATAAAAGAGAAAAGTAACGGTTGATTTTTTATTTTTCTTTTAGATCTGTTTTTCTTTTGATTTTGGGCTGGACTTCAATTATTTTTTGTCTTGTTTTTATTGTTTTGATGTTAATGGGCTGACATTGATCCGTTACATAGTGGAATCAGGTTTTCTGTGTAAATATTTTATAATCCTAAGGGCTTTTAGTAATTTGATAAGTTTTAGATTTAAAAAAAAATAAAAGAAATTGAATAGTATAACGAATGTATCTCAGCCTACTTTTTGACAGAGAGATGTCTCAGCAATTGATCCGATAGGCTACTTCTGGTATATATTTGATTTTATATACAAAAAAGTACTCAAAAGTTTGGTATTTTTCATATTTACTTGCGTAGATCTAACTCAGAGATTAATTGTTCTATCTATATCTAAATTTGGAAGTTGTCGTTAAACTGTTCGACGAAATGCCTCACCGAACGTTTTTGTCAAAACACTGAATTTGTCCTTTTTAACACTGAAGTTTGATGGGTTATAGTTATTTACAGAGGGAAATGGCGTTGAGACAGAAGTTAGGATGGTCAGAGGGAGATCTGATGAGATCAGATGCTAAGCCATGTTCAAGGCTGATGAGACAAACAGCTGCCATTTTCACTGTTGGTGGAGCTCTTGGTTTCTGGGTTCTTTGTAGACTTCACTATGGTAACATATCTTCTCTCCATTCTTATCAGTGCTTGGCGTTTTCACCGCTTGATTTTAAAAACATCTGCAAAGCTTTATACAATGTGTTAGTTAAAAAGATTATGCAATCAACAGTTTCTTCTCCATAGAGCTATTGAAACCAATGTTCTGTGTAATTGATTGTTAGAAATTGGTGAAACTTTAATTTCCTAACATTAGCTAGAAAATGAGCATAAGAAAATATATTTTTTTCACTGCCTGAGCTGCTTAAGTAATGGATTTTTTCTGCTTGGGTAGACTCGATGAATCTTTCGTATATTTATCGTTCTGGACTGTAGTGACCGAACGATTAATTGACATACCCTATACTATCCATTTCTTATGTTGAAAATGAATCCAAAAGGAGCATTTAAACCTTGTTAATTCTATGTAGAATAATTAGATTAGTGTGGTGAATCATGAATGATTGGACCTTTACACGTTTCAGGAAGGAATAGACATTAGTCTTCACAATGATTCTTACGGCTGGTGTACTTTTTTCGATTTAAGATTCAATGGAACATAGATTAGTTGAGACAAATATGAGATAGGAAGGTTACAAAAGCAAATGTTGTTCCGATCTTTCATGGATGTTGCCTCTGGAAAATGTGTAGGTCCAAGGATTACAGTGCCAAGGAGTCTGCGGTGGGCTGGTTGTGGTGCTTTGTCCGTAAGCACATCAACTGCAACGCTTGTCCGTCTCTTCAGTCCTGAATGTGAACCACAAAACATTGCTGCATATGATCACCCTAAAAGCACTCAAGCTTCACTCCCTTAAATAATCAGTTTCTGACTTTATCTATTATGTGTATGGACCTCATCTTTTGTACACACTTTGGTACTAGATTAATTTCGGTAACTATTAATACTACTACCAAAATTCTATGTCACTTTTTATTTTTATGCAGATGCTCTAACAAAGTAAATTGTGCTGCAGTGAAGGCCACAATATTTGGAAATGATTGTAAGAAAAAGTTTAACGTTCGGATATTTAGCTTGTGAGGATGACCCTCGTAATTTCTAGCCATGTTTTTTAAAACACTTCCACTTTTTCTATAGAATTCTCAAATGATAGGCATTTACTGTTGTCTATACCAATAGTCAATTTTAGCATAAAAGATAACAACTCCAAGATAGTAAATGTAGAACATTTTAAGAAAATGCAAAAGATTCTAACGACATGGTGTATGTCAACAAGTCTAACTAACGTTTAAGTATATAATATCACTCTTAGCATGTATACATGTACTGTTAAGATTGGGAAATGATTGTTAAATTATTGAAAGTTTAACAAATAAAAATCATGCAAGAAGGTGGCGGAGTCTTTTCACTACCCATGAATAAGAAAGTTGACAACTTATAGGCACATCCCACAATCCTTTAAATAGCAAGATCTATCTTTTCTTGTTGCTGAAAAAAATAAAAATCTCAATTTCTAATGGTTTAATAAAAGATCATACGATAACTATTAGATTTTAGTGTAGATGATAGTTTACCCTCCCAATATTTTTTGGATCTAGATATATCAGCTGTTTACAAAATGGAGAAAATGTTTTTACTTAATCTAGTTTTCTTTCAAGCAAATTAAAATTCAAGATCAAATTATTCAATTCTTAATATTCCGATGCACCAAAAATTTTAGCACAAAAGATAACAACTTCAAGATAGGAAATGAATACAACAGTTTAATATAAATGCAAGAGATTAGAGTTACATGGTGTTTTTCTATCAAAAACTTCAGAAACTGTTTTATTGGAGGGAAAAAACGTTCTTGGACTTTTTGTAAAAAGAAAAATGCTCCAAATTCTAGTATCAATCGAGACGATATCCATACATTTCTTAAGGTTCCAAACATGCAACATTTCAAGAAAAAAATTATAAAACCGTAAAGTCAGCACACACATCAAACACAATGAAAAAACCTTTAGAAAGTCAGTTTCGACCTACCGGATTCGAACCAGTGAACTAAGCATATTCGGCGTCTACTACAGTCCTTCGTTCTACCAACTGAGCTAAGGTCGGTATTTGTTTTATCATAACTCTCCATGCATGTGGATGACTCAACACATAGACTTTTGACCTATTTATAAGTATGTTTATAAGGAACAGAGAATTATAATTTACTCACTTGTATGCCATGTTGTTGGGAGCTATACTAGTTACATTAGAATATGTATATATTATGTTAACTTAATAAGGAAAAAACTATTAAAGAAAATTTTCTTTTCAAATAGATTTAATATTTCGAAAAGTTTCTGAAAAGGGAAAAGTAAAACGTGAACGGCAGGATTCATACCTGCGCGGGCAAAGCCCACATGATTTCTAGTCATGCCCGATAACAACTCCGGCACGTCCACTTTGCCAAGATGAATCCATAATTTCGTACAGAGCAATATTTATATGATTGTGTATCCAAAATGTAGATCACTGCAGATAAGAAAATGAGTCAAAGAATGTTTGGTATAATTCATAACCTAAATGAAAAAGATACAAACTATAAACCTAAAGACTATTTTACATCTAAACATTTTGTTTGTACCAAAACAATGTCTGAATTCGGAAAATAAAAATTTATAATTTTTATGTGATATAACGAAGTCTAACTTACATTTAAATATATAATATCACTCTTAGCATGTATACATGTACTGCTCAGATTGGGAAATGATTGTTAAATTATTGAAAGTTTAACTAATAAAAATCATGCAAGAAGGTGGCTGAGTCTTTTCGTTACCCATGAATAAGAAAGTTGACAACTTATAGGCACATGCCACAATCCTTTAAATGGCAAGATCTATCTTTTGTTGTTGCTGAAAAAAATAAAAATCTCAATTTCTAATGGTTTATTAAAGGATCATACGATAAATAATAGATTTTAGTGTTAGATGATAGTTTACCCTCTCAACATTTTTTGGATCTAGACATATCAGCTGTTTACAAAATGTAGAAAATGTTTTTACTCGATCTAGTTTTCTTTAAAACAAATTAGAATTCAAGATCAAAATATTATATTCTTAATATTCCCATGCAGGGCAAACAAAATGAGGGAAAGATTCCGACCTACCGGATTCGAACCAGTGACCTAAGGATATTCTGCTTCAACTACAGTCCTCCGCTCTACCAACTGAGCTAAGATCGGATTATGCTATACTTCATTCATGTCTGTTACAATGGACAGTGAACGAAAAGTAATTTGCATGACTTTAGAAGAAGATATTAATATTGATTCATTTTAACAAACTAGATGACAAAAGTATACTGAATATCCAAAACATAAGATGAAATGCTAACTCTTTTTTTTAAATCTCGTAAATATTTCAATACAATGGTAGATAAATAAACAGTCTGATATTTTGCTTAGGAGGATAGCCCTCGTGACTTCTACCAACTGAGCTAAGGTCGGTTTTTTTTATCATAACTCTTCATGCATGTGGATGACTCAACACATAGACTTTTGACCTATTTTTTATGTACGTTTGTAAGGAACAGAGAATTATAATTTACTCACTTTGTATGCCATGTTGTTGTGAGCTAGGCTAGTTACATTAGTATATGTATATATTATGTTAACTTAATAAGGAAAAAACTATTAAAGAAAATTTTCTTTTCAAATACATTTAATATTTCGAAAAGTTTTTGAAAAGGGAAAAGTAAAACGTGAACGGCAGGATTCGAACCTGCGCGGGCAAAGCCCACATGATTTCTAGTCATGCCCGATAACCACTCCGGCACGTCCACTTTGCCAAGATGAATCCATAATTTCGTATAGAGCAATATTTATATTATTGTGTATCCAAAATGTAGATCACTGCAGATAAAAAAATGAGTCAAAGAATGTTTGGTATAATTCATAACCTAAATGAAAAAGATAAAAACTATAAACCTAAAGACTATTTTACATCTAAACATTTTCTTTGTACCAAAACAATGTCTGAATTCGGAAAATAAAAATTTATAATTTTTATGTGATATAACGAAGTCTAACTTACATTTAAGTATATAACATCACTCTTAGCATGTATACATGTACCGCTCAGATTGGGAAATGATTGTTAAATTATTGAAAGCTTAACAAATAAAAGTAATGCAAGAAGGTGGCTGAGTCTTTTCGCTACCCATGAATAAGAAAGTTGACAACTTATAGGCACATGCCACAATCCTTTAAATAGCAAGATCTATCTTTTGTTGTTGCCGAAAAAATAAAAATCTCAATTTCTAATGGTTTATTAAAGGATCATACGATAAATAATAGATTTTAGTGTTAGATGATAGTTTACCCTCTCAACATTTTTTGGATCTAGACATATCAGCTGTTTACAAAATGTAGAAAATGTTTTTACTCGATCTAGTTTTCTTTAAAACAAATTAGAATTCAAGATCAAAATATTATATTCTTAATATTCCCATGCTGGGCAAACAAAATGAGGGAAAGATTCCGACCTACCGGATTCGAACCAGTGACCTAAGGATATTCTGCTTCAACTACAGTCCTCCGCTCTACCAACTGAGCTAAGGTCGGATTATGCTATACTTCATTCATGTCTGTTACAATGGACAGTGAACGAAAAGTAATTTGCATGACTTTAGAAGAAGATATTAATATTGATTCATTTTAACAAACTAGATGCAAAAGTATACTGAATATCCAAAGCACAAGATGAAATGATAACTCTTTTTTTAAAATCTCGTAAATATTTCAATACAATGGTAGATAAATAAACAGTCTGATATTTGCTTAGGAGGATAGCCCTCGTGACTTCTAACCATGTTTTTAATATCATTTCCACACTTAAATTTTTGTATATAGAGTTCTCAAGTGCTAGGGGTTACTGTTGCCTATACCAATTTTCAATTTTATTACAAAAGATAACAACTTCAAGATAGGAAATGAATACAACAGTTTAACATAAATGAAAGAGATTAGAGTTACATGGTGTTTTTCTATCAAAAACTTCCGAAACTGTTTTACTGGAGGGAAAAAACGTTCTTGGACATTTTGTAAAAAGAAAATTGCTCCAAATTCTAGTATCAATCCAGACGATATCCATCTATTTCTTAAGGTTCCAAACATGCAACGTTTCAAGAAAAATATTATAAAACCGTAAAGTCAGCACACACATCAAACTCAATGAAAAAACCTTGAGAAAATCATTTCCGACCTACCGGATTCGAACCAATGACCTAAGGATATTCTGCGTCTACTACAGTCCTCCGCTCTACCAACTGAGCTAAGGTAGGTTTTTTTTATCATAACTCTTCATGCATGTGGATGACTCAACACATAGACTTTTGACCTATTTTATAAGTATGTTTATAAGGAACAGAGAATTATAATTTACTCACTTGAATGCCATGTTGTTGTGAGCTATGCTAGTTACATTAGAATATGTATATATTATGTTAACTCGATAAAAAAAAACTATTAAAGAAAAATTTCTTTTCAAATAGATTTAATATTTTGAAAAGTTTCTAAAAAGGGAAAAGTAAAACGTGAACGGCAGGATTCGAACCTGCGCGGGCAAAGCCCACATGATTTCTAGTCATGCCCGATAACCACTCCGGCACGTCCACTTTGCCAAGATGAATCCATAATTTCGTATAGAGCAATATTTATATTATTGTGTATCCAAAATGTAGATCACTGCAGATAAGAAAATGAGTCAAAGAATGTTTGGTATAATTCATAACCTAAATGAAAAAGATAAAAACTATAAACCTAAAGACTATTTTACATCTAAACATTTTCTTTGTACCAAAACAATGTCTGAATTCGGAAAATAAAAATTTATAATTTTTATGTGATATAACGAAGTCTAACTTACATTTAAGTATATAACATCACTCTTAGCATGTATACATGTACCGCTCAGATTGGGAAATGATTGTTAAATTATTGAAAGCTTAACAAATAAAAGTAATGCAAGAAGGTGGCTGAGTCTTTTCGCTACCCATGAATAAGAAAGTTGACAACTTATAGGCACATGCCACAATCCTTTAAATAGCAAGATCTATCTTTTGTTGTTGCCGAAAAAATAAAAATCTCAATTTCTAATTGTTTATTAAAAGATCATACGATAACTAATAGATTTTAGTGTTAGATGATAGTTTACCCTCTCAACATTTTTTGGATCTAGACATATCAGCTGTTCACAAAATGGAGAAAATATTTTTACTCTATCTAGTTTTCTTTAAAACAAATTAGAATTCAAGATCAAAATATTCAATTCTTAATATTCCCATGCAGGGCAAACAAAATGAGGGAAAGATTCCGACCTACCGGATTCGAACCAGTGACCTAAGGATATTCTGCTACAACTATAGTCCTCCGCTCTACCAACTGAGCTAAGGTCGGATTATGCTATACTTCATTCATGTCTGTTACAATGGACAGTGAACGAAAAGTAATTTGCATGACTTTAGAAAAAGATATTAATATTGATTCATTTTAACAAACTAGATGACAAAAGTATACTGACTATCCAAAACATAAGAGGAAATGATAACTCTTTTTTTTTAAATCTCGTAAATATTTCAATACAATGGTAGATAAATAAACAGTCTGATATTTTGCTTAGGAGGATAGCCCTCGCGATTTCTAACCATGTTTTTAATATCAATTCCACACTTAAATTTTTGTATATAGAGTTCTCAAGTGCTAGGGGTTACTGTTGCCTATACCAATTTTCAATTTTATTACAAAAGATAACAACTTCAAGATAGGAAATGAATACAACAGTTTAACATAAATGAAAGAGATTAGAGTTACAAGGTGTTTTTCTATCAAAAACTTCCGAAACTGTTTTACTGGAGGGAAAAAATGTTCTTGGACATTTTGTAAAAAGAAAATTGCTCCAAATTCTAGTATCAATCCAGACGATATCCATCTATTTCTTAAGGTTCCAAACATGCAACGTTTCAAGAAAAATATTATAAAACCGTAAAGTCAGCACACACATCAAACACAATGAAAAAACCTTGAGAAAATCATTTCCGGCCTACCGGATTCGAATCAGTGACCTAAGGAAATTCTGCGTCTACTACAGTCCTCCGCTCTACCAACTGAGCTAAGGTCGGTTTTTTTTATCATAACTCTTCATGCATGTGGATGGCTCAACACATAGACTTTTGACCTATTTTATAAGTATGTTTATAAGGAACAGAGAATTATAATTTACTCACTTGTATGCCATGTTGTTGTGAGCTATGCTAGTTACATTAGAATATGTATATATTATGTTAAATCAATAAAAAAAAAACTATTAAAGAAAATTATCTTTTCAAATAGATCTAATATTTCGAAAAGTTTCTGAAAAGGGAAAAGTAAAACGTGAACGGCAGGATTCGAACCTGCGCGGGCAAAGCCCACATGATTTCTAGTCATGCCCGATAACCACTCCGGCACGTCCACTTTGCCAAGATGAATCCATAATTTCGTATAGAGCAATATTTATATGATTGTGTATCCAAAATGTAGATCACTGCAGATAAGAAAATGAGTCAAAGAATGTTTGGTATAATTCATAACCTAAATGAAAAAGATACAAACTATAAACCTAAAGACTATTTTACATCTAAACATTTTGTTTGTACCAAAACAATGTCTGAATTCGGAAAATAAAAATTTATAATTTTTATGTGATATAACGAAGTCTAACTTACATTTAAATATATAATATCACTCTTAGCATGTATACATGTACTGCTCAGATTGGGAAATGATTGTTAAATTATTGAAAGTTTAACTAATAAAAATCATGCAAGAAGGTGGCTGAGTCTTTTCGTTACCCATGAATAAGAAAGTTGACAACTTATAGGCACATGCCACAATCCTTTAAATGGCAAGATCTATCTTTTGTTGTTGCTGAAAAAAATAAAAATCTCAATTTCTAATGGTTTATTAAAGGATCATACGATAAATAATAGATTTTAGTGTTAGATGATAGTTTACCCTCTCAACATTTTTTGGATCTAGACATATCAGCTGTTTACAAAATGTAGAAAATGTTTTTACTCGATCTAGTTTTCTTTAAAACAAATTAGAATTCAAGATCAAAATATTATATTCTTAATATTCCCATGCAGGGCAAACAAAATGAGGGAAAGATTCCGACCTACCGGATTCAACCAGTGACCTAAGGATATTCTGCTTCAACTACAGTCCTCCGCTCTACCAACTGAGCTAAGATCGGATTATGCTATACTTCATTCATGTCTGTTACAATGGACAGTGAACGAAAAGTAATTTGCATGACTTTAGAAGAAGATATTAATATTGATTCATTTTAACAAACTAGATGACAAAAGTATACTGAATATCCAAAACATAAGATGAAATGCTAACTCTTTTTTTTAAATCTCGTAAATATTTCAATACAATGGTAGATAAATAAACAGTCTGATATTTTGCTTAGGAGGATAGCCCTCGTGACTTCTACCAACTGAGCTAAGGTCGGTTTTTTTTATCATAACTCTTCATGCATGTGGATGACTCAACACATAGACTTTTGACCTATTTTTTATGTACGTTTGTAAGGAACAGAGAATTATAATTTACTCACTTTGTATGCCATGTTGTTGTGAGCTAGGCTAGTTACATTAGTATATGTATATATTATGTTAACTTAATAAGGAAAAAACTATTAAAGAAAATTTTCTTTTCAAATACATTTAATATTTCGAAAAGTTTTTGAAAAGGGAAAAGTAAAACGTGAACGGCAGGATTCGAACCTCTGTGGGCAAAGCCCACATGATTTCTAGTCATGCCCGATAACCACTCCGGCACGTCCACTTTGCCAAGATGAATCCATAATTTCGTATAGAGCAATATTTATATTATTGTGTATCCAAAATGTAGATCACTGCAGATAAAAAAATGAGTCAAAGAATGTTTGGTATAATTCATAACCTAAATGAAAAAGATAAAAACTATAAACCTAAAGACTATTTTACATCTAAACATTTTCTTTGTACCAAAACAATGTCTGAATTCGAAAATAAAAATTTATAATTTTTATGTGATATAACGTAAGTCTAACTTACATTTAAGTATATAACATCACTCTTAGCATGTATACATGTACCGCTCAGATTGGGAAATGATTGTTAAATTATTGAAAGCTTAACAAATAAAAGTAATGCAAGAAGGTGGCTGAGTCTTTTCGCTACCCATGAATAAGAAAGTTGACAACTTATAGGCACATGCCACAATCCTTTAAATAGCAAGATCTATCTTTTGTTGTTGCCGAAAAAATAAAAATCTCAATTTCTAATGGTTTATTAAAGGATCATACGATAAATAATAGATTTTAGTGTTAGATGATAGTTTACCCTCTCAACATTTTTTTGGATCTAGACATATCAGCTGTTTACAAAATGTAGAAAATGTTTTTACTCGATCTAGTTTTCTTTAAAACAAATTAGAATTCAAGATCAAAATATTATATTCTTAATATTCCCATGCTGGGCAAACAAAATGAGGGAAAGATTCCGACCTACCGGATTCGAACCAGTGACCTAAGGATATTCTGCTTCAACTACAGTCCTCCGCTCTACCAACTGAGCTAAGGTCGGATTATGCTATACTTCATTCATGTCTGTTACAATGGACAGTGAACGAAAAGTAATTTGCATGACTTTAGAAGAAGATATTAATATTGATTCATTTTAACAAACTAGATGCAAAAGTATACTGAATATCCAAAGCACAAGATGAAATGATAACTCTTTTTTAAAATCTCGTAAATATTTCAATACAATGGTAGATAAATAAACAGTCTGATATTTGCTTAGGAGGATAGCCCTCGTGACTTCTAACCATGTTTTTAATATCATTTCCACACTTAAATTTTTGTATATAGAGTTCTCAAGTGCTAGGGGTTACTGTTGCCTATACCAATTTTCAATTTTATTACAAAAGATAACAACTTCAAGATAGGAAATGAATACAACAGTTTAACATAAATGAAAGAGATTAGAGTTACATGGTGTTTTTCTATCAAAAACTTCCGAAACTGTTTTACTGGAGGGAAAAAACGTTCTTGGACATTTTGTAAAAAGAAAATTGCTCCAAATTCTAGTATCAATCCAGACGATATCCATCTATTTCTTAAGGTTCCAAACATGCAACGTTTCAAGAAAAATATTATAAAACCGTAAAGTCAGCACACACATCAAACTCAATGAAAAAACCTTGAGAAAATCATTTCCGACCTACCGGATTCGAACCAATGACCTAAGGATATTCTGCGTCTACTACAGTCCTCCGCTCTACCAACTGAGCTAAGGTCGGTTTTTTTTATCATAACTCTTCATGCATGTGGATGACTCAACACATAGACTTTTGACCTATTTTATAAGTATGTTTATAAGGAACAGAGAATTATAATTTACTCACTTGAATGCCATGTTGTTGTGAGCTATGCTAGTTACATTAGAATATGTATATATTATGTTAACTCGATAAAAAAAAACTATTAAAGAAAAATTTCTTTTCAAATAGATTTAATATTTTGAAAAGTTTCTAAAAAGGGAAAAGTAAAACGTGAACGGCAGGATTCGAACCTGCGCGGGCAAAGCCCACATGATTTCTAGTCATGCCCGATAACCACTCCGCACGCCCACTTTGCCAAGATGAATCCATAATTTCGTATAGAGCAATATTTATATTATTGTGTATCCAAAATGTAGATCACTGCAGATAAGAAAATGAGTCAAAGAATGTTTGGTATAATTCATAACCTAAATGAAAAAGATAAAAACTATAAACCTAAAGACTATTTTACATCTAAACATTTTCTTTGTACCAAAACAATGTCTGAATTCGGAAAATAAAAATTTATAATTTTTATGTGATATAACGAAGTCTAACTTACATTTAAGTATATAACATCACTCTTAGCATGTATACATGTACCGCTCAGATTGGGAAATGATTGTTAAATTATTGAAAGCTTAACAAATAAAAAGTAATGCAAGAAGGTGGCTGAGTCTTTTCGCTACCCATGAATAAGAAAGTTGACAACTTATAGGCACATGCCACAATCCTTTAAATAGCAAGATCTATCTTTTGTTGTTGCCGAAAAAATAAAAATCTCAATTTCTAATTGTTTATTAAAAGATCATACGATAACTAATAGATTTTAGTGTTAGATGATAGTTTACCCTCTCAACATTTTTTGGATCTAGACATATCAGCTGTTCACAAAATGGAGAAAATATTTTTACTCTATCTAGTTTTCTTTAAAACAAATTAGAATTCAAGATCAAAATATTCAATTCTTAATATTCCCATGCAGGGCAAACAAAATGAGGGAAAGATTCCGACCTACCGGATTCGAACCAGTGACCTAAGGATATTCTGCTACAACTATAGTCCTCCGCTCTACCAACTGAGCTAAGGTCGGATTATGCTATACTTCATTCATGTCTGTTACAATGGACAGTGAACGAAAAGTAATTTGCATGACTTTAGAAAAAGATATTAATATTGATTCATTTTAACAAACTAGATGACAAAAGTATACTGACTATCCAAAACATAAGAGGAAATGATAACTCTTTTTTTTTAAATCTCGTAAATATTTCAATACAATGGTAGATAAATAAACAGTCTGATATTTTGCTTAGGAGGATAGCCCTCGCGATTTCTAACCATGTTTTTAATATCAATTCCACACTTAAATTTTTGTATATAGAGTTCTCAAGTGCTAGGGGTTACTGTTGCCTATACCAATTTTCAATTTTATTACAAAAGATAACAACTTCAAGATAGGAAATGAATACAACAGTTTAACATAAATGAAAGAGATTAGAGTTACAAGGTGTTTTTCTATCAAAAACTTCCGAAACTGTTTTACTGGAGGGAAAAAATGTTCTTGGACATTTTGTAAAAAAGAAAATTGCTCCAAATTCTAGTATCAATCCAGACGATATCCATCTATTTCTTAAGGTTCCAAACATGCAACGTTTCAAGAAAAATATTATAAAACCGTAAAGTCAGCACACACATCAAACACAATGAAAAAACCTTGAGAAAATCATTTCCGGCCTACCGGATTCGAATCAGTGACCTAAGGAAATTCTGCGTCTACTACAGTCCTCCGCTCTACCAACTGAGCTAAGGTCGGTTTTTTTTATCATAACTCTTCATGCATGTGGATGGCTCAACACATAGACTTTTGACCTATTTTATAAGTATGTTTATAAGGAACAGAGAATTATAATTTACTCACTTGTATGCCATGTTGTTGTGAGCTATGCTAGTTACATTAGAATATGTATATATTATGTTAAATCAATAAAAAAAAAACTATTAAAGAAAATTATCTTTTCAAATAGATCTAATATTTCGAAAAGTTTCTGAAAAGGGAAAAGTAAAACGTGAACGGCAGGATTCGAACCTGCGCGGGCAAAGCCCACATGATTTCTAGTCATGCCCGATAACCACTCCGGCACGTCCACTTTGCCAAGATGAATCCATAATTTCGTATAGAGCAATATTTATATTATTGTGTATCCAAAATGTAGATCACTGCAGATAAGAAAATGAGTCAAAGAATGTTTGGTATAATTCATAACCTAAATGAAAAAGATAAAAACTATAAACCTAAAGACTATTTTACATCTAAACATTTTCTTTGTACCAAAACAATGTCTGAATTCGGAAAATAAAAATTTATAATTTTTATGTGATATAACGAATTCTAACTTACATTTAAGTATATAATATCACTCTTAGCATGTATACATGTACTGCTCAGATTGGGAAATGATTGTTAAATTATTGAAAGTTTAACTAATAAAAATCATGCAAGAAGGTGGCTGAGTCTTTTCGTTACCCATGAATAAGAAAGTTGACAACTTATAGGCACATGCCACAATCCTTTAAATGGCAAGATCTATCTTTTGTTGTTGCTGAAAAAAATAAAAAACTCAATTTCTAATGGTTTATTAAAGGATCATACGATAAATAATAGATTTTAGTGTTAGATGATAGTTTACCCTCTCAACATTTTTTGGATCTTGACATATCAACTGTTTACAAAATGTAGAAAATGTTTTTACTCGATCTAGTTTTCTTTAAAACAAATTAGAATTCAAGATCAAAATATTATATTCTTAATATTCCCATGCAGGGCAAACAAAATGAGGGAAAGATTCCGACCTACCGGATTCGAACCAGTGACCTAAGGATATTCTGCTTCAACTACAGTCCTCCGCTCTACCAACTGAGCTAAGGTCGGATTATGCTATACTTCATTCATGTCTGTTACAATGGACAGTGAACGAAAAGTAATTTGCATGACTTTAGAAGATGATGTTAATATTGATTCATTTTAACAAACTAGATGACAAAAGTATACTGAATATCCAAAACATAAGATGAAATGCTAACTCTTTTTTTTAAATCTCGTAAATATTTCAATACAATGGTAGATAAATAAACAGTCTGATATTTTGCTTAGGAGGATAGCCCTCGTGATTTCTTACCATGTTTTTTATATCAATTCCACACTTAAATTTTTGTATATAGAGTTCTCAAGTGCTAGGGGTTACTGTTGCGTATACCAATTTTCAATTTTATGACAAAAGATAACAACTTCAAGATAGGAAATGAATACAACAGTTTAACATAAATGAAAGAGATTAGAGTTACATGGTGTTTTTCTATCAAAAACTTCCGAAACTGTTTTACTGGAGGGAAAAAACGTTCTTGGACATTTTGTAAAAAGAAAATTGCTCCAAATTCTAGTATCAATCCAGACGATATCCATCTATTTCTTAAGGTTCCAAACATGCAACGTTTCAAGAAAAATATTATAAAACCGTAAAGTCAGCACACACATCAAACTCAATGAAAAAACCTTGAGAAAATCATTTCCGACCTACCGGATTCGAACCAATGACCTAAGGATATTCTGCGTCTACTACAGTCCTCCGCTCTACCAACTGAGCTAAGGTCGGTTTTTTTTATCATAACTCTTCATGCATGTGGATGACTCAACACATAGACTTTTGACCTATTTTATAAGTATGTTTATAAGGAACAGAGAATTATAATTTACTCACTTGAATGCCATGTTGTTGTGAGCTATGCTAGTTACATTAGATTATGTATATATTATGTTAACTCAATAAAAAAAAACTATTAAAGAAAAATTTCTTTTCAAATAGATTTAATATTTTGAAAATTTTCTAAAAAGGGAAAAGGAAAACGTGAACGGCAGGATTCGAACCTGCGCGGGCAAAGCCCACATGATTTCTAGTCATGCCCGATAACCACTCCGGCACGTCCACTTTGCCAAGATGAATCCATAATTTCGTATAGAGCAATATTTATATTATTGTGTATCCAAAATGTAGATCACTGCAGATAAGAAAATGAGTCAAAGAATGTTTGGTATAATTCATAACCTAAATGAAAAAGATAAAAACTATAAACCTAAAGACTATTTTACATCTAAACATTTTGCTTGTACCAAAACAATGTCTGAATTCGGAAAATAAAAATTTATAATTTTTATGTGATATAACGAATTCTAACTTACATTTAAGTATATAACATCACTCTTAGCATGTATTCATGTACTGCTCAGATTGGGAAATGATTGTTAAATTATTGAAAGCTTAACAAATAAAAGTAATGCAAGAAGGTGGCTGAGTCTTTTCGCTACCCATGAATAAGAAAGTTGACAACTTATAGGCACATGCCACAATCCTTTAAATAGCAAGATCTATCTTTTGTTGTTGCCGAAAAAATAAAAATCTCAATTTCTAATTTTTTATTAAAAGATCATACGATAACTAATAGATTTTAGTGTTAGATGATAGTTTACCCTCTCAACATTTTTTGGATCTAGACATATCAGCTGTTTACAAAATGGAGAAAATGTTTTTACTCTATCTAGTTTTCTTTAAAACAAATTAGAATTCAAGATCAAAATATTCAATTCTTAATATTCCCATGCAGGGCAAACAAAATGAGGGAAAGATTCCGACCTACCGGATTCGAACCAGTGACCTAAGGATATTCTGCTTCAACTACAGTCCTCCGCTCTACCAACTGAGCTAAGGTCGGATTATGCTATACTTCATTCATGTCTGTTACAATGGACAGTGAACGAAAAGTAATTTGCATGACTTTAGAAGAAGATATTAATATTGATTCATTTTAACAAACTAGATGACAAAAGTATACTGAATATCCAAAACATAAGATGAAATGATAACTCTATTTTTTTAAATCTAGTCAAATATTTCAATACAATGGTAGATAAATAAACAGTCTGGTATTTTGCTTAGGAGGATAGCCCTCGTAATTTCTTACCATGTTTTTAATATCAATTCCACACTTAAATTTTTGTATATAGAGTTCTCAAGTGCTAGGGGTTACTGTTGCCTATACCAATTTTCAATTTTATTACAAAAGATAACAACTTCAAGATAGGAAATGAATACAACAGTTTAACATAAATGAAAGAGATTAGAGTTACATGGTGTTTTTCTATCAAAAACTTCCGAAACTGTTTTACTGGAAGGAAAAAACGTTCTTGGACATTTTGTAAAAAGAAAATTTCTCCAAATTCTAGTATCAATCCAGACGATATCCATCTATTTCTTAAGGTTCCAAACATGCAACGTTTCAAGAAAAATATTATAAAACCGTAAAGTCAGCACACACATCAAACACAATGAAAAAACCTTGAGAAAATCATTTCCGACCTACCGGATTCGAACCAGTGACCTAAGGATATTCTGCGTCTACTACAGTCCTTCGCTCTACCAACTGAGCTAAGGTCGGTTTTTTTTATCATAACTCTTCATGCATGTGGATGGCTTAACACATAGACTTTTGACCTATTTTATAAGTATGTTTATAAGGAACAGAGAATTATAATTTACTCACTTGTATGCCATGTTGTTGTGAGCTATGCTAGTTACATTAGAATATGTATATATTATGTTAACTCAATAAAAAAAAAACTATTAAAGAAAATTATCTTTTCAAATAGATCTAATATTTCGAAAAGTTTCTGAAAAGGGAAAAGTAAAACGTGAACGGCAGGATTCGAACCTCCTGGGCAAAGCCCACATGATTTCTAGTCATGCCCGATAACCACTCCGGCACGTCCACTTTGCCAAGATGAATCCATAATTTCGTATAGAGCAATATTTATATTATTGTGTATCCAAAATGTAGATCACTGCAGATAAGAAAATGAGTCAAAAAATGTTTGGTATAATTCATAACCTAAATGAAAAAGATAAAAACTATAAACCTAAAGACTATTTTACATCTAAACATTTTCTTTGTACCAAAACAATGTCTGAATTCAGAAAATAAAAATTTATAATTTTTATGTGATATAACGACGTCTAACTTACATTTAAGTATTTAATATCACTCTTAGCATGTATACATGTACTGCTCAGATTGGGAAATGATTGTTAAATTATTGAAAGCTTAACAAATAAAAGTAATGCAAGAAGGTGGCTGAGTCTTTTCGCTACCCATGAATAAGAAAGTTGACAACTTATAGGCACATGCCACAATCCTTTAAATAGCAAGATCTATCTTTTGTTGTTGCCGAAAAAATAAAAATCTCAATTTCTAATTGTTTATTAAAAGATCATACGATAACTAATAGATTTTAGTGTTAGATGATAGTTTACCCTGTCAACATTTTTTGGATCTAGACATATCAGCTGTTCACAAAATGGAGAAAATATTGTTACTCTATCTAGTTTTCTTTAAAACAAATTAGAATTCAAGATCAAAATATTCAATTCTTAATATTCCCATGCAGGGCAAACAAAATGAGGGAAAGATTCCGACCTACCGGATTCGAACCAGTGACCTAAGGATATTCTGCTTCAACTACAGTCCTCCGCTCTACCAACTGAGCTAAGGTCGGATTATGCTATACTTCATTCATGTCTGTTACAATGGACAGTGAACGAAAAGTAATTTGCATGACTTTAGAAGATGATGTTAATATTGATTCATTTTAACAAACTAGATGACAAAAGTATACTGAATATCCAAAACATAAGATGAAATGCTAACTCTTTTTTTAAATCTAAGTAAATATTTCAATACAATGGTAGATAAATAAACAGTCTGATATTTTGCTTAGGAGGATAGCCCTCGTGATTTCTTACCATGTTTTTTATATCAATTCCACACTTAAATTTTTGTATATAGAGTTCTCAAGTGCTAGGGGTTACTGTTGCGTATACCAATTTTCAATTTTATGACAAAAGATAACAACTTCAAGATAGGAAATGAATACAACAGTTTAACATAAATGAAAGAGATTAGAGTTACATGGTGTTTTTCTATCAAAAACTTCCGAAACTGTTTTACTGGAGGGAAAAAACGTTCTTGGACATTTTGTAAAAAGAAAATTGCTCCAAATTCTAGTATCAATCCAGACGATATCCATCTATTTCTTAAGGTTCCAAACATGCAACGTTTCAAGAAAAATATTATAAAACCGTAAAGTCAGCACACACATCAAACTCAATGAAAAAACCTTGAGAAAATCATTTCCGACCTACCGGATTCGAACCAATGACCTAAGGATATTTTGCGTCTACTACAGTCCTCCGCTCTACCAACTGAGCTAAGGTCGGTTTTTTTTATCATAACTCTTCATGCATGTGGATGACTCAACACATAGACTTTTGACCTATTTTATAAGTATGTTTATAAGGAACAGAGAATTATAATTTACTCACTTGAATGCCATGTTGTTGTGAGCTATGCTAGTTACATTAGAATATGTATATATTATGTTAACTCAATAAAAAAAAACTATTAAAGAAAAATTTCTTTTCAAATAGATTTAATATTTTGAAAATTTTCTAAAAAGGGAAAAGGAAAACGTGAACGGCAGGATTCGAACCTGCGCGGGCAAAGCCCACATGATTTCTAGTCATGCCCGATAACCACTCCGGCACGTCCACTTTGCCAAGATGAATCCATAATTTCGTATAGAGCAATATTTATATTATTGTGTATCCAAAATGTAGATCACTGCAGATAAGAAAATGAGTCAAAGAATGTTTGGTATAATTCATAACCTAAATGAAAAAGATAAAAACTATAAACCTAAAGACTATTTTACATCTAAACATTTTGCTTGTACCAAAACAATGTCTGAATTCGGAAGATAAAAATTTATAATTTTTATGTGATATAACGAATTCTAACTTACATTTAAGTATATAACATCACTCTTAGCATGTATACATGTACTGCTCAGATTGGGAAATGATTGTTAAATTATTGAAAGCTTAACAAATAAAAGTAATGCAAGAAGGTGGCTGAGTCTTTTCGCTACCCATGAATAAGAAAGTTGACAACTTATAGGCACATGCCACAATCCTTTAAATAGCAAGATCTATCTTTTGTTGTTGCCGAAAAAATAAAAATCTCAATTTCTAATTTTTTATTAAAAGATCATACGATAACTAATAGATTTTAGTGTTAGATGATAGTTTACACTCTCAACATTTTTTGAATCTAGACATATCAGCTGTTTACAAAATGGAGAAAATGTTTTTACTCTATCTAGTTTTCTTTAAAACAAATTAGAATTCAAGATCAAAATATTCAATTCTTAATATTCCCATGCAGGGCAAACAAAATGAGGGAAAGATTCCGACCTACCGGATTCGAACCAGTGACCTAAGGATATTCTGCTTCAACTACAGTCCTCCGCTCTACCAACTGAGCTAAGGTCGGATTATGCTATACTTCATTCATGTCTGTTACAATGGACAGTGAACGAAAAGTAATTTGCATGACTTTAGAAGAAGATATTAATATTGATTCATTTTAACAAACTAGATGACAAAAGTATACTGAATATCCAAAACATAAGATGAAATGATAACTCTTTTTTTTAAATCTCGTAAATATTTCAATACAATGGTAGATAAATAAACAGTCTGGTATTTTGCTTAGGAGGATAGCCCTCGTAATTTCTTACCATGTTTTTAATATCAATTCCACACTTAAATTTTTGTATATAGAGTTCTCAAGTGCTAGGGGTTACTGTTGCCTATACCAATTTTCAATTTTATTACAAAAGATAACAACTTCAAGATAGGAAATGAATACAACAGTTTAACATAAATGAAAGAGATTAGAGTTACATGGTGTTTTTCTATCAAAAACTTCCGAAACTGTTTTACTGGAAGGAAAAAACGTTCTTGGACATTTTGTAAAAAGAAAATTTCTCCAAATTCTAGTATCAATCCAGAAGATATCCATCTATTTCTTAAGGTTCCAAACATGCAACGTTTCAAGAAAAATATTATAAAACCGTAAAGTCAGCACACACATCAAACACAATGAAAAAACCTTGAGAAAATAATTTCCGACCTACCGGATTCGAACCAGTGACCTAAGGATATTCTGCGTCTACTACAGTCCTTCGCTCTACCAACTGAGCTAAGATCGGTTTTTTTTATCATAACTCTTCATGCATGTGGATGGCTCAACACATAGACTTTTGACCTATTTTATAAGTATGTTTATAAGGAACAGAGAATTATAATTTACTCACTTGTATGCCATGTTGTTGTGAGCTATGCTAGTTACATTAGAATATGTATATATTATGTTAACTCAATAAAAAAAAACTATTAAAGAAAATTATCTTTTCAAATAGATCTAATATTTCGAAAAGTTTCTGAAAAGGGAAAAGTAAAACGTGAACGGCAGGATTCGAACCTGCGCGGGCAAAGCCCACATGATTTCTAGTCATGCCCGATAACCACTCCGGCACGTCCACTTTGCCAAGATGAATCCATAATTTTGTATAGAGCAATATTTATATTATTGTGTATCCAAAATGTAGATCACTGCAGATAAGAAAATGAGTCAAAGAATGTTTGGTATAATTCATAACCTAAATGAAAAAGATAAAAACTATAAACCTAAAGACTATTTTACATCTAAACATTTTCTTTGTACCAAAACAATGTCTGAATTCGGAAAATAAAAATTTATAATTTTTATGTGATATAACGAATTCTAACTTACATTTAAGTATATAATATCACTCTTAGCATGTATACATGTACTGCTCAGATTGGGAAATGATTGTTAAATTATTGAAAGTTTAACTAATAAAAATCATGCAAGAAGGTGGCTGAGTCTTTTCGCTACCCATGAATAAGAAAGTTGACAACTTATAGGCACATGCCACAATCCTTTAAATAGCAAGATCTATCTTTTGTTGTTGCCGAAAAAATAAAAATCTCAATTTCTAATTGTTTATTAAAAGATCATACGATAACTAATATATTTTAGTGTTAGATGATAGTTTACCCTGTCAACATTTTTTGGATCTAGACATATCAGCTGTTCACAAAATGGAGAAAATATTTTTACTCTATCTAGTTTTCTTTAAAACAAATTAGAATTCAAGATCAAAATATTCAATTCTTAATATTCCCATGCAGGGCAAACAAAATGAGGGAAAGATTCCGACCTACCGGATTCGAACCAGTGACCTAAGGATATTCTGCTTCAACTACAGTCCTCCGCTCTACCAACTGAGCTAAGGTCGGATTATGCTATACTTCATTCATGTCTGTTACAATGGACAGTGAACGAAAAGTAATTTGCATGACTTTAGAAGATGATGTTAATATTGATTCATTTTAACAAACTAGATGACAAAAGTATACTGAATATCCAAAACATAAGATGAAATGCTAACTCTTTTTTTTAAATCTCGTAAATATTTCAATACAATGGTAGATAAATAAACAGTCTGATATTTTGCTTAGGAGGATAGCCCTCGTGATTTCTTACCATGTTTTTTATATCAATTCCACACTTAAATTTTTGTATATAGAGTTCTCAAGTGCTAGGGGTTACTGTTGCAGTATACCAATTTTCAATTTTATGACAAAAGATAACAACTTCAAGATAGGAAATGAATACAACAGTTTAACATAAATGAAAGAGATTAGAGTTACATGGTGTTTTTCTATCAAAAACTTCCGAAACTGTTTTACTGGAGGGAAAAAACGTTCTTGGACATTTTGTAAAAAGAAAATTGCTCCAAATTCTAGTATCAATCCAGACGATATCCATCTATTTCTTAAGGTTCCAAACATGCAACGTTTCAAGAAAAATATTATAAAACCGTAAAGTCAGCACACACATCAAACTCAATGAAAAAACCTTGAGAAAATCATTTCCGACCTACCGGATTCGAACCAATGACCTAAGGATATTCTGCGTCTACTACAGTCCTCCGCTCTACCAACTAAGCTAAGGTCGGTTTTTTTTATCATAACTCTTCATGCATGTGGATGACTCAACACATAGACTTTTGACCTATTTTATAAGTATGTTTATAAGGAACAGAGAATTATAATTTACTCACTTGAATGCCATGTTGTTGTGAGCTATGCTAGTTACATTAGAATATGTATATATTATGTTAACTCAATAAAAAAAAACTATTAAAGAAAAATTTCTTTTCAAATAGATTTAATATTTTGAAAATTTTCTAAAAAGGGAAAAGGAAAACGTGAACGGCAGGATTCGAACCTGCGCGGGCAAAGCCCACATGATTTCTAGTCATGCCCGATAACCACTCCGGCACGTCCACTTTGCCAAGATGAATCCATAATTTCGTATAGAGCAATATTTATATTATTGTGTATCCAAAATGTAGATCACTGCAGATAAGAAAATGAGTCAAAGAATGTTTGGTATAATTCATAACCTAAATGAAAAAGATAAAAACTATAAACCTAAAGACTATTTTACATCTAAACATTTTGCTTGTACCAAAACAATGTCTGAATTCGGAAAATAAAAATTTATAATTTTTATGTGATATAACGAATTCTAACTTACATTTAAGTATATAACATCACTCTTAGCATGTATTCATGTACTGCTCAGATTGGGAAATGATTGTTAAATTATTGAAAGCTTAACAAATAAAAGTAATGCAAGAAGGTGGGTGAGTCTTTTGACTATACCCTTGAATAAGAAAGTTGACAACTTATAGGCACATGCCACAATCCTTTAAATAGCAAGATCTATCTTTTGTTGTTGCCGAAAAAATAAAAATCTCAATTTCTAATTTTTTATTAAAAGATCATACGATAACTAATAGATTTTAGTGTTAGATGATAGTTTACCCTCTCAACATTTTTTGGATCTAGACATATCAGCTGTTTACAAAATGGAGAAAATGTTTTTACTCTATCTAGTTTTCTTTAAAACAAATTAGAATTCAAGATCAAAATATTCAATTCTTAATATTCCCATGCAGGGCAAACAAAATGAGGGAAAGATTCCGACCTACGGATTCGAACCAGTGACCTAAGGATATTCTGCTTCAACTACAGTCCTCCGCTCTACCAACTGAGCTAAGGTCGGATTATGCTATACTTCATTCATGTCTGTTACAATGGACAGTGAACGAAAAGTAATTTGCATGACTTTAGAAGAAGATATTAATATTGATTCATTTTAACAAACTAGATGACAAAAGTATACTGAATATCCAAAACATAAGATGAAATGATAACTCTTTTTTTTAAATCTGTAAATATTTCAATACAATGGTAGATAAATAAACAGTCTGGTATTTTGCTTAGGAGGATAGCCCTCGTAATTTCTTACCATGTTTTTAATATCAATTCCACACTTAAATTTTTGTATATAGAGTTCTCAAGTGCTAGGGGTTACTGTTGCCTATACCAATTTTCAATTTTATTACAAAAGATAACAACTTCAAGATAGGAAATGAATACAACAGTTTAACATAAATGAAAGAGATTAGAGTTACATGGTGTTTTTCTATCAAAAACTTCCGAAACTGTTTTACTGGAAGGAAAAAACGTTCTTGGACATTTTGTAAAAAGAAAATTTCTCCAAATTCTAGTATCAATCCAGACGATATTCATCTATTTCTTAAGGTTCCAAACATGCAACGTTTCAAGAAAAATATTATAAAACCGTAAAGTCAGCACACACATCAAACACAATGAAAAAACCTTGAGAAAATCATTTCCGACCTACCGGATTCGAACCAATGACCTAAGGATATTCTGCGTCTACTACAGTCCTCCGCTCTACCAACTGAGCTAAGGTCGATTTTTTTTTATCATAACTCTTCATGCATGTGGATGACTCAACACATAGACTTTTGACCTATTTTATAAGTATGTTTATAAGGAACAGAGAATTATAATTTACTCACTTGAATGCCATGTTGTTGTGAGCTATGCTAGTTACATTAGAATATGTATATATTATGTTAACTCAATAAAAAAAATATTAAAGAAAAATTTCTTTTCAAATAGATTTAATATTTCGAAAAGTTTCTAAAAAGGGAAACGTAAAACGTGAACGGCAGGATTCGAACCTGCAAGGGCAAAGCCCACATGATTTCTAGTCATGCCCGATAACCACTCCGGCACGTCCACTTTGCCAAGATGAATCCATAATTTCGTATAGAGCAATATTTATATTACTGTGTTTCCAAAAAGTAGATCAATGCAGATAAGAAAATGAGTCAAAGAATGTTTGGTATAATTCATAACCTAAATGAAAAAGATAAAAACTATAAACCTAAAGACTATTTTACATCTAAACATTTTCTTTGTACCAAAGCAATGTCTGAATTCGGAAAATAAAAATTTATAATTTTTATGTGATATAACGAAGTCTAACTTACATTTAAGTATATAATATCACTCTTAGCATGTATACATGTACTGCTCAGATTGGGAAATGATTGTTAAATTATTGAAAGTTTAACTAATAAAAATCATGCAAGAAGGTGGCTGAGTCTTTTCGTTACCCATGAATAAGAAAGTTGACCACTTATAGGCACATGCCACAATCCTTTAAATGGCAAGATCTATCTTTTGTTGTTGCTGAAAAAAATAAAAAACTCAATTTCTAATGGTTTATTAAAGGATCATACGATAAATAATAGATTTTAGTGTTAGATGATAGTTTACCCTCTCAACATTTTTTGGATCTAGACATATAAACTGTTTACAAAATGTAGAAAATGTTTTTACTCGATCTAGTTTTCTTTAAAACAAATTAGGATTCAAGATCAAAATATTATATTCTTAATATTCCCATGCAGGGCAAACAAAATGAGGGAAAGATTCCGACCTACCGGATTCGAACCAGTGACCTAAGGATATTCTGCTTCAACTACAGTCCTCCGCTCTACCAACTGAGCTAAGGTCGGATTATGATATACTTCATTCATGTCTGTTACAATGGACAGTGAACGAAAAGTAATTTGCATGACTTTAGAAGAAGATATTAATATTGATTCATTTTAACAAACTAGATGACAAAAGTATACTGAATATCCAAAACATAAGATGAAATGATAACTCTTTTTTTAAAATCTCGTAAATATTTCAATACAATGGTAGATAAATAAACAGTCTGATATTTTGCTTAGGAGGATAGCCCTCGTGATTTCTAACCATGTTTTTAATATCAATTCCACACTTAAATTTTTGTATATAGAGTTCTCAAGTGCTAGGGGTTACTGTTGCGTATACCAATTTTCAATTTTATGACAAAAGATAACAACTTCAAGATAGGAAATAAATACAACAGTTTAACATAAATGAAAGAGATTAGAGTTACATGGTGTTTTTCTATCAAAAACTTCTGAAACTGTTTTACTGGAGGGAAAAAACGTTCTTGGACATTTTGTAAAAAGAAAATTTCTCCAAATTCTAGTATCGATCCAGACGATATCTATCTATTTCTTAAGGTTCCAAACATGCAACGTTTCAAGAAAAATATTATAAAACCGTAAAGTCAGCACACACATCAAACTCAATGAAAAAACCTTGAGAAAATCATTTCCGACCTACCGGATTCGAACCAGTGACCTAAGGATATTCTGCGTCTACTACAGTCCTCCGCTCTACCAACTGAGCTAAGGTCGGTTTTTTTTATCATAACTCTTCATGCATGTGGATGACTCAACACATAGACTTTTGACCTATTTTATAAGTATGTTTCTAAGGAACAGAGAATTATAATTCACTCACTTGTATGCCATGTTGTTGTGAGCTATGCTAGTTACATTAGAATATGTATATATTATGTTAACTCAATAAAAAAACTATTAAAGAAAAATTTCTTTTCAAATAGATTTAATATTTTGAAAAGTTTCTAAAAAGGGAAAAGTAAAACGTGAACGGCAGGATTCAAACCTGCGCGGGCAAAGCCCACATGATTTCTAGTCATGCCCGATAACCACTCCGGCACGTCCACTTTGCCAAGATGAATCCATAATTTCGTATAGAGCAATATTTATATTACTGTGTATCCAAAATGTAGATCACTGCAGATAAGAAAATGAGTCAAAGAATGTTTGGTATAATTCATAACCTAAATGAAAAAGATAAAAACTATAAACCTAAAGACTATTTTACATCTAAACATTTTCTTTGTACCAAAGCAATGTCTGAATTCGGAAAATAAAAATTTATAATTTTTATGTGATATAACGAAGTCTAACTTACATTTAAGTATATAATATCACTCTTAGCATGTATACATGTACTGCTCAGATTGGGAAATGATTGTTAAATTATTGAAAGTTTATCAAATAAAAGTAATGCAAGAAGGTGGCTGAGTCTTTTCGCTACCCATGAATAAGAAAGTTGACAACTTATAGGCACATGCCACAATCCTTTAACTAGCAAGATCTATCTTTTGTTGTTGCCGAAAAAATAGAAATCTCAATTTCTAATTGTTTATTAAAAGATCATACGATAACTAATAGATTTTAGTGTTAGATGATAGTTTACCCTCTCAACATTTTTTGGATCTAGACATATCAGCTGTTTACAAAATGGATAAAATGTTTTTACTCTATCTAGTTTTGTTTAAAACAAATTAGAATTCAAGATCAAAATATTCAATTCTTAATATTCCCATGCAGGGCAAACAAAATGAGGGAAAGATTCCGACCTACCGGATTCGAACCAGTGACCTAAGGATATTTTGCTTCTACTACAGTCCTCCGCTCTACCAACTGAGCTAAGGTCGGATTATGCTATACTTCATTCATGTCTGTTACAATGGACAGTGAACGAAAAGTAATTTGCATGACTTTAAAAGAAGATATTAATATTGATTCATTTTAACAAACTAGATGACAAAAGTATACTGAATATCCAAAACATAAGATGAAATGATAACTCTTTTTTTAAAATCTCGTAAATATTTCAATACAATGGTAGATAAATAAACAGTCTGATATTTTGCTTAGGAGGATAGCCCTCGTGATTTCTAACCATGTTTTTAATATCATTTCCACACTTAAATTTTTGTATATCGAGTTCTCAAGTGCAAGGGGTTACTGTTGCCTATACCGATTTTCATTTTTATTACAAAAGATAACAACTTCAAGATAGGAAATGAATACAACAGTTTAACATAAATGAAAGAGATTAGAGTTACATGGTGTTTTTCTATCAAAAACTTCTGAAACTGTTTTATTGGAGGGAAAAAACGTTGTTGGACATTTTGTAAAAAGAAAAATGCTCGAAATTCTAGTATCAATCCTGACAATATCTGAAAAGACCCATCCCGAAAACCACTAAACCGGGACCGGTTCAATAAATGTAAACCACACAAAACTGGCATTTTAAAATTTTGAACAACTTAACCAATTAATCCATTTTATCCAACATAATAATAAAAAAATGTTCTAACAATCTAGCGGAAGCAATTCAGCAATAAGCACTAATCTGAAACAAAATTTAATATAAATAAATGAAAACTATCCCGGTATGTCATCCTGGTCCGTCACCCTAGTTCCACGAGCTTTAGCTAGCTTTATCCTTTCCCTTACCTGCGCCATTACGAATAGACGCAGTCAGTATTTAATAAATACTGAGGAGGCGATCAACCCGTCTACTAGGTCAATTAGGACAAAATTACGAAAATACCTCTCCGACATAATCAAATGTCCGGACTCGACAAACAACACAACAATGATTTAATGAAATTAATTCACCGCAAACTAATGAATTAAATCAATCAACGGCAATTTAACACACCCAAAATTGACTAAAATAATTAATTCTATTTCATACAATTAATCTCATAAATTATTGAAATTTTTTTTAAATTTTTTAAATTTATCTCAGCAATAAAAATAATTAAAATCACAAAACATCCGAATTAAATCTCTAACACTGAATTTTAAATTAACTGCACTCACCTTAGCCACTAGTAGCACTTTTCGACACAACTTTTCTGCGACTTCCAGAAACTTTTTCCGCGCTATCTACACCCTCAACTCCTAAACCCGCAACCTAATATAATAAAATATTATTAATTAATATAAAAATATTAATCAATGAATTTAGACGGAACATGACTTATTAACAACTTCTTCGTCTCCAACTTGATGACGCCCTGACTACCATCTCCTCCCCACATCACGACATTCACCACCGCCATGATCCCCACGTCGCCACAACTCCACAGCCATACGTCTAACTCCAGCCACCGTAACATCCCTCGCTACAACGAGACGACGACCTCAAATCATCGCCAACTAACTCACCGCCGAGTCCCCGCGACTTCTGCCACGATCACCATCACGATCGGCTTCCGCGACACCACCACCACCCTCGGCTCTCTCTCTCACACTCTCTCTCTCTCTCTCTCTCTCTACACACGCTTAACCCTAAAAGTACCGTGACCACAACGCCGCCACCTCCACGGAACCCACACTACGACCGAACCAAACGACAAGGGGAAAGAGCCTTACTGTGAAAGAGGTGTTGACCTGAAGCTCCTGTTGGTTTATAATTGAGTTTGATATTAATAATTAAGTTTATAATGTTTGTAATATATTAAGTTAGTTATTAATTAAGAGTTGTGCCGAAAAGTCACAAGTAGAAGAGATGCAACTTGTATTGTGCCTGTTTGTTTCTATTTAAACAACTATTATCCTGATGTAAAAATAACAAGTTTCAAAAAAATAAAAGTGTATATTTTGTCTTCTTTAAAAGAGAAGAGATAAAGAATTATCTCTTACTCTGTTTCTTCATTCTCTTAACTGATTGTGAAATCAATATTCCAACATGGTATCAGAGCTATTTTGATCTTGGAGCCTGTCCAAGTAAAAAAAATAAGAAGAATTCCGCTGCAAGAAGAAGAGAAAGATGGAGACAACAAATCAACGGTGAGAAACCGAAAAAGAAGAAGAAGAAGAAGAAATAGAAAAAGAAGAAAAAGAAGAGGTGGTGACAAGAGAGAGCACCATCAACCTTCACAAACATATTCACAAGCATACCTTCAAGAAGAAGGCTCCAAAAGCGATGAAGAAGATAGGAAATCTTCTCAAAAGACAATGGAGAAAACGATGTGGAGTTGGAGTTGTGGAAGAAAAATTCTGAAACTTTGTTCAACGTAGCCAAAGAAGAAGACGTGGAGAAGATTCACGTTTGGCACAAGACGGTAACCGGTTATAGAAATAACCAAAAAAAAAAAGACGTAATGGTGATTCAAGGAGAACACCAAACCGGAATAAAGAAGAAAGCTCACTTAACCGAAAGGGAGTGGAAGGGTTGCAAGAACAGCCAAGCCAAAGAAGACGTGATGAAGATCACGTGGAAAAAATCTGAAGGCGCATGAGAAGCGCTTGAGTATCCGAGATGAACGATCAACGAAAAAAGCGTTCTATGGAGAAAAGTTTGTTTCAAAAGGAGGAAACAAACGTGGCGACAAAAGTAAAAATAAGGCCGAGAAATGGTGTGACTTTTGTACGTGTGACAATCACAATGAGAGTGATTGTTGGAGAAAGCAACACAGGGATGTTAGCTTGCCTACGGGTGTAAGGTGCTTTGCGTGTAACAAGCCAGGGCACGTGGTGAAGAATTGCAAGGTTAGGAAGGCTGAGAGAGCGAACCTAAGCCTAGAAGAAATAGATGAAGAGAGTGACAATGAAGGTCATATTCTGTTTAGTGTGGTCGAAGAAGAATCATCATCAAACGTGAATGATGAGTTTGAAGATCACGGAAGAGATGTGATGAAGCAACGTTGAAGAACGCTTGGTGTGAAACCGAAACTCAATTAAGGGGGAGTGTTGGTTTATAATTGAGTTTGATATTAATAATTAAGTTTATAATGTTTGTAATATATTAAGTTAGTTATTAATTAAGAGTTGTGCCGAAAAGTCACAAGTAGAAGAGATGCAACTTGTATTGTGTCTGTTTGTTTCTATTTAAACAACTATTATCCTGATGTAAAAATAACAAGTTTCAGAGAAATAAAAGTGTATATTTTGTCTTCTTTAAAAGAGAAGAGATAAAGAATTATCTCTTACTCAGTTTTTTCATTCTCTTAACTGATTGTGAAATCAATATTCCAACAGCTCCCCTCCCAAGCATCACGCGATCCAAGCTCCTTTGACGGCTAGGGTTCGATGGAAGAGGGAGCTACATGCGATGATACACATATATATAACGAGTTTCCGTATTACACCGATCAATCCTCCAATTTCTGACAATTTCGTAATTGACCCCGATACTTTTTAAATGATCAATTTAACCCACCGAAATCAACTTTCCAATTGATCAATATAATCCTTAACTTTCCGAAATCACAAATTGGCCCCAAACATCCAAAATTAGCAATTAAACCCGCCTGCAACTCCTAGATTTAATCAAATCAACCCCTAACTTTCAAATTCAACAAATACACCCCCATTATTGGTTTGCGGATGTTACAATATCCATCCATTTCTTAAGGTTCCAAACATGCAACGTTTCAAGAAAAATATTATAAAACCGTAAAGTCAGCACACACATCAAACACAATGAAAAAACCTTGAGAAAACTATTTCCGACCTACTGGATTCGAACCAGTGACCTAAGGATATTCTGCGTCTACTACAGTCCTCCGCTCTACCAAATGAGCTAAGGTCGGTTTTTTTTATCATAACTCTTCATGCATGTGGATGACTCAACACATAGACTTTTGACCTATTTTTTATGTACGTTTATAAGGAATAGAGAATTATAATTTACTCACTTGTATGCCATGTTGTTGTGAGCTATGCTAGTTACATTAGAATATGTATATATTATGTTAACTCAATAAAAAAAACTATTAAAGAAAATTTTCTTTTCAAATAGATTTAATATTTCGAAAAGTTTCTAAAAAGGGAAAAGTAAAACGTGAACGGCAGGATTCGAACCTGGCGGGCAAAGCCCACATGATTTCTAGTCATGCCCGATAACCACTCCGGCACGTCCACTTTGCCAAGATGAATCCATAATTTCGTATAGAGCAATAATTATATTATTGTGTATCCAAAATGTAGATCACTGCAGATAAGAAAATGAGTCAAAGAATTTTTGGAATAATTCATAACCTAAATGAAAAAGATAAAAACTATAAACCTAAAGACTATTTTACTTCTAAACATTTTGTTTGTACCAAAACAATGTCTGAATTCGAAAAATAAAAATTTATAAATTTTATGTGATATAACGAAGTCTAACTTACGTTTAAGTATATAATATCACTCTTAGCATGTATACATGTACTGCTCAGATTGGGAAATGATTGCTAAATTATTGAAAGTTTAACAAATAAAAGTAATGCCTGAATAAGAAAGTTGACAACTTATAGGCACATGACACAATCCTTTAAATGGCAAGATCTATCTTTTGTTGTTGCTGAAAAAATCAAAATCTCAATTTCTAATGGTTTATTAAAGGATCATACGATAAATAATAGATTTTCGTGTTAGATGATAGTTTACCCTCTCAACATTTTTTGGATCTAGACATATCAGCTGTTTACAAAATGTAGAAAATGTTTTTACTCTATCTAGTTTTATTTAAAACAAATTACAATTCAAGATCAAAATATTCAATTCTTAATATTCCCATGCAGGGCAAACAAAATGAGGGAAAGATTCCGACCTACCGGATTCGAACCAGTGACCTAAGGATATTCTGCTTCAACTACAGTCCTCCGCTCTACCAACTGAGCTAAGGTCGGATTATGCAATACTTCATTCATGTCTGTTACAATGGACAGTGAACGAAAAGTAATTTGCATGACTTTAAAAGAAGATATTAATATTGATTCATTTTAACAAACTAGATGACAAAAGTATACTGAATATCCAAAACATAAGATGAAATGATAACTCTTTTTTTAAAATCTCGTAAATATTTCAATACAATGGTAGATAAATAAACAGTCAGATATTTTGCTTAGGAGGATAGCCCTCGTGATTTCTAACCATGTTTTTAATATCATTTCCACACTTAAATTTTTGTATATCGAGTTCTCAAGTGCTAGGGGTTACTGTTGCCTATACCGATTTTCAATTTTATTACAAAAAATAACAACTTCAAGATAGGAAATGAATACAACAGTTTAACATAAATGAAAGAGATTAGAGTTACATGGTGTTTTTCTATCAAAAACTTCCGAAACTGTTTTATTGGAGGGAAAAAACGTTGTTGGACATTTTGTAAAAAGAAAAATGCTCGAAATTCTAGTATCAATCCAGACAATATCCATCTATTTCTTAAGGTTCCAAACATGCAACGTTTCAAGAAAAATATTACAAAACCGTAAAGTCAGCACACACATCAAACACAATGAAAAAACCTTGAGAAAATCATTTCCGACCTACCGGATCTGAACCAGTGACCTAAGGATATTCTGCGTCTTCTATTGTCCTCCGCTCTACCAACTGAGCTAAGGTCGGTTTTATTTTATCATAACTCTTCATGCATGTGGATGACTCAACACATAGACTTTTGACCTATTTTTTATGTACGTTTATAAGGAACAGAGAATTATAATTTACTCACTTGTATGCCATGTTGTTGTGAGCTGGGCTAGTTACATTAGTATATGTATATATTATGTTAACTCAATAAGAAAAAAACTATTAAAGAAAATTTTCTTTTCAAATAGATTTAATATTTCGAAAAGTTTCTGAAAAGGGAAAAGTAAAACGTGAACGGCAGGATTCAAACCTGCGCGGGCAAAGCCCACATGATTTCTAGTCATTCCCGATAACCACTCCGGCACGTCCACTTTGCCAAGATGAATCCATAATTTCGTATAGAGCAATAATTATATTATTGTGTATCCAAAAGGTAGATCACTGCAGATAAGAAAATGAGTCAAAGAATGTTTGGAATAATTCATAACCTAAATGAAAAAGATAAAAACTATAAACCTAAAGACTATTTTACTTCTAAACATTTTCTTTGTACCAAAAGAATGTCTGAATTCGGAAAATAAAAATTTATAATTTTTATGTGATATAACGAAGTCTAACTTACGTTTAAGTATATAATATCACTCTTAGCATGTATACATGTACTGCTCAGATTGGGAAATGATTGTTAAATTATTGAAAGTTTAACAAATAAAAATCATGCAAGAAGGTGGCTGAGTCTTTTCGTTACCCATTAATAAGAAAGGTTACAACTTATAGGCACATGCCACAATCCTTTAAATGGCAAGATCTATCTTTTGTTGTTGCTGAAAAAAATAAAAATCTCAATTTCTAATGGTTTATTAAAGGATCATACGATAACTAATAGATTTTAGTGTTAGATGATAGTTTACCCTCTCAACATTTTTTGGATCTAGACATATCAGCTGTTTACAAAATGGAGAAAATGTTTTTACTCTATCTAGTTTTCTTTAAAAAAAATTAGAATTCAAGATGAAAATATTCAATTCTTAATATTCCCATGCAGGGCAAACAAAATGAGGGAAAGATTCCGACCTACCGGATTCGAACCAGTGATCTAAGGATATTCTGCTTCAACTACAGTCCTCCGCTCTACTAACTGAGCTAAGGTCGGATTATGCTATACTTCATTCATGTCTGTTACAATGGACAGTCAACGAAAAGTAATTTTCATGACTTTAGAAGAAGAGATTGATTCATTTTAACAAACTAGATGACAAAAGTATACTGAATATCCAAAACATAAGATAAAATTATAACCCTTTTTGTTAAATCTCGTAAATATTTCAATACGATGGTAGATAAATAAACAGTTGGATATTTAGCTTGGGAGGATCACCCTTATGATTTCTAACCATGTTTCTAATATCAATTCTACACTTAAATTTTTTTATATAGATTTCTCAAAAACTAGGTGTTACTGTTGCCTATACCAATTTTTAATTTTAGCACAACAGATAACAATTTCAAGATAGGAAATGTATACAACAGTTTAACATAGATGCAAGAGATTAGAGTTACATGGTATTTTTATATCATAAAACTCCGAAACTGTTTTATTGGAGCTTTTACCTAAGAGAATAATTCTAGTCACCTGGACGGATTCAGAATTGAACCCAACCTTCAAGAAATCCAAGACCCACATTTTGTCAAAAATAGCTTGCATGGCTTTCGCCTTGGCCGTCAAGGCAGAGCTTTAAACATATCTCTCCAAAAAGGAGGAGAATAATGGAAACTTTCTCTCCATCGAGGAGGAATTGAGTAGATTCAATTTCTCCAAACCGAAGAAGGATTGTGGAAGTGATCTCTCCATGGAGGAGGAATGTGAAAACGATCTCTCCATAAAGAAGAAATGTGGGAGATATCTCTCCAAAATGGAGAAAACTGATGCAAATGGGTAACTAAAAATGGGCTTTAAAGCCATGGTTCTAAGAAGGATAATATAGGCCCACAAAATCACAACAAATCTAATGGGCCAGGCATAACAAACCTTCACTCGAGATGATAATGAGAAAGCATTAGATCGGAAATTCTCCGGAGGAGAAAACAACAGACCCTGAGCTTGAAAGTTTCAAATAAAAATCATGCAAGAAAATCGCCGAGTCTTTTAACTACCCTTCAATAAGAAAATTGACAACTTATAGGCACATTCCACAATCCTATAAATAGCATAATATAACATTTTTGTTTCTGAAAAATGAAAATTCTCAATTGCTAATGGTTAAATCAAAGATCATATGATAACTAAAAGATTTTTAGTATTAGATGATATTTTACCCTCTCAATATTTTTTAGATCTAGACATAGCAATTGTTGACAAAATGGAGCAAAATTTCTTCTAATTAAGTCTAGTTGTCTTCCAAGAAAATTCGAATTCGAATCAACCTATTCAATTTTTAATACACCCATGTAATGCAAAACAAATGAGGGCAAAGATTCTGACCTACCGGATTCGAACCAGTGACCTAAGGATATTCCGCTTCAACTACAGTCCTCCGCTCCACCAACTGAGTTAAGGTCGGATTATGTTGTACTTCATTCATGTGTGTTACAATGAACAGTCAATGAAAAGTAATTTACATCAATTTAGAAAAAAAATGAACGACTCATTTTAACAAATTGGTTAACAAAAGTGGACTCCACATCCAAGATACAGGATGAAATGATACTCTCTAGGTTAAATCTCATAAATATTTGGAAATGATGGTAAGAAAAAGTTCAAGTTCGGATATTTAGCTTGTGAGGATCACCCTCGTGATTTCTAGCCATGTTTTTTTAAATCACTTCCACTCTAAACTTTTTCTATATAGAGTTCTCAAATGATGGCGTTCTACATGGTGTTTTAAATCTATACTGTTGTCTATAACAATAGTCAATTTTAGCATAAAAGATAACAACTTCAAGATAGTAAATGTACAACAGTTTAACAAAATGCAAAAGATTAGAACTACATGGTGTTTTTCTATCATAAATTTTCCGAAACTGTTTCTATTCTTAGGCAATATCGTTCTGTTTCAAAATTTTCCGAAACTGTTTCTCTAACACTTAACTGCCAAAATTTTGATTATCAATCAGAACGATATCCATCCACTTTTAAATGTTCCAAATAGTAATATTTCAAGAAACAAAATATAATAGTGTAATGTCAACACACATAAAACACAATGAAGAAAGCATGAGTAAATCAATACAAATGCCGGATTCAAACCAATTACCTAAGAATATTATGCATCTAGTGTTTGATCCAAACCAATGAGCTCGAGTGTTTGCTTCGTACGATTCCTATTACTTGAGCTCATGCAGGTTCAGATGTTTACAAGACTTCGTTCTTGGCTAAGCACATATGGAAATGGAACATTCAGGTCAAAAAACCCAATGTACCTTGGCATAAAACGTTGTGGTTTGCACAAGCAGTTCCTATTTAATCATTTATTGTATGGCTTGCGGTAAAGAATCGCCGGCCTTGCTACAGGTTCTAGAACTGTTACATGGGGTTGTCAACAACCAAGTATCTTCTGTGGTGATTCAATTGAGTCCAAAGATCACCTTGTCTCCATTTGTCTGTATTCTTTCACGATCTTGATTAATCTTTTGCAGCGGCTTCTGGGTAGAAAGCTCAACCCCGACTAGACTATCAGGCTTTGCCATCTGGTTTCCTTGCAGTTCAACTTCCTGGACAGAATACTCCTCCGTATATGCTCTTCCAAACAACTATATATCTACAGCTTTTGGCGAGAGCGCAACGGCCACTTTCAACCTATCATTCTGCAACTTCTTTGGAGCGCACCATCGACATGGCTGTTCGGGTTCGTATCATCTCCCTGAAGTACTCTCCGAATGGTGGTTAACACTTGGATGACATGTTTTTTGGCTATTTACATTAATATATATAGGGAAAATTTTAAGAAATGGACCCTTTTAAAATTTTATTGTCATAAAAGAATCCTTTAGTTCAAATTGTACATGTTTTTTTGGCTATATTACATTTTACCTAAGAAACTAAAACTAGTGATACAAAATTTATTTACAAATAGATTTAAATTTTTTGAAAAATTTACGAAAACGACAGATAAATGATTAGCGATTAGTCAGTAGTCACACATCTCAGCTAATGACGTGGCAAGTTGCTGGAGAGATTTAGTTATTTTTTTAGCAAACGGACCAATCATTGTGCAAGATATGTTTTGTTTCTTTAACCAAAAAAAAAGCAACATAAGTTTTGTAATTGATGAGCAACTACTCATTTATCAGCATAACAGTTTTAAGAAATGGAGACATAAACAAATTTAATTCAGAATTTGTTAAGAGAACCCTAGAAATCGAATGAGATATGTATCAGATGTGTTGGAAGTGAGAAACAATATTAAATAATATTAAATAATATTTTTTAGAACAAAAATAACTTCTTAATACTTCTTAATATATGTACTTTTATCTAAAACATCATAATAAACTGAGAAAGTACTAAAATTGATGTCTACCGCTAGAAATTAACCAACCATCCCGTAGTACCCAATTTTTGGAACTAAAATAGCAAAAGTAACTTAATAATTATTCAACGGAAATTGGAATCAAAGAGGCAAAAAGACTGAATACTTTTGATATCCACATTTATCACTTTCTGCAATTAAATAAGATTAATTATGAATGCACTCTTAATCCTTCGAATGGAAGATGAAGATAACAAAAGTGAGATTTTCAAAAACTTGTATATTACACTCTCTCAATTGCTGATGTGGCAAGCAGATGGAGAGAATTAGCCTAACTTTATATACAAGATATGATTAAAAGCAAAATTCTTGTTGGGTCAGCATACATATGGTTAATTAAAAATCCGAAATACCATGACCATTGTTAAGAAAAAAATACTAGAGTTACATTTACAATTACCTTTCAACTTGACTAATAATTACCTATTTAATGCTAGTGTTTATTCACTATATACAGTTTCTTCTGCTTTTATGCTTTTTTGACCATGTGATGCAATAAACATGAAAGTTACTTCTTGTAACTAAAACATCATCATCATCATTCATCCTCCTCACATGTGGACCTTACACATTCCCATGATATTCTGTGTAATGTAAATGCAATGCAATGCAAGGCAAGACATCTCTCCTTTGTCTCTCTCACCATCAAAATTAAAGAAAACAAAAATAAAATCAAATAAAACACTTAAAATTTTCATTACCTACCACTTGATATCTCCATCTCCTCTTCTTCTCTTATTACCTTCCACCAGATCTCACTGCCCACATTTTAAAGTTTTCTTCACTTTTGTTTACTTCCTCTACTTGTTCATATTAAACCCCAAACTTATTTTCTCCATTATTATATTCACTATATTTTTTTTTTGTAGACATACATTTCCATGTTCATCTATTCACTGGGCCATATCGTTTATGTGGATATGTTTTTAACTATTACTGTAGTTGTTATAGTTACATGACAGCTCCTTACAAGCTTAGATCCCCACAGTCCTATCGTTCTCTTCCTTCCACTTTGACACTTGCCTTAAGAGGGGCCAAAGAAAGGTCTTGTCTCTTTGTCTGAGCTGTTCATTTTCTTGATTTCTTGCATCTTGGATTGGCTTCTTTATAGTTTATCTCCTGAAATTTTCTAAGTGTTTCTCTCTTTTCTCAAATTTGGGTTCTGCTTTGGTCTAGGATCTGGAATTCTTTCTTCTTCAAGATTTGTAAATGGGTGTTAAATCTTCAAAGATCTGAAATATCAAGATCAGGTAATTAACCATTTAATTCTCATCTACTTTGGTACTTATTGTCTGATTATTATATTTAAGACCATCAATATTTCTTGTGTTCTTTAATATGTCCTTGATTTCAGCTCCTTCTGTTGTCCTTTTGTGTATTTCTGGGAAATTTTTGTCTTTCTGTGAATAAATTTCTTTGTAATGGGACCACAAAACAACATTGGGTGACTCTCGTTATTAATCCCTTAGCATTTTTCATGTATCAAATAGGACTCTGATTTTGGAAATTCATATCAATTTTAGGAAAAAATGGGAGGTGACTTGAAAAGCCAACTATCTAAGGAGAGCCATGTGTTTGGACTTAAGGTTTGGGAAGTAATTGGTATAGCTGTTGCATTGCTAATCATAGCCATACTCTCGGTTCTTTTGTTTTGTCTGACATCGAAAAAGAAATCAAGAAGATCGAAAACCGGTCTTCCGGTTATCCAAACTCCTCCAGTCTCTAAGGAGATCAGAGAAGTGAGAGTTGAGCATGTCTCAGCAAGTAACTTTGCTCCTGGTGAAGGCATTCTTCTCACAATTCAAGACAAAAACAGTAAAGACTCAGAAAAAGTTATGGTTCATTTAGATATGGGGAAGAAGAGAAGTAGTAGTGGCCGATCAAGCTCGTTTCATCATTTAGAGATTATAGATAAACATTCTGAGACAGCTGAAGAAATTTCTGCTTCTTCATCATCATTGTATAACATTGCAACTCCATCTCCATTGGCTGGTTTACCTGAGTCTCACCTTGGCTGGGGTCATTGGTTTACATTGAGAGATCTTGAAATAGCAACTAACAGATTCTCAAAAGAAAATGTTATCGGTGAAGGCGGTTATGGTGTTGTCTACAGAGGAGAGTTGAATAATGGAACTCCTGTGGCAATCAAAAAGATTTTAAACCAGTTGTGAGTATTTGAGTTTCTTTTTACTTTTTTTTATGGTTTGAGTTTTGGTTGATTGATTGATTTTTAGGGGACAAGCTGAGAAAGAATTTCGAGTAGAGGTTGATGCTATCGGTCATGTGCGGCACAAGAACTTGGTTCGTCTTCTTGGTTACTGCATTGAAGGCACACATAGGTAAGTGAATACTTGTCTAACTTAGGGTAAAGAAACCAAATATTTGAGTTACCTAATGAGATCAATGGGACTTGCTACTAGGATATTGGTTTACGAGTATGTGAACAATGGAAACTTAGAACAATGGCTTCATGGAGCAATGAGACAACATGGATATTTAACTTGGGAAGCTAGAATGAAGGTTCTAATCGGCACATCGAAAGCGTAAGCAAGCAAGATCATTTCGGTTTTTTGCAATGTCTGATTATTCGCATACTAATCATTTGGTCCTCTGTGTAGTCTTGCATATCTTCATGAAGCAATAGAGCCTAAGGTAGTGCATAGAGACATCAAGTCAAGTAACATTCTGATCAACGACGAATTCAATGCAAAGGTTTCAGATTTTGGCCTTGCTAAGTTGCTTGGTTCTGGGAAGAGCCATGTAACAACTCGAGTGATGGGAACATTTGGGTGAGAGGCTTATAAAATTGAAAGAAATCAAGAAGGCTTTAGTATCAAAGCTAAATGCCTTTTTCGACGTTTTGTAGGTATGTTGCTCCAGAATATGCAAACACAGGGCTATTAAATGAAAAGAGTGATGTCTATAGCTTCGGTGTTGTGCTCTTAGAAGCAATCACAGGACGTGACCCTGTGGATTATGGCCGTCCTGCTCATGAGGTAGTAAACTATTTTCATTTGATTGATCAGTTTCATTGTGGACCAACACGGAATCATTGTAGGTGAATCTAGTGGACTGGTTGAAGATGATGGTTGGAACGAGACGATCAGAGGAAGTAGTGGATCCAAACATAGAGGTAAGGCCACCTACAAGATCATTGAAACGAGCCCTTTTGACGGCGTTGAGATGCGTTGATCCAGATTCTGATAAGCGTCCGAAAATGAGCCAAGTCGTACGTATGCTTGAGTCTGAAGAATATCCAATTCCAAGAGAGGTCAGTGTTCTAACAAGTGGTTGATTCAAACATAGAACATAAGAAGGTGATGGTAACCGTAAATATGTTTCTTTCAGGATCGAAGGCGTCCTAGAACACGAGAGGGGAGTATGGAGATAAGCTCAGATACTGACATGAGTACACCAGTTTCAAGATCACATAGCAAGAGACAATAATCTGAGTATAATATATCAATCTGCGTAAGCTTTCAACACGTTTTCATGATTATGAGCTATTCTTTGAACTTGTTCTTTCGCATTTTCTGTTATTTTTTCTGGTTTTGAATTGAGATGAGTAGAGCATAGAGGATTGTTTATACATGGAACTGGGTTTGTATTTTAGAGCTCCTACATCAAAAATAATATATTGGTGTGTACAGTATTATTGTATTTGCTCTTCAGACTCTATTCTACCATACAACACAAGTCACATAGCAACCATTGAAAGCAAAGTACCTCACTACCCAAAATAATCCATTCACTTCAAACACCAAATGTGGACTAATACTACCCTCTAGACCAATGCGAAGTTGCCCTTCAAATGAAGAGAAGGCTCAAGTTTTTTTCTTTAGTGCCTACTAGACCTTTACCAACCAGCAAAAAGCATTAAGGCTGCAAAGACCAAGGCACCAATTGCGGTACAATTCACTAGTAATTCCATATGCTCGTCAAATCTAACCCATGGTTAGAAGCATGAACAAAGTTGGATTTGTGAATGAGAAATCAAAGTTTCCGATATTCATATGAATCAATGGGACAATCTCAAATTTGTCAAGTGGGAAATACAAATGTTGGGGCATCTGGTCCCGTAGCTCAGTTGGTTAGAGCGTTGGTCTTATGAGCCGAAGGTCGCGGGTTCGAACCCCGCCGGGACCAAATTGTCACTAGTTTTTTTTTTAAGTCTTTCATGTTGAAATGATCAATCATCAAGACTTGCTAGTAGATCAAATCGTATGTATAATTAGAGAGTTCATAGAGTCCATCAAATCATAATAAAATGATTTATATTAAGTTTTATCTAAAATTAGTTGGTGAACCGCGCGTCGCATGGTATTTTATGTTATCACTTCATGATTTAGTTATAAAAAATTTCGCCAATATAAATAATATATCTCATCTTTAACGGGTTTGATATGTACTTAATATAAATTATAAATTTGAAAATATCAATGTAAGCAATTTAAAATGTATGTATATTTTTTTTGAACTAATCCTTATTGATTGTTTTAAATTATATATCATAATTCCATAATTTATAAACACCAAACTCTATAAATTTTTTATCATAAATTCATTATAGGAAGAAAATTTCTAAATTTGAATAATAATTATTAATACTTTGATTTATTTATTTAAAGGTAAATATTTATTTAAACTATATAATTATATCTAATAAGACTAAAACTATTTAATTTAATTTTTAAGATCATTTTTTATGGAGATGACTTTTCAAAAAAAAATTATTATATTAAAAATGGTAGTTATTATGAGAATTAAAGTGTAAATAATATAACAAATCATTCAAGTAAGCAACTTAAAACTAATAAAAAATAATTGCTTATGTGTCAAAATTTTATGAGGTGAGTAGATGAGGTGACATCATGAAAAGAGGACATATTCTACTTTATATATATAGGCATGACCACGGTTACAGTTATCACGTTTACGAATAATTAACCACCGGTTATAATTATAATATTTGTTTAACTTTAACTTTAACCATTTAATATACGGTTAAAACTGTTAAGGTCAAAATGGTTACGGTTAGAAACGGTTACGGTTATATACGGTTAAATACAATTTAATTATTTGAATAATGATAAACATTAATATCAATGATGTTTTTATAAAAAAAGAATATATATATATATATATATATATATATATAACTTCTATTGAAAGAACTAGATGATGATATATCAACCAATATTTATTACTATAATTGATTATATAGATTTTGTTCTATTTTAAAAACGGTTATGGTTATAATTTTACGGTTACATCATGCGATTAACCAATAGTTTTTATACGGTTACGGTCAATTAAAGGTTACGGTTAATAATTTATTTTAATCTTAACTAATATATTTTTACAGTTAACGGTTACAGTTATTAATCATTTAATACGGTTAGATTTTGGGTTATGGTTGACAACGGAACGGTTACGGTCCGAAATACGGTTACGGTTAAATTTTGGTCATGCCTATAGATACATAGATTTTCATTCAATTCATACATATATATATATATATGTGTGTATTTATATCATCCAATTAATAGAACTTTCGGTTAAACGAAAAAAATGAATAAAAATAAACAAAATGATAAATTATCAAAGAGTGATGAGTGAGAGGATGTCATAGACTGGGGAGCAAAGATATCTAACATCAATAAAGGAGAGATCTCAAGAAAGTGAGATGAGAAAGTGTTTAACTTTACATTTCTTTGCGTCTAGATGCACCATAGAAAAGCCGAGTGCACAGTCTGCACTCAAAACATCACACTTGAAATTTTTAGAATATTAAAACATTAAAATATCTATATTTCTATTTAAAAATCTCAAATTTTAGCACTAAGAAACAAAAAATTTACCAAAAACAAAATTTTATTCTTCTTTATTAAATATTATCATATTAAATTTTTAAATAATATATATATATATAAATATTAACTAAACGAAAATATACTTCTATGTATAAAATATTTTTTGTATATAAAAAATGTTCCAAATTTGAAGAGAATTTTTGAAAAATCAATTTGATTAGCCACACTTTTGGACTTCAGAGGCAGAAGAATGGGAAAAGGAAAAGGGAGACTACACCACGCCTATAGGACAAGTTGAAGTTAAGAGAAAAGTGAAGCTAAGAGACTTATCATAGGTTTTAGAGGTTGGGACTAAAGAGCCTAATACACACAAAAAGATTGTCCAATACTTGTGACCACATTTTGCAATTGATTCACAAAACCAACTAACTTCGGCAATTTTGTTAATCCGTCATTTTCGGATTGTTGAATTGTTTTCAAAGACTAAGCACTCTTTGTTAACTCTTTAAAAACTAATCATAGTCATTCTTTTCTCCGAGGTTATTTGCAAACTTACCAAAATGGCCGTAAGTAATATATTTCCTTGCAAACTAACATTGGCGTTACAAATTTACATCAAAATTAAAAAGAACTTCGCACATATATACTATAAGAAAAAGGAGACATTTTATTTCGATTAACACATTATTTTATGTGATATTACGCTATTTTATTTGATGGCATACTATTCGGTATTATATTCACTGGTAGACAAATGTTATTTTACCCGATAAGACCCTATTATATCTTTAACAAAAAACAGACCCTATTATATAAAACAGCAACAAATATGTATTAAAATAGTTAAATAATCACTGATAATTCAAAATAAATTGAAAAACTGCTAACAGAAGTGTTATGATAACCACTTTGGTGATCTATCTTAATTCGTATGAATGTAAAATATATATATAATGATATATATAATGCATAAAACATCATATACCACTTTGAAAAAAAAAACATAAAATATCATGGCTCAACCAAAAAAGTATAGCGAAATTCTAAAAAATGGACTCTTTCACAATTTTATTGTAAAAAAGAGACATATATTTTCTAATTTCACAGTTTAGGAGTTTCTTTTTCCCAATTTTATTGCGAAAGGGTCCATTTTTCCATTTCAAAAATTCGCCCGTAAATATAGCAAAATAATTCAGAAAACAAAAATCTCATTTCAAATCTTTTAATAGCGACATTGTAGAAAATATGTTTAATAAGAATGTATCTCGAAGTCTAAGTGCTAGCCTAAACATATATCCTTACTAGTACAAACTTAAAGATGCATTAATTATTAGGCTCTCTATTTTTCTTTGTGCGAGTATAAACGACCTCTATATTCCTCTCGCGTGAGACAAAATTTGGCTAAACCTATTTGGCTAAACCCTAAAGTCTCTACCACATACATACATAGGAATAGGATAATCAAGTCCATTTTCTAGTTTATTCTCTTTGTATACCTTTACAATTAATATATACATTTATACATTGCTTACCATTCTTCATCTCCTAAGACCATTCACAAAAAAATATGACATTCCCTAATCCACTCTTTTATGCATTCTTCTTGATCTTATTCTCATCTTCTCAAATTGCTCACAGCATAATCAATCTAAGCCCATCACCGGCTCCAAATCCAGTTTACGATGATAATGACAATGCTGCCTTAACTGTCTTCGACGTGACTTCTTTTGGAGCCACCGGCGATTGCACGACCGATGACACGTCAGCATTCAAAATGGCATGGGACGCTGCATGTATGAGTAGAGAGTCTAAGTCAGCCGTGGTTCTTGTTCCTTACAGCTTCTGTTTCTTGGTTAAACCAACAAGCTTCAATGGTCCTTGTAGAACCAGCCTTGTGCTACAAGTAAGCTGATGATTTCATTATCATATTTTTATGTTTTGTGTTTTATAGTTTCAATTTACAGATTTGGTCTTCCTCTTAGATCGATGGGATCGTTTTGTCACCTGATGGACCAAGGTCATGGCCATGGAACTACAAGAGACAGTGGCTACTGTTTTATAGAGTGAATGGATTATCAATTCAAGGCTCTGGATTTATCAATGGCCGTGGCCAGAAATGGTGGGACCTTCCTTGTAAACCTCACAAGGGCTCTAAAGGAACGACTCAAGCCGGTCCTTGTGATAGTCCCGTAGTAAGTCATTGTTACACAATCATACCTTTTCTTGAATTTTTCAAATTTAGTTTGGTTAAATTTGTTATTTTGATTTTGATATCAGGCGATTAGGATATTTCAAAGCTCCAAAGTGAGAATCAAAGGGGTTAACGTAATGAACAGTGGTCAGTTCCATGTAAGGTTTGACAATTGTAATGACGTGGCTGTAGATTCCGTGACCATCAAGTCACCAGCTTCTAGTCCCAACACTGATGGGATTCACATTGAGAACACACATAACGTTCAAATTCGCAATTCCGTGATTTCAAATGGTATATTTTCGCCATTTTTTCAGTAAATTCGTAGAATTCGAATCAGTTTTATATGTTTCTTTCGATTCGGTTATAACAGGAGATGATTGTATTTCAATTGGAGCCGGTTGCTTTAATGTGGATATTATGAATGTTACGTGTGGTCCAAGCCATGGTATTAGGTAACACTTTCATTAAATTTTCCATTAAATATTTTTCCATCTGCCAAACTCTATTTGCTTCTCTCAGATTAGACTTTAACTTCTCAGCCTTTAGGTTCTGTTTCTCTGAATGTTTTGTGTTTGTTTTTTGGTTTGATTGAAGTGTGAACAACGAACTTATGGATAATGTTGCAGCATAGGCAGCCTCGGAATCCACAACTCGCAAGCCTATGTTTCAAACATAACCGTGACAAACTCGACGATATGGAACTCAGACAACGGTGTTCGGATCAAGACATGGCAAGGAGGGTCAGGTTCAGTTTCAGGAATTGTGTTTAGTAACATTTTGATGGTGAACGTTCGTAATCCTATAATGATAGACCAATACTACTGCCAAACCAAGAACTGTGCAAATCAAACCAGCGCGGTTATTATCAGCGATGTTCTGTATTCGAATATCAAAGGGAGTTATGATATTAGAAGCCCACCGATACATTTTGGTTGCAGTGACTCTGTCCCTTGTACTAACCTGAGACTCGCGGATATCGATCTGTTTCCTTTTAAAGGCCAGTTTTTTGAAATCCCGTTCTGCTGGAACGCGTATGGAAGTATGGAGATTACAATCCCACCTGTTTATTGCCTGCTTGAAGAACTTCCAGATTGGTAACAGAAGAAGATGTGTTCATCGCTGTTCACCAACTTGGATCAGATTCAGAACAAATGCGAACACAAACATGTAAGAGTAGATTCGATCTCACAGTAAAGAGAATCGAAGCAATTAGTCTAAAGGTTAGCCATTGTACTCAAAGTCTACAACTTTTTAGAATATATACACTATACATTCAGTTGTGATAGGCTCAAAGAAGTCAATCTAGTTTGTATCATATATAATAAAAGATATTTTGCAAAGAAGAGTTATTATCAACATAAAACAGAAGAAGGGTGTTTTTATATAGTGAACTGGAATAGTAAAGATTGCAGCTTTTTCAAATTCTCGGCGCATTAAATCGCACAACGGGAGAGCTATGCATATATCATTTGATCAAGCTAACATTTTTTGAAGAAGGGTATTGAACAAGTTTCTGAAATATGAAAGAGATGATGATTGATGCATATACGTAGAAGAGATTATATTCCATTTATTGAATGGCGATTTTTAGCGGGGAGAGACAAATCGGTCCATGACGCGCATTTCATGAACAAGAATAACCACATTTGGGATAACATTACTTGCAAATAGAAGCGAGTACCTCCAGCAGAGAAACCGTGAATCTCATCTGGGTTTCCTCATCCACAGCGACGAAAAGAGGCACGTGAACAAAGAGTGATTTGGTTTTATTCTGCTCTGCAAATCTCAGAGAATGGTAATAGACATAGTTGCACACAAATCGACCTGCGTCATCTGATGTTATCACTTCAAAGCCTTTGTTCTCCAACGCCTTTGTTATCTCTCCAACAGGAAGAGTCGTCTGCAAACCATACACAACCATAAAAACAAGAAAGGCCAATGAAGCCTCGGAGCAGATTTGAGAAATTCTGCATACCAAAAAGCGAGGAGACAGTTTCGATATACCTTTTTTACAGTTGAGATTGGACCATCAGAAGGAACTATTGGCAAATTCTGCAAACCACAAGAATGTTTCATAGAACTAAACAACTAATCAAACAAGAACACAACCAATGGAGAGTGAAACAAAAACCTGAGGTTTCCAACCCAATTCATCGGGACAACGAAAAGTTGCTTCATTCACAGCTTGTTGCTCAATTGCAAATTTTGTAGCGCCACTATTAACTCCAAAGTGAACCTAAAGAGACATCAAAATTGAGTTTAGAGAATCGAATCGGCTACTCAATAACTTGACTTAACTAACTAACCCAAATGGTTTTTCCACAAGTCAATGACTCTGATTCTTTCGTGTTAACCGCAGATTGTAGCAACTGATAAAGAGAAGCAAGAGCTCCTTGACCAGCAGTCTCAAGCACAGTACAGCTTCCAAGAACCAAGTCTTTTGACTGACTATTCTTCGCCAAATACTCTTTCAAGTTGTTTGCCATTTTCTCTGTAGGATTCTCAGCAACTCCATGGAACTTCTTGAATCCTGTGATGTGAATTGTCACACCTGTTGGTCCTTCAGAACCCATCAATACAACTGAAAACATAAGCTGTAACTGTCAGATTCATTGGATACAGAACACTCACAGTGACTCAAGTGAACAATCTAAACAACAGCCAGATTTAGACTAATCAGACAACACTCAATGCTCAAATGAAACTACAAAAAGCCAAAACGAAGACAGATCTCAACAATTTTAACTTGTTTCACAACATAACTTTTTCAACATAAAGAATAAAGTTTGCAGATTTTTTTTCTAATTCCCAACTGATTCATAGTTCAGACGATGAAAAGATAAAAACTTTCGGAGGTCAGATCATCAATACTGAATTTAAAATACCCAATTCAGAAAACTGGATCATACCCAGTTCAAAAGATGCGTAATTGATCAAGAAATAGAAAAAAAAATCGTAACTTTTTTTTTTACCTCAGAGAAACAGATTTTGAAAACCAGAGACGATGAAACACAATTGGAAGCTTTGTGAGTCTTCAAGTGAAATCGATTTGCCTGTAAAATCTGAGAGATAGAGATAGAGGAAATGTGACTCAACAACCAGTCTTTGTCCTTATCCAATCAATTGAAACCTAACTTTAATCATTTCCCACTTTGGACGGAAGTTACATAATCACAAAACAATACAACTAACATAAATTTAGTATTCTTTATTCTCTATTGATATTATAAAAGACCAACAAACATGTGTGGTAGATCACTTCCCAAAGAGATAACAACAACAATTAAACGAATAATTGCGTGAACAAAAGTTGAACCGGATTAAACCAATATAATGGACCGGACCGGACTGGACCAGACCAGTCTCACCAATAGTCTCTACAAGAACACTCTCCATTGTTGAAATGATGGAACCTATTTGCATCTCTTAGAATGATCTCTCTTTCAGTCACTTTAGAAATGAGTTTAATGACTGAGTGACAATCTCCACAGACTCTAAGGTTCTTCATGACTCGAATCGGTACTCCTTCAGGTAGCTTTAAGAGTCCATAAGCTACCGCGAGTCTCTCGCTATGACGACTCAAGCTATTTACTTTCTCTTCTTCATCTACATCATGTAACACATTGCTACAATCAGGACTATAACCAGCTTCTCTTAATAAACCATCTGTTTTCTCTAACATCATTACTATCATTGCTTGCTCGGGATGATTTCTAATACCTCCGCGAGTAAACATATGAACTCTCTTGTCTACTTCAATCCAGCTACAACCAGGGAATTTACTTACATTTCTTGTCCTCATGTTTTTTCTCACTTCTGCTACATCTCCCCACTTGGATCGAGATGCTTTTATGCTTGATAGTAAAATGTATGGACCTGCGTTTTCTGGTTCTAACTCGAAAAGTTTCTTTGCAGCAACTTCAGCTAAATCTAGTCGTGAGTGAGTTCTACACGCTCCTAACAGAGCACCCCAAACTGTAGCATCTGGCTTTATAGTCATACTTTCGATTAGTTTCATTGCTTTATCTACCTGTCCTGCACGCCCGAGCATATCCACCGTGCAAGAATAATGCTCAACTGTTGATGTCAAGTAATACCTTGATTCCATTGATTCGAATATCTTAAGCCCTTCCTCGACTTTTCCAGCATAGCTACAAGCTGTTAGAATTGCTATTAAGGTCACTTTGTTTGGCATGGTACCAGTCGATGGCATCTCATGGAAAAACTTAAGAGCTTCATCTCCTAAACCGTGCGATGCGTAACCAGAAATTATTGAATTCCACATGATAATATCCTTCGAAGGAAACCGATCGAATACTAGCTTTGCTTTCACAAGCTCGCCACATTTGACATACATCGTCATCAAAACAGAGGTAACATACACATCAACATCAAACTGACATCTCACCAAGTAAGCATGGACCTGTCTACCATATTGAAGACTCGCCAAGGTGGCACAAACCGAAAGAATGCTGATCAAAGACAGAAAACACGGTCTAACTCCTTCTCTCTGCATTTGAGCAAACAAATCAAGAGCCTCCAATTCAAAACCTTTTCTTTCATAAGCTTTGATCATTCCTCGCCAAGTCGCATTATCTCTATCCTTCATTTCATCAAAAACCCTCCTTGCTTTTCCTATCTCTCCTTGCTCTCCCAACCCAACAATCATAGCATTACACGCGATAACCGGCTTTATCGGCATCTCCTCAAAGAACTTCTCAGCATCCTCAATTCTCCCACTCAAAGTATACCCTAAAAGCATAGAAGTCCATGAAACTTCAGTTTTCTCCGGCATAACTTCAAACAGCTTCCTAGCAACATCCACTTTGTTATTCTGCCCGTACCCAGTAATCATCGTAGTCCAAGTAATCACATTTCTATCTCGCATCTCGTCAAAAATCTCCCTTGCCTCAGCCACTCTTCCTTCTTTACACAACCCACCAATCATATTAGTACTCGCCACAATATCTTTCAAAGGCATCATATCATACAACTTCCTTGCATCATCTATACGTCCATCATCAATCAAACCACCTAACATCACAGTCCAAGAAACCTCATTCTTCTCAGGCATTCTCCAAAACAACGATTCCGCTTCAGCAACCATACCTTCTTGCACATAACCATTCACCATTGTGGTCCATGACACAACATTCCTCTCTGGCATTATATCAAACACATTCCTCGCTTCTTCAATCATACCATTTTTAATATACCCTGAAACTAACCCGTTCTAAGAAACTATGTTTCTCTCAGGCATTTCATCGAACAGATGGCGTGCTTCTCTCGGCAAGCCGTTTGTGAAGTAACCGGTGACAATGGAGTTCCAAGAAGCAATTGCTTTGAAAGGTAACGAGTTAAAAAGCTTCCGAGCTTCATTGATTTGACCGGCCCGTGAGAGACAAGATTTGAAAACTGTAATTGACTATTGTAGCTGTACAGTACGTTTTATGTAGGATTAACTTAACACTCTTCATTCACGAATCAATTTGACATTATTCAGAATGCTTCAAGATGCTAATTATTTAAATCATGAGATTAAAATGTGTAATATGGATAAAATAAAAGTTGACGCGGAACCATGGTTAAGAAAATAAAATTATTATTTATGTCTTAGTAAATTTTTGTTCCTTTTTAACATGAATTATTATTATTAACACTCAGACGGTAAAATTTAGAGATCAATAATGTGGGTTGGGTTAGTGATTGAACCCATGTAAACGAAAAATGTAAGCACCTAAATTAAAAGGCACAAATTTGATTTCCGTTAAGAGAAATAATTTATTAAAAATCCATTCTGCCTCTAGGAAATGTATGTATCTTAAGTACATAACTTTCAGGTTATAAAAAAAACAAAAACAAAAAAACTTAATATTTTATCATCTTATATTAAAATTAAATTTTTTTTATTTATAATTAATTTTTATTAATAAAATTATAAAAATATAGTTATACTACAAGAGTATATCATTTTTGAATAATAGATATTCGTATCAATATTATTTTCTTATATTTTTAATATTCAAAAAGAGTTTAGTTCTTTAAAATATAAAATTTCAACCAAAATACATCATAGTGAAATTTATTAATATAAAATAACCATTAAAATATGTAATAGATTACGTATGTAATTTACTTTTAATATCTTCAAATAATTTAGACAAACAATAGGATTTTTATAAAATAAAATGACATAAGATGCAAATATATTATCAAAATAATTTTTTCTTCCGATTAAAACTTATCAGTTAATATATCCCAATTAAAATAAAGGGGATACGGAGATCTTAGGTTGAACTTCTCCATCATATAATAATAATACTAATCTCGATTTTTTTAATACAAGTACCCTTTTGAGATTGGTTCATTTAAAAAACTTGATTGGTTCTTTTAAAAACTTGTGAAAGCATGTAATTGACTTATTCTAAACAAACAAGGCGTAGTTAAGTTTTTAAATTATTTTATTTTATTTTTTATTTTTTTCTTGAAATGTTGAATTAATTTCTTTTTTTTTTTTTGACAAGCTTATAAGGTTTTTGCATTTCAAGATATCAAAACATAGAATCTGATAAAACAAAACATCTATAAACATCTAAAAAAAATCAAAAGATAACGATATAACAACTCAAAAAAAAGTATGTGATCATGGGATAACAGCAGTGATAACCAGCCCAAACAGAATATGTGATCATAGGGTAATAACATTGATAACCAGCCCAAGCCGAGGAGATTGGCAAATTTTATGCATGTTGAATTCTACAACTATCGAGACAAAACAGTTGGGCTTCCAAGCATGCTGAAGAAAACATTTTAAAATGCCACAAGACCTTAAGCACGCCTTAACCAATATTGAGGAATCAAGAAAATATTATAGTCCCCAAGAAATGTACGTGGCCGGAGTACCAATCCGGTGGCACACCTCACCGGTGAACTTGGTTCCAAGATATTGCTGGTAGTATCAAGTTTTAACCAAATCCCCTCCTTCAGTCCATGTTAGTGCGGCTGAAAGATTCTCCTTGGAAAATCTGATACCAAGGTCCCAATCGGTTTGTCGATAAGTCACCCTATTCCATGACATGCCCCCATCCAAAGCAAACAACGACGTTCCTAACACAGCAGAGAAATTCACAGTTAGGTTTTGAAGCAAACCCAAACTCGCATTCATTCCATAATAGCTCCGAGAATACTCCAAACCCAAATTGTTATAGTTAGCTGCATTAGACAAGATCCCACAAATGAATACTTTCAGCTCTGGTGCAAATTCTTCAGAACTAAAGGAAAACAAACCCGAAATCGTGTTTCAAAATTATTTCCACATTAAATCCTTTTAAACATATTATTCCACGAATATATAATTTAAATAAGTTGACTATTCCCTTAAATTAAGGGTCATTTAATATTTTTAATGCAGTATTTTAGATAAAGTTCTAGTTTTAACATTCTTATTTTCATGTATAAATAAAAAGGATAAAAGTATGTAATGTATTAATGAGTGATATAACATAAATTTTAATATGTGCAAAATACTTTTAAACGACAAGTATATTTGCAAGGTCGGGCCTGCATATGTTGGTTCATGTTTGTTTGGTTCATCATGAGAATATGATCAATTTTTCTTGGGATGTTGAAGAAAAACTTATTTGATCATTATTGTTCACTAGGTAGAATTCTAACAAGTTTTTGATTAAGGTAGTTCCTAAACCTTAAGGAACTAGAGGAGGAAAAGAATTAAAAAAAACTGCAAAAATGTCACTTTATTTTAGATGGGAACACGAACAGCTTTTTTATATATTTTTACCTTTGAGCTAACTTGTCCAGGTTGCGGACAAAGAACAATATATAAATAAAAACGGACTTTTTCAAATACTTTTTTAACTAAACGAAATTGAAGCTTGTTATTTGAAATGCAAATTGTTTGATTTCAGGGCAACTATCACTATGTAAGTATAGTTCACATGCAGAAGCGCTCTGTCTAATATGACCAAAAGATTCAATCGCCCCATAATCAAGATATGAATTTTTTGATAGAATTTATGGTTACTCAATTCAATTTCCAAAAAAAAAAATTGAAATATTTCACTCACTTCAGATGTTATAGGATTCGGATAATCAATTTCTACCTATGAGTGTAATAAGCGAATCAGTTTTCAGTAGGAGCTTCGATTCTCCTAGCTACATGTATATATAAAAATGATTGGTTTAATTTAATTAGTGTTTTTCCTAATATCTTCTTACTTTAAAGGTGACCATGATTTTCATGATACTATTGTGGATTTCAAGGAAAATGGGTACAAGGTTCTTTTTGTGAAAATAATCATATCAATAGTTATATCAATATTAATGAAGATAATCATATCAATATTTGTGAAAATAATTATATCAATATTTATAAAGATCATTCAAAATATAAATATATGTTTATTTTTTATATGTTTAACAAATAATTATATCAATATTTGTAAAATTAATTATATCAATATTTATAAATCTAATTAAAAAAAATCTAATTTTACTAATGATTTAACATATTTAAAAAATTTACCATTCAAATTTGATAAATTGTTTTTGATGTAAATATTTTAAAAATAAATTAAACCAACAAAAGAGAAAAAAATTAGTTAGGAATATATTTGTTATTTGTTATTTTTGACTGAATCATCCCAAATGGTTCAACTTGGTTCATCCATAAAGATATGAAATTTGACCTAAATTTTAAAAACTCATTCAGATGCTTCATATGGATGTTGCTCATTTTTTGCACTAAACGAACATCAATGAACATACCCTAAATTGAAGATCAATGGACTTGCATGGTATGTCAACTATATACTAATTCTTCTCTTTTTACCATATCGTCATCTCTTTTATCGCCTTAGAACTTTTCACAACATTTACTATAGTAATTTGTTTTTCACCATGGACCCAAATTTCTAAGGGTATTCTCGGGACAAGGGCGAAGCTCAAGATCACATAACCGATGTTTGAGTGTCATAAGAAACTATTACTAAAAACTCTTCTTTTACTTTCCCTAATGATTTGATTACAATTATAAAATTTGAAGGGTAAAAAACCTTCAAAGTTTCAAAACGTAAAAATAAATAACTTTCGTTCTTTAGCGACGGCAGAAGAAATGGAACGGAGTTGGTGGCTTAGAGTAATGCAATGAAAGAACTTTCATAGCCACAATAGCATTAGCTATCTCGGTGTAATGAATCCCATCCCAGCTTATGAAACGAGATCTTTTGTCACATACATTAGAGCCTTTGTGTCCACATGTAATGTTCACATTGTAGTTATAAGGAGGCCCTCCGTATCCGCAACACGCCATTAACGGTCTCCCAAAACCTGCATTAATCTAACTTAAGTTAAGGTATAACCATCCCATTTGGTCACTATGGTAGGGAGAATGAGTAACTCTCCTTTACCGTAATTGTTGGAGTTTGCAATGAGGCTGTATTTGATAGTATATATGTCGACATAGATTATGTTGGTATCTCCTAGTTCGATCCTTAGCTCGTCACACATATGATCTAATCTTTGGTTGAACAATTTTGCAGCCGAGTTGTAACTGGCCAAGCAACCGTGTTGGTCAAGATATTTGCTGTTAACCATTGAAAGTTTCTGAGGTAGACAACCCAATGGACCAGTGTTGTGAATCCAGAATCTCCTTCCACCTTCATCGTACAATCTCTGCATACCGTAAAACCGGTTTTAAAAGGTTACATGGTGCATACCAAAGTTTTATAAAGCCTAAAAAATCTCACTCTTATGGCAGATTTTATCTCGGCAACAATTTGTGGAATTAGCTTTACAGTTTGAGAATATGAGCTGCCTTTAGCGAAAGAATGAGCAATGTCGTTCTGTCCTATATCGATCATGTACAACGCTTTTCTGAATCCATCCTCATTTATGAACATGCCCTTTAATGCATCTACAAAACACACAATGCTGATTTTAGTCTAGATCATTAAACAAAGAACAGAGGAGATACAACATTGGTTTGGGACTGAGATAGGTTTACTTGAACTAGAAGCGAGCTCGAGTGATCGGGATTTGAAATGGAGAAATTGCATAATCTGAATATTGAGTGAGAAATGGACGTTCTTAGGGAGAGTAGAGGATCCAACAATTGCGAAATTTGCACCGTTTTGGAACCTTGTTCCTCCCAATGAATCTAAGTATGGCCTCAAGAGACTTGTATTCAAACTCTGGCCTGAAAAATTAGTAAATTCCTTTACCAGTTTTAAATGAATGCCAAATATCTACCAAAATCCAATACACAATCATAAATATAAATGAGTCTGGTTTCGGGCTATCAAAATTTCTCTATTTTGTTAATCTAATAAGGTTGGCTTCTAAGACTCTAAGCAGGATAGAGAGTTTTGACTTTGGTCAAAGTAATTAATTGACTCCTAACATATTCTACATGGGACCCACTTTTGTCCTACTAGAGTTCAATGTCCGAATTTGTGTGTTTATCATTTATGGATCACACATGCGATGCACCGACATTAATGTCCTAACGTAATCTGAACCGTACATTTCAGATGTAAACGTACGGTGGATCTAACACGATCACTAGCAAAACAGAGGATTTTGTTTTTGTTTTTACTTACACAGGAAATCGATGAGAAGACGTCCGTCGCAGAGACGGCCGGTGGAACGCCGGAAAAATAAGCGTCCATTTGGTAAGCCAATAGGGTAACCATGTCCAGCGAGTCCACCTGTATCGGAATTAGAATCTCCGAAGTTAAAAATCACCGGCGGAGCTTTACATCCCACCGCCAACGCCACCGGAGTGAGAAGAGACAGTGACATGATTATACTAAAGAAGAAGGAGAATGAATGGAGAAGGAGAGTGGCCATTGGAGAAACTTTGATTGTGTGTGAAGAGAGGTTTGCTCTGTAACTTTTATACCAGTATGCTTTAGAAAAATGAAAACTTTTTTTTTAACCAACAAAAAAAGAAAACAAACTTTTATATAATGTGGTCCAATAATATTAGAATGGAAAAATAAGAAAATATTAGAATGGATGTATAAGGTAGATGGTAATATTTGAAAAAAAAAAAATTGTAATGATGTAATTTGTAGTCATCAAATAGTGCACTTTGTATTAATTTTAATTTTTTTTTTGTTTAATTCTTACAGAAAAAAATATTTTTATATAACATCATAGTATTGTTTTGGTATATCATATAATTTGTTACGTACCGTCTAATTTAGCAAACTGACGTCTATCTTTTGTATCTGATGTTTAATTTATTGATGTTTAAGAAAACTAAATTTTTGAATTCAGAATCTTGATCGCTAACTTTGATTGAATTAAATAGACTTCCACATAAACAAATGATACCGGAATATAAAATCATTCAAGAAAACATCATTGTTAATTACTTAAATAGCATATTCTGTATTATCATTAGATTGCAGATACTCTATTAAAATAAATGTGGAAGTTTAATGTCTATATTTTATATCAAATTATAATAGTGGTATAGATCTGAACAAATTATTTCGTTACTATAATAACTAATGAGTTCTTTATATGCATTACACCTTTAAAAATAAAAAAAATTATACATATAACTAGAAAATTTTGAATTTTTGTTCCATAGCTTTCTTATAACCAAACCTCTTTGATATTAAGATAAAACTTGAATTCGCATTTGGTAGCATATTAACATCCATCTAATTGGTTGAGCCAACCGCACTTAGATTGAAAATAGGGTACACAGATTTAAGTAACATTAATTTATAGATAAAACAACTTGTTTAGTTTTTTCTTTTCTTAGCGCAAACATAATTTATTTTATTAATAATAAGGCACATAAATCTTTATAAAAGAAAAAATGTTATTATGCCAAAATACCTTTTAAGTTATCACAACTTAACATATAGAAAAATAGAAAACAAGTTACAAGTCCAGTGCTAATTGTACCAAGAAACATGTAGCCTCAGATTATCTATGGATGTTACCAAGTCCATATTAACATTAGGCACTCCTATTTTGTTTTTAATTCAGAGTCTTCCCATCATTGCTCTGATGCTCCCCCTCTGCTTCTTTAATCTGATTCATGATCTCTGCCTTTTTCTCCAGTAAGGCTCTTATTTTTTCATCAATCTTCTCCATCTTCAATTTCAGCGTACCGATGTCATTTCCCTTGTTCTTCTTCTTCTTCTTTACATCTTCGTCTTTCTTTTCTTCTTCTTTCTTCACTTTTTTCTCATTTTCTTTATCACCATCTTCAGCTTTTGACTCTACTATTTCAATGTCCTTTGCTTCAACGTCAGCATGAGCTTTCTTCTCTTCTTCATCCTCTGTGTTTTTCTTGTCCTTTGTATCTTTCTTCTTGTTCTTCTTCTTATCTTTCTTCTTCTTTTTCTTCTCCTCTTCACCCTTTTCATCTTCTCCTTTAGATTTCTTTTTCTCTTCATTACCATCTTTTTCCTCCGCGTCTTTATGCTTGCCTTCCTCTTCCTCAGCTTCTGTTTTTTCTAACTTAATATCTTTAGACAACACTTCAGTTTCAAGGCTTTTCTCTTTCTTTTTATCTTCTTTGTCATCTTTTTCGTCTTTCTCCTTCTTCTTATTCTTTTTCTCCTTCGTTTCTCCTTCATCCTTAGTTTCTTTCTCACATATCTCATTCGTTTCCTTCTTCTTCGCCTTAACTTTATTCTTCTTTTTCTTTCCCTCCTTATGATCTTCTTCTTTCATCTCTTGATTTGTTGCATCATGTTCTTTCTTCTTTCCTTCTTCTTCTTCCTCAGCTTCATCCTTCTTCTTGTCATCGCCATTCACATCCTTTCCTTTCATCTTCTTGTCTTCCTTACCCGTTGATTCTTCTTTCTGTTTCTTCTCTTTAACTTCCTTCTTTGTTGCCTCTTCACCTAATTCATCCTTCTCTTTCTTCTCCTTCTTATTCTTCTTTGTACCTTCTTCTTCTAACTCCTCCTTTAGTTGTGATACATCCTCATGTTTCTTCTCTTTATCCTTCTTCTTCTTTTTCTCATCATCATTCACTTCTTTTCCTTTCATTTTCTTGTCTTCCTTACCCTTTGATTCTTCTTTCTGTTTCTTCTCTTTAACTTCCTTCTTTGTTGCATCTTCACCTAATTCATCCTTCTCTTTCTTCTTCTTCTTTTTCTTTTCACCATCTTTTACTTCTTCTAACTCCTCTTTTCGTTGCGATACATCCTCGTGTTTCTTCTCGTCATCCTTCTTTTTCTTCTTGTGTTCCTTCTCTTCCTCTTCATGTCCTTTTTCATGTTTCCCGTCTTTCTTGGAAACAATTTTCTTATCTTTCTTCTCTTCATGTTTATCTTCTTTTACCTCGGAATCATCTTTCTTGTCCTTGATTTTTTCTTTTTTCTTTTCATTCTTTGGTTTCTTCTCTCCGCTCTCTTCTTCGTTCTTTGTTTTAACCTTCTCAATTGACTTGGTTTTCACTTCCATCTCTAGCTCAACGTTCTCCTTCTTCTCGTTTGGATCCAATTCTTGTGTCTTCACTTTGACATGAAGCTTCTCTTCCTTGACATTTTTCACATTCGATGACATAATTCTCTGATAGACGTAAAAATCCTCTTGTTATAACAATATTCATAATGAAAAAACAGATACAAATTTCATTTTCGTTTTTTTTTTGGTCATTGGTTCAACGATAAATGAACAAGAATGCTAACTACTCCAATCAAGAACTCCAGAGAAACCTCGAATTGGTTCAATCAAATATAAACCTAAGTATAAAACATTTGATATAAAAGCATTAACAATTTTATCAATCAAAGATATTCACGAAGAATTTATATGTATTCTTTCGATTTCTTGATTTAAGAAGTTATTAGGATGTACATTTTCTTATATACATTTCCTAGAATGTTTTACACCTATGTTTTATTATAAATAAAGATTCTTTTCCTAGTATCATAAATAAAAGGATACCAGACCATAAAAAACAAGGATTCCAGATTATGATTAATTGACTAGATAAATCGTGAGACCAAACAAAAATTCTATAAAGATAAGGGCAGAGTAAAATCATAAGAAACCCAAAATGTCAGATCTATCAAAAAAATGGCTGATACAGAAAACTAGAAATTCAAGGAATATTCTTCAAAATAAAATACTTTGGAACAGAGATCTAAAAGGATAAAAAAAATGAAGGACTCTGCTTATGTACCTTAGCTTCTCCGAAGTTGTAGGTTGAAAAGTTGTAGATGGGTTTGGACTTTGGAGAAAGACGAGCGAACTGATCTGCAAATGATGTAAGATGGGTTTGGGTATATATAAGACAAGAAGAAGACTTAAGATAAATGACTTGCTCTCGATACGAGTCACACGTCGGCGACGCTGAGAGCCCACGCGTTGGTGCCACGTCTTATATTTTTTTGCCGTCATGGGTCACACAAACTTTTTAAATGTTTTTAGCGGAATATCAGAGTTTTTTTTTTTTTAACTATTTGCTCAGTTTCATTATGAGAACTAGATTTAACTATTTGCACCCGAATATAATATTTTGTAACTTTTTATTTGTTAATTTTATTAATTAATTAATTTTTAAAGTAAATGTGAATTATTAGTAGAGTGATTGAGTTAAATAATAAATGTTATTTCTATATATTGAATATTATGTAGATGTTTTAAGTATAGATTATGGGCTATTTGTAACGTAAACAACCGTAAATAGGGGTGCGCATTCCGGTTTACGGTTTGGTTTCGATTCAGTTTTTTTGGTTTTGTGGTTTTTGGTTCTATAGAAAATAAAATCATTTAGAAACCGATTGAAATACGGTTTGGTACGGTTCAGTTTTCTTTGGTTTACGGTTTTAACGGTTTTAACCATTATTAATTCGGTTTGGTTTGGTTTTGGTTTTAGTTTTTGTAGATGATTTTATAAAAAAATAATATTTAAAAACTCAAAATCAAAATATTTAATTTTTAATTGTAAAAAGTTAAAACTCAAAATTGTTTATATTGAAAAACTTAAAAAGAATGGAAATCAAACTTAGTGATCCGACTTGCGAAAACAACTTGATGAAATTATAGTAAAAAAGTAAATGAATGATCCAAAACCTTAAATTATATATAAGAATCTAGGAAAAATGGGTAAAAAAACCCTCACATTTTTCAAAAACATTAAAAAAACCCTCATTTTTGTGGGTTTTTAAACCCTCACTTTTTAATAAATTGTGAAATAAACCCTAGCTATTACAAAAAAATAAGTACATCATTATATTAAATAAGAAATAAATAAATAAATTTGGTTTATTAAATATTTTTCTAAATTTGAGTTAGTGATTTATTTTTCTTAAAATTGAGTTTTTTAAATAAAAATATTATTATAGATTAGCATATTCCGTGTTTTTATTTGAATTTGTTCAAATTTCTTTTTGAATAACTAACTAAAATTATTTAATATTAGTCATTTTTGAAATATTTAAGTTATATTTTAAATATATCTTAATTTAATATATTTAAATTAAAAATAGTTTGGTGTAGAAGTTTATGTACTTTTATAATAATAAAAATAATTTTGTTTATTTTCATGTTAATAAGTTTGTGTGACGAAACCAAATAAATATTTATTAAAATAAATTCATATTCGGTTCAACATTTATTAAAATATTCATATGATTTTATTTTTTCATATATATATATATATATTTTAATTTAAATCTATTTACATAGATAAGATTTTCTCTGAATCTATGTCGTTTGCTTAGTTCTTAAAATTTACAAATAGCAAATACAATAAATATTTTTAATTTTTATTTGTTTTCAAACTTTTTAAACTTTTCTTGATTTTTATTTTCTTTTTATTTTTTATTTTTCAACTGCGAATAGATATGTACATAATATATTTTATTATTTCTTTTGCCGGTCATAGTCTTTTCTTAAACATCATTTATTCCTTTTAATAATATGCTAATTCAAATTCAAATAAAAACACGGAATATGCTAATCTATAATAATAATTTTATTAATAAAACTCAATTTTAAGAAAAATAAATCACTAACTCAAATTTAGAAAAATATTTAGTAAACCAAATTTTATTTATTTATTTCTAATTTAATATAATGATATATTTATTTTTTTGTAATAACCAGAGTTTATTTCACTGTTTATTAAAAGGTGAGGGTTTAAAAATCTACAAAAAAAGATGAAGGTTTTTTAATATTTTTGAAAAATGTCAGGGTTTTTTTACCTATTTTTCCTAAGAATCTAATTAAATAGAAAAGTAATTTTCAGAACAAAAGATCTGAGGCATAACGCAGGAATTTGGCTAGTACTTTTAAAACCTTAGTAATGTGAATAAAAGTGTAGTGAATTTATTGCTAAGCAGTTCAAAATTTCCCTTGAATTGATTCAAAACCATACAAAAATTGCATAAGAATCCTTGGGGCAAAACAGAAAACAAAACCGTACATAGGCACTTTCTGCAATTAGAATTTATAATCACTCGTTTAGATTGATACAAACCTTAAAAAAAAAAAATCAATTAAGTACTACTATTTCTTCAAACATAAACAACGAAAAGATACACAATAGGCACCAAATGTGACCTCGATTATTTATGAAACCCTAATTATATCGTTCGTATAACACAATCCGGCACAATGGACAAGTGTGCGGTTTAGCCAATCCATGAGACACCAACCGTGAAAGATATGCGAACAACTCATGCGTGTATGGAGACTAAAGTTTGAACCAAGGTGAAGCTTCTCGAGACAAATCGACTCATTTTCCATCTTCAAAATCTTTCAAATCCTCTCCATCAATCCTTCATTAACATAGCCTTCTGTGATTCTTCTTCACTCAACAGTGACGCAACTAAAACAATCTTATAAGTTTACGAGATGAACACACTTATGATAAACCTGTGATGGCCAAGACCTATGTTTATTGCAGCCGTTTAGATGTGTGGGGCTAAGTATCCAGATAACCAACAGAGTCTAGTGAGATGGTTACAGAGAAAATGACGGATGCGACGACAACATAACTACGTGTACGATGTGGAAATCTCTTATTTGATTAATTAGAATAGAGGATTTACAAAGGTATATATAATGATACATTTTAGAGTTACGAAGAGATAACGAGACGAAGACGAGGAGACTAGTCAACATGAGATGAATGAGGAAGACGAGAAGATTAGTCAAGAGGAGATGAATGAGAGTTGAGGAAAAAAGTCAAGAGAAGACATAACTCTAATACGCCCCCTCAAGATGGACGGTCGCTAGACAGACTAATCTTGACAACAAGTTCATTGAGAATGAAGAAGCATTGCGCTTGAGATTTACCGTAACAGGTCTCAGAGAATAGGGCTCTGGAGACTATGCAGCATATGTGAGTGAAGAAGCATTATGCTTGAACAATATATGATTGGGCAGATTTAATGTAAAAAGCCACAAAGAACACGTCTGTATAGGCTAGGAAGCATATAGCTTAAAGGAAGTCATGGATGATTTAAATGCACGATTTACTTTAGATTAGGAACGACAAAATTCATTGAGAAGCATATAGCTTAATGAAGTTTTTTGATTTATTCACATATTAACTTGGAATGGGCAGTTAGGAGCGGAATGCATAAGCATTTGAAGTGGGCTCATGTGCTACGGTAAATGAGCGAAATGGGTTTTCGTCAGCGAAACTACACAGATCATGACGTTGTTGCGGAAGTGAGTTAACTTGGCAATGAGACAAATGGGATTAAAAAGCTCAATAGTTTAGCGAAGCATCGGCTTGAAGAAGCACAATAGCTTAAAAAAATTTTAATTTTATCAATAGATTGAAACTCTAGCATAACCTGCTCTGAAGCAATGTAAGATGTGTAAATCTCTTATTTGGTTAATTAGAATAGAGGATATAAAAAGGTATATCTAATGATACATGTCATAGTTACGAAGAGAAAAAGAGATGAAGATGAGGAAACAAGTCAAGAGAAGATGAATGAGATAGACGAGGAGATTAGTCAAGAGGAGATGAATGAGAGTCGAGGAGACAAGTCAAGAGAAGAAATAATTCTAACACTATGGAGGTTGAAGTCGATCCAAAGTAATGGGGAAGCTAGGTTGGATTCAATTAGGGTTTGAGAACTAGTGGTTGGATCTTCAAGGATCTCGTGATAATTGGTTTTGATGAAGATGATGATTAAGTTTGAGTACCCTTGTGATGGAGAAAGTCTTCTCGCGTCAAAATCAAGTGTAATTTGGGAACGAGACATGTTTGAAACGGAAGAGTATAAAAACAACATTAAACTATTAAATTTTTTAAGATGAGCGCAAAGCCCATTAATATAACAATCGATGAAGCCCAATTATAAGATAGTATGTATTTGCTAGAGTCAACGAAGAAGTTTTTCCTGATAATTTTGCTCGATTTTATTCCTTTTGGGGTATATAAGATTTTATCTTTTAATCTGTTTCTTTCTTTGTGTTGTTTAATCTACTTTTGGGTCAGGTTGCGATATATGATTTTGAGCAGCAACGTCTATATATAAAACACCACTTTATCTTCAATTTCACTCAGTTCTCTCTTAAGTTTCTTCTCCTTTACATTTTTAATTCCTCTGGTAATCTCCTTTAATTTTCGTTTACATTTCTTTCCATTTCAAACATGCCTTTTAATATTAGTCACGACTCTCATCTCCAAATTCATCTTCACTCTGACTCAAGAAGACTCTCCATTAGCAGGGTACACAAACTCAGTCATCATTCTCATTGAAACCAAATCTCATGAGATCTTTGAAGATCCAACCACCGATTCTCAAACCGTAACCGAATCCAACCAAACTTTCCCACCACTTCGAATTGAGTTCAACCTCACTAGTTCAAAAGTGAACTAGTGAGGTTGAACTTGATCTGAAGCGGTGGGGAAGTTTCATTGGTTTCGGTTAGGGTTCGAAAACCGGTGGTTGGATCTTCAAAGATATCATGCCATTTGTTTTCAATGTAGATGATGACTGATTTTTTGTTTCCTCGTAATATATACAGTCTTCTCCCCTCAAGGTCAACATAAACTTGGAGATGAGAGCCATCACCAATTAGAAGATATATTTGAAATTGAAAGAAATTTAAGAGAATATTAAAAGAGATTAACAGAGGAATTAAAAAATGTAAATGAGAAGAAACTAAAAAAAGAACTGAGTGAAATTGAAGATAAGGTGGTTTTTAATATATAGACTTTGCTGCTCAAAATTATATAGTGCAACCTGACCCAAAACAAAGAATAATCAACCAAAAAAAAAACAAATGAAAAGAAAAGTATTATATACCCCAAAAAAAGAATAAAGTTAAAATAGTTTTATCATGAAATACTTCCTCGTTGACTCTAGCAAATACATATTTGTTTTTGGGCTTCATCGATTGTTATATTAATGGGCTGGAACGAATAAGCGATATTATACATTGATGAATTAAATATTTAGAGCCAATGTAATTTGTTTTCTTCTGATCTTGTCGTTATGTTTTGTTTTAACGACTTAATTAAGTTCTCCTTTTTGAGATCTATGTATGTCTGAATATAATCTATGGACCTGAATTGTGTAAGGAATTTTTCTAATATATTTGATATCTTGGTGTGTTCATTTCCTAGTAATATATGAATGTTATTAAGTGTAAGTTCTTTTTGTTTTTGGATTAAGTGTAAGTTCATGGAATGCTGATGAAAATTTGGTTTCTGAATTATCATAATACTATTATTATAAAAGTACATTTAAAAAATTAACATTAAAAATTTTGAATACTGTCTCCATCATATGATATTTGGTATAATGAAGAAACAAAACAAAATATTTTAAGGACAAAAATATCGACAATTATATCTATCATCCCTATTATGAAATATACTCTAGAAAAATCTTACCACACTATTCATATCACCAAAAAATCTAAAATATTTTATATTTTAAAACACATACATTTAGAAACAAAATCCTTCGTAAAAATTTATTTTTCAACTCCATTTAAATTTTCTTTACATAAATTAATTAGCAACCACGAATATAAATTTTTTAAAAAGTAAATATATTAATTAATATTAACTCATATATAATTTTACAAATTATAAATAAAAATATAATATTTCAATATTTAAAATGAGTTAAATTTTAAAGCTAAGCTAAAGGAGAAGCTAACAAGGATGCATGAAGATCAAGAACCCAAATGCAATATTTATTTTCAAATTCAGGATAGGTTGTAAATCTTTCGAGTTTTATTTGATCTATCATCTATGACTCTGTAGCCTATCCAGACTATGAAATAATTACAGGAAAAATGTCTAAAAAGCCTCAAATTTTAAATTGTGGACGTCTAAATCCTCAACTTTCAAAATATCGTTTAAATGCCTAAATTTTTGTTAACTTCATGATTAAATGGTTAACTCATGTTTAAGATGAGCGCAAAGCCCATTAATATAACAATCGATAAAGCCCAGTTAAAAGATAATATATATTTGCTAGAGTCAACGAGGAAGTTTTTCCTAATAAATTTGCTCGATTTTATTCCTTTTTGGGTATATAAGATTTTATCTTTTCATTTGTTTCTTTCTCTGTCCTTTTTATTCTACTTTTGGGTCAGGTTGCGATATATGATTTTGAGCAGCAACGTCTATATATAAAACACCACTTTATCTTCAATTTCACTCAGTTCTCTCTTAAGTTTCTTCTCCTTTACATTTTTAATTGCTCTGGTAATCTCCTTTAATTTTCGTTTACATTTCTTTCCATTTCAAACATGCCTTTTAATATTAGTCACGACTCTCATCTCCAAATTCATCTTCACTCTGACTCAAGAAGACTCTCCATTAGCAGGGTACACAAACTCAGTCATCATTCTCATTGAAACCAAATCTCATGAGATCTTTGAAGATCCAACCACCGATTCTCAAACCGTAACCGAATCCAACCAAACTTTCCCACCACTTCGAATTGAGTTCAACCTCACTAGTTCAAAAGTGAACTAGTGAGGTTGAACTTGATCTGAAGCGGTGGGGAAGTTTCATTGGTTTCGGTTAGGGTTCGAAAACCGGTGGTTGGATCTTCAAAGATATCATGCCATTTGTTTTCAATGTAGATGATGACTGATTTTTTGTTTCCTCGTAATAGATGCAGTCTTCTCCCGTCAAGGTCAACATAAACTTGGAGATGAGAGCCATCACCAATTAGAAGATATATTTGAAATTGAAAGAAATTAAAAAGAGATTAACAGAGAAATTAAAAAATGTAAATGAGAAGAAACTTAAAAAAGAACTGAGTGAAATTGAAGATAAGGTGGTTTTTAATATATAGACTTTGCTGCTCAAAATTATATAGTGCAACCTGACCCAAAACAAAGAATAATCAACCAAAAAAAAAAAACAAATGAAAAGAAAAGTATTATATACCCCAAAAAAAGAATAAAGTTAAAAAAGTTTTATCATGAAATACTTCCTCGTTGACTCTAGCAAATACATATTTTTTTTGGGCTTCATCGATTGTTATATTAATGGGCTGGAACGAATAAGCGATATTATACATTTATGAATTAAATATTTCAAGCCAATGTAATTTGTTTTCCTCTGATCTTGTCGTTTTGTTTTATTTTAACAACTTAATTAAGTTCTCCTTTTTGAGATCTATGTATGTCTGAATATAATCTATGGACCTGAATTGTGTAAAATTAACTAAATTTTGAGTACTGTCTACATCATATGATATATGGTATAATGAAGAAACAAAACAAAATATGTCAAGGACAAAAATATCTAGACAATTATATCTATCATCCATATTATCAAACATACTCTATAAAAATCTTACCATTTATTTTTCGTAACAAAATCCTTCGTAAAATCTTCGAAACAAAATCCTTCGTAAAATTTATTTTTCAACTCCAGATAAATTTTCTTTACATAAATTAATTATCAACCAAAAAATGAAATTTAAAAGAAGTAAATATATTAATTAATATTAACTCATTTATAATTTTAAAATTATAAATAAAAATATAATATTTCAATATTAAAATTAGTAAATTTAAAGACTAAGCTAAAGGAGAAGCTAGCAAGGATGCATGAGGTCAAGGACCCAAATGAAATATTTGTTTTCAAATTCAGGATAGGTTTTAAATCTTCAGGGTTTTGTTTGATCTATCATCTATGACTCTGTAGCTTGTCCAAACTACGAAATAATTACAGGGAAATATGTCTAAAATAACCTCAAATTTCAAATTGTGGACGTTTAAATCCTCAACTTTTAAAATATCGTTTAAATACCTAAGTTTTTGTTGACTTCATGATTAAATAGTTGACTTAAGTTGACTATTAAATTTGAAGCACGACGTTAAATCGAGAGACAGAGCATATTTATGGGGTTAAAGTTTTCATTAGCAGCTTCCGTTTAATTAAAACGACGTTGTTTTCTTCTTACTCAAAAAACTTCAAATTTCAAATTGTGGACATTTAAATCCTCAACTTTCAAAATATTTTTTAAATGCCTAAGTTTTCGTTGACTTCATAATTAAATGATTAACTTATGTTGACTATACCATTTGAGGCACAGCGTTAAATTGAGAGACAAAACACGTTTACGGGGTAAGCATAGGCAATAACTGATTAAATTTTTTCTTAATACTCATTGGAAAGTCAAATAACCGATAAAAGAATGTTAAAGTTGTAACCCCGTAAACGGGCTCTGTCTCTCGATTTAACGTCGTAGCTCAAATGATATAGTCAACATAAGTTAACCAGTTAATCATGAACTCAACAAAAATTTAGAAATTTAAACGATATTTTGAAAGTTGAGGATTTAAACGTCCACAATTTGAAAGTTGAGGTATTTTTAGTAAGTAGAAAAAATGATGTCGTTTTTATTAAACGAAAGCTGCTAACAAAAACTTTAACTCTATAAACGTGCTCCGTTTTTCGATTTAATAAGAAGATAGTAAGAGTTGGTACAAAACTTGTGGTCACGGAGATAAAAAGGGTCGCACTTGAGCCTTAATTAATCTTTAGTAAGAGTTGACAAAAAAAAAATTAGTAAGAGTTTTGATGATAGAAAATACTTTTACATTCTTTTTGGGGGATATAGCATAAGTTGTTTGTTTTTATTAATAAGCGATTTCTTTGTAAACGTACATTTGGATTTATTTGTGTGAGCTTGGGTTCGCCATAAACACATTCTTCATAATAGATTTGATGTTCTGTAATCCCTAGGTGCTAATGATAAGAAATGATTGTGTAGAGATTTCTATACAAAAAAGAAAAGAAAACCTAAGCTTCATCTTGTAAATCATATGAAAAAACATAATAAGAAAAATCTTGTTTTTACTCTTCATTTTCAGTTCCTTTTATGATATCAAAACTTCTCTAAGCTTAAGTACATTTGCTTCAATGGAAATGCCTCCTGGTCCTTATTCTTTTCCCGCAACAACATTCATATGCTAGTTCTGTTACTCTAAAACTAAACGATAGTAATTAGTTGCTTTGGAAAACTCAGTTCAAATCTCTTATTTCTCATCACAAGCTATTCAGGTTTGTTATTGGCAAAGAATGACCACTGGGAACAGTTCTCTTAAACCACACTCAACTTCAGTAACCTAATGTTCCAATATAGGAACCTTAAACCACACCGGGATCCAGGATCTGTACTCTTTAGTCACTGAATGACGATTATAGTGGTTGCAACGTAATAATACTGTTTCATATTTATTTAGTTTCAGGACATTTTAGGCATAACAAGAAAAAAAAAAAGAAAAAAGAAGCAAGTAGTTTGCTTTATATATTGCATTAGATGATAACTCGTCCTATGCGCAAAATTAATTAGATATTTATATAATTTTTATAAGCTTTCTTTATTTGAATTTATAGTTTACAATCGATCAATTAGGATTAGAGCTAAGAGAAAAAGGAGGTTTTATTTTAACTCGAAAAGTAGAGGTTTATCGGAACAAAAATAATTAAAGAAAAGGTTCTGTTTTCGTAATTCGAAAGATGGAGGAGATAATTTGGTGATAATAAATTTTAGTATGGTAATATTAAATGTATTTTGTTAGGAGTTACAACAAACTATTCGTTGAAGTTAATATTATCATTAAATATGTGGCAGATGTATGGTAAGAATGTAGTTAAGATTGTAAACAACTTTCATAATGTATTTTGACAAATATACTCTTTAACAAAACCATAGTAAAAAAAAAACCATAGTACGTAAACCCTTTAACAAAAAAAAAACCATAGTACGTAAACCCTTTAACAAAAACAAAATCATAGAAAATAAATAGGGAAAATTGCATTTTTAAATTTGAAGGTGTCAGATACTAGCACTTTAAACCTCGAATATATTACATTAGCACTTTAAACCTTCAAATTATTTTTACTAACACTTTAAACTTTGGAACTACCTCTTGCGTTTCCTCGGACTTAAAATTCACTACAAGTTACCGAAAAACTAACATAATTTTCGATAGGATTTTAATCCATCAAAAATTTCCGACAGTAATCCGATGGATTTCTGACAAAATAGTTCTGTCAGAAATCCGTTGGAAAATATGTACATTGATATAACCGTTTGAATTTTGAAAATTCTGACGTAAAATTCACTACAAAAAATTACCAAAAAACTCACGGAATTTCTGATGATATCTTAATCCAATAGATTTTTGACAAAATAGTTCCATCGAAAAATTTCCGATGAATTTTCAAGTAGCCGTCGGAAATCCTTTGGAAGATATGTACGTTGATATAGCCATTGGAAACCATTTTTTTAGAAATTCATCGGATTACCGTCAAAATATTTCATCGGAAATTCCATCAGTTTTTCGATAAGTATTTGATAGTGAATTTTATGGCGGAGAAAACGCAGGAGGTAGTTTCAAGATTTAAAATATTAATAAAAATAATTTAAAGGTTTAAAGTGTTAGTGTAATAACTTTGTGATTTAAAATGTTAGCATCTGACACTTTCAAAGTTAAAAATATAATTTTCCCTAAACAAATATTTTATCACTAATTTATAATCGCAACTTTTTGATAGATTACGCCTGTTACCGTAGTAAATTTTCGTACAAGAAATCAGAAATACATACAAATACTTTACTTTTAATTAAAGATCAGATTCTAATTAAAGAAAACCGCGTCACAAAGTGATAACTTAAACAAGATTTATGACCAATGGTCGATCTATAGTCAAATTTCGTAGTAAGTATATTTAAATGGCAAATCCTAAACCTGCACGACTCAAAATTGTTTTTTTTAGAAAAAGATAACAAGAATCATACTAATATATAAATCTGTTATTTTCTTTCTTCAAGAAAAAAGTCATCAAGAACAAATATGGCTTTTCTTCAACGAACCTCTTTAGTGATCACATCTTTGATCATCCTACACACAATCCCATCAACCATATCGATATCACCAGACCCACCAACAATGATTCTAATCGACAAAATATGCCTCGAAACCGTGAACGCTTATTACTGTGAGCGATCAATCATCTCTAGACTAGACAAACCCCATGCGGAAATCTCAACCATAGCGAAAATTGCAGCGTTCAACGCATTGTTCATCTCCAAAGCAACAATTGCTCTCGTCAGAGATGATTTTATTGAGAAGGCAGATAAGCCTTTGACCAAGACACAGCTTCGTACTTGCCTTGCTACGTACAATGGCGTAGAGAAGCTTCTTGAAGGTGCTTATCGGGCAGTGCTTAACAATGAGTATTCAGAAATGAGACGCTATCAATCATATGTTCTTGGTATGCTTGACAAGTGTAAGACAGATTTTGATCTTATGGTTCGTAAAAATTGGTGGGTTAGGTTAATGATCAACACCTCTTTATTAGCAACTCGAAGGCTCCCAGCTGCAGTCTAATATATTTTTGTTCGATAACTTAAGCCACTATTATTGTATGGCTTAATGATAATCAATACTCAATTTGTTTCATATTAAGTGTTGTTTTAGTGTTTAAAATTTGTTTCTTATTAAGTGTTGAATGACCAATGAAAAAAATGTCTAGTATATTAATGAGGAACAAATTCACTGATTTTTTAATTAGTGTGCAAAATCCTTAAAGTACAAATAAATTAAAACATAAGGAGTATAACAAATCGTTACCACTTTTTAATGAATTATTACTTAAAAATTCAATGACTGTATACTGAAAATTTGTTGAAGTTAGCTCTCTATAACTTTTCTTATTACTGATATTGAAGTGAAATATATTTGACAACGGTGCAGATTTTTTCACAAAAACACCACTTTTCTTAATGTTAAAAAAAATATTTTCATAATATACACGATAACTTAGTCAATTCTATCTTTTTACATCTATAAGACTACAAATACGAACGAATTGTTGTTCGTTGTATTTCACATTTCACTTCAATATTTTGAAGGAAAAACATAATACGTACTGAACTTCTCGGGTGTCTCTCTATTATCCTCTCGGAATATCTCGTCCCTCCTGAAGCTATATGATTTGGTATTTATTTGCATTTATCTTTAATGATATAATATAGTATTAATGTAAATGAAATGAATTATTTCTCCAATCTTTTTAGTTGAATGAAATGAATTATTTGTCAACCCATTTGATGGATAGTTTATTCAACCCATTTCGATTCCTCTAGTTTTACAACCATTTGATGGAACTCAATTTTGACAAAAATGTCTTAAGCCAAATTTCCGGCGATTTTTCCGGTGAAGTCCAACACCGGAACAACCGGATCTTGAGGTATTTAGAATTTTTTTATTTTTATTTTTTATTTTTTATTTTTATTTTTATTTTAATTGTAATTGAAATTTTATAATTAAAATTTATTTATAATTATAATTTTAAAGCTTAATTTATATTTATTCCGAATTAATTTTATATATTAATTATAATTAATTACAATAAATTAAATATTATTAATATTATTAATAAAATTATATATCTGTTAGAAATCCGTCGGAAATCCGTCTGAAATATGTCCGTCGGAGCTATCTTAAAGTTTTGGTGGAGTAAAAGACAAAATAAGAGAGGAATTCATTGGTTAGCTTGGGATAAATTGTGTACACCATTTGAGGAAGGTGGAATCGGCTTCAGATCGTTTGAGGGTTTCAATGTTGCTATGTTTGAGAAAAAACTATGGAGGGTGATGTGGTTTCCAAACTCACACCTTGCCAGAGTCCTCCAAGGCCGCTACTTCAGGTACTCGAATCCACTTCATGTTAAACCAGTCTCCAATCAATCATACTGTTGGAGAAGCATAATGACATCTAGACCACTGTTGAGATCGGATCTCAGGCGAGTGATTGGATCGGACATGGGTACACATGTATGGTATGACCCTTGGATACCCAACAATCCAACTAGGACTCCCGTGAGTATTTTTGCTGAGATAAATCCACATTTGTAAGTGAGTGACTTGATAGAATCGATATCGAAGACCTGGAACATTGAGAGCCTAAAGGAGATCTTTGTCCCAGAGGATGTCCCACTTATCCTAGGGATTCGACCAAGTACTGCTTTTTCTAATGACTCATATATCTGATCTCATTCCAAATCATGAAACTATACGGTCTGATCCGGTTACTAGGCAGAAAAAGCCCATGCAAGAGGAGATTGTGATCCACCTTTTCATGGAAGCTACCAACATCGAGAAAACTAATGCACCTAGTGTTGCAAATTTCATTGGATGTGTCCCATCATGTTAACGCTTATTGGATAGAAACATCGGTAAGGAAAGTACATGTTCGCATTGTGGAGCAGAGGATGAGACGATTAACCACATTTTTGTTTAGTGTCCATCGGCTTTACAGACATGGGCGCTCTCAAGTATACCATCAGCTCCAAACCTGTTCTCATCTTCATCAGTATATTCTAGCGTGGATTATTTATTTTGGAGAGCAAACAGAGATGTAGTTGCACCTACAGTGATTAGAGTATTTCCATGGATCATGTGGTTCATTTAGAAAGCCAGAAATCTGAAGGTGTTCGATAATAAGGACACCCCTCCTCATGATACTCTTCGCATGGAAGAACAAGAAGCAGAGTCTTTAAATATTTTTTCGTAGATTTTTTGTTGTAGATTTATTTTTTCATCGTAGATTTTTACTTTTAGTTATAGCAGAGTTTGGTTTCACATACTATTGACCGTAGATTTTTTACCAAAAATTAATTACTAGATTAACATTTTAGTTGTCGCAGATTTTTGTTTAGTTATCGCAGATTTTTTGTTCTGGAAAACGTAAAAGATTTGGTGCAATTTTCTTTACCGCATACATTTTATTTACTAGAATAGTATTTCTAGTGTCTGCAGATTTTTTTCGGTAGATTTGTTGTAGCTATGTTACCGCAGACTTTTGACCGTTACTGTTGTCGCAGATTTGTACATAATTTTTTTAAGTTATGACGAAAATTGGAAAAAAAAAAATTGAAAACGTAACTTCTACACGAAAATTAGGGTTTTCTGAGCCTCCTTCCCCAAAACTTCTTTTAGTTTTCAACTGTCACCTACAAGTTATTCCTTTTCAAGATATTTCATCTTATTGTTTCTATATTTGCTTATCATGAACCGGATCATCCTTGTATCCGGAAACTGGATGTTTGCAAATAATAGATGGTTGTTTGTTGTTGATAGCAAGAGTGGTTCTAGAATTCTACAAGGAAATACAAAAACCAGTTATGATGATTTCGTTGAAATGGTATATGAGGATTATGGGTTGGATAAGAGAGTATGCAATGTTGAGTTGAGTTACATGCTGCCGAAGAAGGTCCTTCAGAAACTTCCACCAGAAACACCTCCGGTTATTATTGGTAACTCTAGACAATTTCAATTTTATTTGGCTCAATCATCATCGGAAACAGTTAGAATTTGTGTGGAAGTGAAGGAGAAACATTTGGATGAATCGAAAGAGGTTGATGAAGATGATTCTGAGAATGATAGAAAAGTTGGCAAAAATTCTGAGAATGAAGAAGAAAGCAGATTTGATTATTGTGACGATTCGGACGGAACTGATTCAGATGATGAGAACTTTAGCAAGTATGGGATGCCAACAGAAGAGAAGGAATTTAACGCCGATGATCCTACAGAGACAAGCAAATCCATGGTTTTTGTAAGTCAACCAAATGAGTATCCGGATTTCAATACCTTAGAATTGGCTTTCTTTAATTTGGTTGTTGGACAATGTTATGCAACTAAAGAGCATTTGGTGACAAGATTGAAGATCATGACAGTCATACAGAAGTTTGATTTTCGTGTAGAATACTCAAAACCAGACTTACTGATTGTCAAGTGTTGGGTGGAAGGATGTACGTGGAGGCTACGAGCAAAACCAGCAGATGGTGATCTCAAATTTCATGTTCGTGTGTATATTGCTGAACATACATGTTCAGTTACTAAGCGGTCTGCATCATCACGACAAGCAACACCAGATATACTTGCAATGTTATACAAGGATTTTGTCGGCGGAATCGGACCAACTGTTAGGCCGATGCATGTTGCGGAGGCAATGACTAAACGATTTCATATCAAGGTAGTGACTACGCGTGCTATTTTATTACTGCATATGAAAAACTTGGTTTAAATCCAAAGTTTATATTTATTTTTGCTAGATGGATTATTGGAAAGGTTACCGAACACTACGAGACGCACAAAAATTGGTTAGAGCAGCTGCCTGTTTATTTATACATGATACGCAGAGCAAATCCCGGGACACTAACGCGACTTGAAGTTGATGAGAGTTAAAGGTTCAAGTATTTGTTTTTAGCATTTGGTGCAAGTATTAACGGATTTTCTTTCATGAGAAAAGTGGTGGTGGTTGATGGTATTTTCTTAAAAGGAAAATACAAAGGTACACTTCTTACTGCAACAACTCAAGATGGTAATTTTCAGATATTTCCAATAGCTTTCACTGTGGTTGATACTGAAAATGATGAATCATGGGAATGGTTTTTTAAGCAACTAAGCTATGTTATCCCATATGATAAAAAGCTTGCAATTGTCTCCGATAGACACCGATCAATTGGGAAAGCAATTCAGACCGTCTATCCAAAGTCTAGTCGGGGTATATGCACGTATCATCTTTACAAAAATATTCTGGTTCAATTTAGAGGATGAGAAGTCTTTAGGCTGGTGAAGAAGGCGGCCAATGCTTTTACATTTGTTGATTTCAAAACAACATTTGATCAGATTAAAGAGTTGAATCCTGTACTTCATAATTATCTTGAAAGAGCTGATTTAAAACTTTGGACACGACTGCATTTCCCTGGTGATAGGTACAACATTATTACTAGCAACATTGCCGAGTTGATTAATAATGTTTTATCCCATTCTAGGAGTTTGCCTATTGTACAACTCCTAGATGCAGTGAGGTCCATGATGACAAGATGGTTTTCAGATCGGAGAAACGATGCATTAAAAATGAAAATATCTCTTACACGTGCTGTGGAGAAAATGCTAGAGGTAAACAATTTTTCTAGTAGTTACATGTATAGTAGCTTCTTTATGCAATAATAACCCGATTATTGTTTTGTAGAGCCGAGTAGCATATGCTAAACTTGTTACTGCACAAGATATAGATGCACATTAGGTGCAAGTGACAAGCGGATCATCAATACATGTTGTTAATTTGAGGGAGAAAAATTGTACATGCCGCCGGTTTGACTTGGAGAAATTACTGTGTGGCCACGCAATTGCAGCTTGTGAGAAGAGGAAAATCGAACCAACTACAATGTGCCATCGTTATTACCACAAAAATTTCTTGTACAACTCCTATGAAAGGGCCATCTTACCTAGGGATTTCACTATACCAATACCTGAAACTGTTGCAAATCAAGTTTGTTATCCCCCTGTGATTCGACAACAACCAGGTAGACCAAAAAACTCGAGAAATAAACCTGCCTTAGAAGTCGCTATGGAGAAGAAAAGGCCAAGGAAGCAACACACATGTGGAAATTGTAACTTAGCTGGCCATAACCGTAAAACATGTATTTTGTAAACCATTTGTTTATTTGATTCGTAAACCATTTGTTTCTTTTTTTCGTAAACCATTTGTTTCTTTGCTTGTGAACCATTTGTTTCATTCCTTGTGTACTACTTTTGGTAATTTGATCTGTCGTTAAGGTTTTTGTGATATTTGTGGATTGGTTTTTAAGTAAATATTTAATCTGCAGTAAGTAAATATTTAATCTGTGGTAAGTAAGAATTTAATCTATGGTAAGTAAGAAAGAAATATGCGGTAAGAAAGAAATCTGCGGTAAGTAAGAAAAAAATCTGCGGTGAGAATAAAAAAACTGCGATAACTAAACTTAAAATTGAATAACCAACCTGTCCGAAAAAACCCAAATAAAATACAGTCATAATGAAACTTCGTACAAGATAATACAGCAAGTGTCAAACAAGAGTCACTAAGCAACAAAATAAAACTGATGGCAAACCAACAACTTAGAGTTCTTCTACGTCACCGTCACTCACATCTTCATCTAGAAGCTCCAGAATTACATCCTTACGATAACAATATTCATCAAAGAGGCGGTATGGTACCTCACTGTGAACTTCATCAAATATTTCACACGCAAGCTTCACCCGAAGAGCCTGAATGATCTTGTCGTTTAAACCATCAAACTTCAATCCCAATGCTAGACACTCTATGTATTTCAATGAATACACACCACAATCTCCAGGATTCTCATTGACTGGTACATTGATCAGCATTCTTCTCACATCCATCATTGCACAGCTTTTCTTGCGCTCCTTAACAGGGATGTATTCACTAAGTATTGCTGGGATCATTTTCCGGATAGGGCGAACACATTTTTGCAGCTCTGTATCATCCTCTGGTGGGATGCTATCGTAAATAAAGATTGTGTTCCGCTTCAAGTCAATATCCAGAGCAACCCAGTGATTTGTACCCACAAATAAGAACCCATACAAGTTATCAATATCAATGAACCACCTCTTGTTAGTTACCGCAGGCTGAAGACCAAAGAAGTTATCCCGATATGTTTTCCTGAATTTGAAGTTCTTATGCTGAGCCAAATATACTGGGTAGTCATCCTGCACGAAATGGAGGTTACAAATCAGGTTTAACAGTAAAAAACCAGCAAGGTAGACATACAATAATCAGTCTCAAACAAATGATAAAGATTAAATACAATGTCACGTTTAGGAAAGTTTGGGGTTCCATAACATTAACGAAACAATATAGAAACTGGATAAAACCACACAAATACTGAAGCAATAACACACAACCTCAAAAACACATGTTCAATCTATTATAGGACACATTTTGGCTCACACAAGTAACATCAAAAACACATGACTACTCGTTTGGTCAGTTTGAAGACTACAAAACAAACAACAACAAGAGAACACCAAATGTAAGCACCTAGTTGTCAGGCAGATAACTTAATCCATACAGCTTAATATCAAGTTAAACTTTTAACTCTAAGAAACTATTTGATGAATATACCTCTCCATGTTCTTTCCCTTTCATCTTCTTCTTCTTGCTAGACATTTCAGCATCATCAACTAAGTCATCTTTTTTGTCTTCAACATCCATTTTGCGTTTCTTCTTCTTCTCATCTTCAGACCAAGCGTTCTTCCGCAGTCTACCACTGATGATATCTTCGACCATGTTCTTGACTAGTGGATCTATCTTGTCAGCATCACTCCATTTTGGATAAATATCTTCAACCATATGTGTGACCCGAACCTACATTTTGTAATCATATTAGAAGCCAAACATAATACGTTGGAATTGGTATGAACAAGTGGCATATACTTACTTTCCCATGAGCAGCCTTCTCCTTGGTTATGAATTTGTCAAAGCTAATCCAACCACGACCAGAGTACCAAGTCAGATGTGGAACCTCATCAGGATCTGTTTCATTTGCCTTCACCTTTCTTTTCCCATATCTTTCTCCTATACCATCAACGTGCTCATACAACCAAGTCAATAACACTTGAACAGGTCCTTGAAGCGTATAAGATTTTTTATTCAGCCTCATAATCTTGATCGAAGTAATCAGCTTCTCAAAAGATACTCGACCCCACGGATACTTCTCAAAAGCGTCTTGATCAAGAACTAGTTTAGCAAGTTCCAATGGTATCCGAGATCCTGTATGAATGCAGAGTACACCAATTGAAAGTAGACATAACTGTGCCACCATAAGCCTCTTATCCAAATCCCAAAGATGGCTTCTAGCCATCACGTGCTCCAGTTCTTCAAATGTAGGTCCTGTTGCTGTAGATATTTCCATCTCTTTCCAGAACTCTTTGTGACTAACAGAGCATACTTCAGATGGTATTGCATCACAATTAAGACCAGTGAAAGCTCCAAACTCGTGGAGAGAGAATCGGATAGGTTTATCATCAATAAGCGGCCAAATCTCATGGGGATCATCCACTAAGAGCTGGTTGACTAATAAGTAATGAGCTCTCTTAGCTGCCCATTTGTAATCCAAATCAGCAAACTTGGCAAACACACCAATGGAACAATTCTTCAAACGAGACCACACATCAGCTCCTAATTCTTCTCTCACTATGGCCAAGTTCGCCATAGCAGAAAAGTGATTCATGCTATGTGTTGGTGATAAAGATTTTCCTTGCAGCTTCAGTCGAGGAGGATAAGGACGGATAGCACTCGAAGAAGCCAAACCTTTACAAATCAAATGAAAGTTATTTTAGTAACATGAAAACATTACTAAGAATCTGATATTACAAAACCAGCAATGAATAAAGTTTTCAAGACTAAGAAATGCAACAGATGGTAAAACCATCATCAAATAATCAAGAGGCAATGTATTGTCTATTGCCTTGAAACCATGTCAAGTTCAGAGTTTAAGTCATTCCCAATCCTTGAAAATACTTCGATAAGCCAAACAGAACAACACTAAAACAATCTAGACAAAGACAAAACCATATAAGTTAATCATGAAATATATAGAAATCTAATTTCTACTTGACACAATCATTTAAGGTACCGCTTGCTGTACACATGTCTATGTTTCTATACCAAATTAAAGAGGAAAATATTCGCATGAAGAGACACATGATACTATGTTTCAAATAAAGAATCTGGTTATTCACTCTAACTTTGATGTCCAACACACGTGATTAGTGAATATTGAACCTAAGATCCACATTGTAGCATGACATAACACTCTTAGAAACACAATATTTACTAAACTAAATTATGTCCTTATGACTCTCATTAAACTACACATGTCGCTTGGTGGGCGAAGACTCTGTAATGAGAGAAGACTAAACAATCCTATCACTCCATCTAGCCAAAAACAATAACCTTACAAACATTGAAAGAAGACAAAGCTTAAAAATTTCAAGCAGTCACATACAAATCATCAAATCATATTCCACAAAAGATCAAGTACTTGTGAAGAGAAAAGGATTTAAACATTGTAATCTTCAAATCATATTGCACAAAAAATCATCAAGGATTATTATACCAAAAATCTGCGATGACAAAGAAAATAAATTGTAAAAACTCTGCCGTAACACGAAATCAAATACTCTGCAAAAAAAAGCTGCGATTAAGAATAAAATCAAACCATAATTCATAATATCTGCAGTTACTTGCAACATTTAGGCGGGATAATTAAGCGAAATTTAAAAAAATAAATTTACCTGAATCTGACATATTCACACCGGAAATTGAAGGAAACGGATGAGGTTGTGGCTGAGACTTGCCGGAATTCTCCACACTCTAGCTGTAAAATCCAATTTTCAACCTCAGATTTGAAGATGTAAAATGAAAACCTACTATTAGAAACAAACCAAAAACTTAGGAGAGCGATGAAACCAACCGTGAAAGGCAAAGAGGAGAGAAGAAAGCGGCGTAGTCCACGGCAAGCGGAGAGAATAACGCGGCGTAGTCCACGACAAGAGGCGAGAAGAAACGGCGAGTTGTCGGGGAGAGGATTGAAGAGGTTTGATAGTTTCTATGGCGAGAGAAAAGTTTAAACAGTGAGGGGTTGATTTAGAGATGAAGGGCGACGGCGACTCTAGTGGTTTCAGATCCAGTGACTCTAGGGTTTCAGTCAAGAAGATGATGAGTTTTTTTTTTGTTGGAACAAATAAGGGTTTTTTGTTTAGGAAGGGAATCATGTGTTTCAATTTTATTAAAACTGTTTTAATATTTTTATCTTTTACAATTAAAATTGATTTGTTTTATATTTAAATTTTTATAATTTCTTATTTTACTAATAATATTTTCCAATTTTAAAGCATAATGGCATTTTTGTCTTTTGACAAAAGATTAATATTAGACTAGTAAAGTTTTTTTCAAGGTATTAGTCTAATCATTAACTTAAAGATTAGTACCATTCTGAGCAAATAATAGTATTTTTTTATCTTTTTGTGATATCCCTAGCCCAAAGCCCAACCCGGAGGCCCATACACTAGCTATTAAGGTTGAGGGCAGTCTCGTCTTTCTGCCTCATAACCTAACTAACAAGACTCACTATAAAGAGAAATAGAAGGAGAACTAGAGAGAAGAGAGTTGCAACCACTTTCAAAGTGAGAGAGAGAGACGTGCAAGGAGTCTCCAGCCGTCACTGCCACCAAGGATGTCCCACACAAGCTGAAGCTGAAGCAAGGAAAAGGCAGAGAAAGAGAAGAAGAAGAAGAAAAATACGAAGACGAGACAGTGAAGAGATCTACAACAAATCATAGCTGCCCCCTTCGCTATCTCTAAGGTGAGAGAGATATGTAAATCCTTAGCCCCACTTAGGTTTCTCAGTCTCGTATCTCTTGATACTCTGGTGGGGTATGTGTTGTTGTTTGATGATATGGTTGTCATGATACTGAGATTGAGTTTTTTGTTGCTCTTGTTTGATTTCATGATATAAAAATGAAGTAGGATGCTAGATCTGTCACCAACATGCTAATACGATGCTAGATTTTGAGAAGATAAAGATATATGATAACTTGATGCAGTTAGAAATGAAAAAGGATCAGAGAGTTGAACAGAAGGCCAGATCTATAGTGATTTGGTCTTTATTTTGATCCTTTTTAATATATAGTTTTGACTAAATTTTTTTCGAGAAAAGGAATACAAAGATACCAACAAGCCATCCATGGATGTTAATTATGTTCCTTCATCTCATAATATGAGGTGGGCGTACTACTTGTGGGTGAAGGAACATAATTTACTTCTACTGATGACTCCTTGGATATATTACCATAAAATTGGTTGATTTTGTAGATCCAATATTCTGCCTAGATAAAACTCTAAGATCTTTGTATTCCTTTCTATAACATTTTTGTTAGCCGAAACTGCATAAAAATAAACAAAATTGACATAAATATGATACAAAATAATACAATTTTGAAAAGTATATAATATAAGAATACTTGCAGTGACATTCTAGAGTAGTTACATGCAATGACATTTTCTAGTAGGTTGGATGCTTGTAAAAAATATTCATAAATTGAAAGGTATTATTAATATGTTACCAACTCCAAAATATATATTCTCGTATGTGTAGTTTATCAATGTCCGTAAACCTTTCCATTTGAGTTTGTTTGCATGTATATGCACCTCCATGTATTTGATGTTTGTTTTCTATTGTTTTGTTAAAAGCACACTGGATCTTTGTCGAAGAATTAGGTGCACAAGAAAGCTCATCATTATTGAACTGCACACTCAAAATATCATCATTTTGATCTAACCAGTAAATATTATTACCTAAAATGATTATTGAAATAAACTTTGAACATCTTCTTTTATCACAGTACTCTGATGATGCTGGAGCTGAGTCTCCAGAGTTTGGTGCCGTTGGAGTTGGTGATGCAGACCATAACATGATCCTTGGTACAAGGTAGTTTAGTATTTTTTTAAGTAGTAAAAGCACAAAGATGTGGAACAGATATACAACACACTTTCACCTTAAACAAAAATATCTCTCCTTGTAGGTTTTTCGTAACTCCTTCGGGATCAGTTGTCAAACTATGCTAGGGCCATAATGTACTTCAGCTCTGGTTTGAAGAAAGAGCTGACACACTCACAAAATAGGAGGTCAGTTAATTAACCCTGTTAAAATTTTAAAATCCTTTAGTAATTATAGCAAATGTACTTAATTGAACCGCCTAAGAATAATACGTTTGAACCCCTTTTTATTTTATTTTTTCTTTAAAATAATTTCCAATTTTTTGTGTTTTTTTAATAGGAAAATTAAATTGTTTTATTCATTTAATCTAGTTTCTATGTCTATCTATAAACTATTAATATAGAATATATAAACATAAATAAATTATTTAAACTTTTTTATTTAATAATATTCTAGAATTAAATCAAAGTCAGCATTAAATATTTGTTACCTAATGTGCTTAAGTTAATTTATTATTTTGAAAATTTTCCTATTTAGCCTCCTATGAAAGTGTATCATTATATATATGCATATAGTGTAAAATGTACTCTCTTTTTGAAGATGTCTTCAATCCCAAATTAGTTTAATCCTTATGGTGATTATAATGTCAACCATAGGAGTATGGTTCCCATCCAAATAAACCCAAATTTGAGGAACCACCATTCCAAAAAATTTCCATTAATGTTCGTTAATTCTAACAACACAAACAACACTAGTTTGATTTCTTTGTCTCCTGCTTTTACTTGTTATCTTAACCCACAAATTTCATCATCTTCCTTAAAATTCAACAATTCACATGTTGTTTATCAGATGAGAAGCAATATGATTTCTCTTTTCACAATGCCATTCACGGCTCAAATCTCAAGTTTAGTTAACCATTTTTAAGTTTCTATCAATCAAAACTATCACAACTAGGTATACTACTATAGCTCCTATAATTAATATGGTCACTTTCCAAAATGATAATGAACGTTAGAAACTTGAGAAACGAACAATAATATCAAGTTTCTGTTAACCTTTCTCAAGTTTCTGTTAACCTTTCTCAAGTTTCTAACATTTATTATCATTTTGGAGAGGGATCATATTTTTGATAGGAACTATAGTAGTATACCTAGCTGTGATAGTTTTGATTGATAGAAACTTGAGAAAGGTTAGTAGAACCTGATTTTTGAGCCGTGCAAGGCATTGTGAAAGGACAAATTATGTTGCTTCTCATCTGATAAAGGACATGCGAAGTGTTGAATATTAAGGAAGATGATGCAATTTGTGAATTATGATAACAAGTAAAAGCATGAGACAGAGAAAACAAAGTGGTATAGTTTGTGTTGTGAGAAGTAATGAACATTGATGGAACTTTTTTGGACTGGTGATTCCTTAGATTTGGGTTAGTTAATCTGGATGAGAACAAAGCTACTATGGTTCATAGTATAATCACCATAAGGTTTGAACTCAGTTGAGATTAAAGACATTTTGAAAAAGAGAGTATATAGTAAAACCTCTATAAATTAATACCTCAATAAATTAATAATTTTTTCTTGTCCCAAATTTATAATTTGACCAAAATATCATTTCGAAAAATTAATAAACACAATAAATTAATAAAATATAGTAAAATACTTTGGTCACAATGTTATTAATTTATAGAGGTTTTAATGTACTTTACACTATCTGTGTATATATATATATGATACACCTTCATAAGAAGCTAAATTGGAAAATTTTCAAAAGAAGAAATTAATTTAAGCATATAAGGAAACAAATAGTTCATGTTCATTGTTATTTAATGCTAATAGTAGTATTAAATGAAATGTTTCAATTATTTAATTAAGTAAATCATTATAATGTTATTTCTAACATTTATTTTTTAATTTAAGGTTATGTAATAAACTTTATTTTTTGTTATTTGCTTAATGGGTTCAAGTTTATATATTTAAGACTTGGGTTCAAGTTTATATACTCAAAGTTTATGTAATAAGGTAATGTTATTGCTTAATGGGTTCAAGTTTTTATATTCAAGTTTTCCAAAATATTGTTTGCTTAGTTTTAAATCCAAAAACTAAAAATATTAAAATATTATAAATTGGATTAAAATTATATATAAATATGTATATATATTATTTCTTGATTATTATATATTTGTAATAACTATTTAATTTTGTATATATTTTGACTCTGGTAAAATATTTTTAGGTTTGGCATTGGTTGGAAGGAAGTGTTGCAAGCCTTGCAAAGTATGTATCACGGTTCTTTCTTTATTTTTTCTGTCTAATAGACTGAAAAAGGTATACTTTGGTGCCATTTTTCTGTTTATTATTATAATCCTTTCTTGTTTAATTCCTTAAACTTCACATTATTATTTTAGGAGCACACTGATCTTCAATTTAATACAATTACGTAAACTTCACATTATGTAAGTCCTTTTTCATCTACACAAGCATGAGATGAACGAAGACTTTTATGCATCTCCTCTTCATTTTCTAACTGTTGCTTGGTTCTGATGATTGTCTAGTATTTTTTAGGTTTAGTATTTATCTAATGTATACAAAGAGGTGCTATGTTTTGTGTGTTCTTTTTGGTTGTAACTCTTAGTTACATAAATACACATTCATGTTGCAAAGATATATGATATATCCCTTTTATTGGCTAATTTAGCCTGAGCAACATAAATAAATAAAATGGTTGAAACTGATGCATTACATCTCGAGGGAACATGGGCTAGAATAGAATCTGAACTAGGTGTCATAATTGACATCATATCTTGACTCAAAATAACCTTTGTTCATCATCACCACCAACATAATATAGATGGTGAAAACTCTTCACCTTCCTTTTATTGGCTAATTTAGCCTGAGCAACATAAATAAAAAAAATGGTTGGAACTGATGCATTACATCTCAAGGGAACATTGGCTAGAATAGAATCTGAACCGGGTGTCATAATTGACATCATATCTCGACTCAAAATAACTTTTGTTCATCATCACCACCAACATAATATAGATGGTGAAAACTCTTCACCTTCCTTTTAGTCTCACCCAGCCATTACTTAATACATCACTTTATAGCCGATTGGAAAGCAATGTCGATGTAACACTCCAATTTCCGGTATATGGTGGTGCATGAGGAGCGCTTAAGAGATTTGATTTGGTTACCTACGTCACCAAAGTGTGTCACTTGTCCATAGAAAACTCTAGAGTTAAGCGTGCTTGGGCTGGAGTAGTATTAGGATGGGTGACCTATCGGAAAGTCATTTTCGGTACTGTGTGTGTGAGGCCAAAAAGATCAAAGCCCAATGCACTTGAGAGTTCTTAGTATTCAAAAATGAATATGAACAATTGAACTTAAATGTGTTGAACACTTAGTAAACATTGGCCCACTAGATCCACAATTTACTAGCTTTCCTAGACTGAAGCAGGGAGTGTATATGAAAACACAAAATAAATAAAATTAAATATATGTTGGTAACCAATTTCTACGACATACACAACAAGAATGATACAAAACGATTGGTAACTTTTATGTTGCAGCGAGAAATTTGGAAATATACAACTGTCTCCATTATCATTTTTATTTTATTAATTATAATAGGCTTCCAGACCTAGTGTTATTAAGTTGTTATTGATATTGTTATTGTTTAATAAATTTGAGAGTTGTCTACCTCATTCAAATCCAAACGAAAGACATAAAAATTATTCAAAAAAACCATAAAATTAATCAAAAATATATAAGTTTTAGCTCCGGATACGGAACTCAGTCGAACTTGGTCATGAAATCTTCCAACTGTTTCCTGATTGCTTCCATGTATTCCTTCTGCGCTTAGTTTGCTTAAGCCAATTTCATTTAGCAATGATCATTCCCCCCATTTGCTTCTTTTATTGTTTGGATCTCGAGTTTCAAACTCTCGATCTCGGTCGTCTACTCTGCGAGTTCTGCCCTAAGCTTGGGATCACTGAAATATTGTGATGTTGTATAAGATCAAGTTTGGTATTCCTTTGGAAGTCCAAAAAGGTGACGTTTGCTCTTCGGAGTTTCTTGCGAATAAAGGAAATTTAAATGTAAAAATCGCAAAATATATAAAACAATTTGATAAGAAATAAATAAAATATATAAACAAATTACTTACTTTGATAAGCAACTCATTCCACATTTCAATAGGAACCTTCCTTCACCGACCGGGTGGGATAGAATATACACCTCTCCTTGTTTCCTCACGGTCTCAATGGTTTCCCTAGCAACCTGATCTTGAATTTGTTTGGTCTTTTGTTAGTGGGTGTATCCTCCACAACCTAAAATGCAAAGGACGCACACCATCTTTTCCAAACTGTAAAATAAATATTTTAAAAGGTAAGAGTTGCTCTTCCTGGGACAAAAAAAGCCTGTTTCTCGCGTGTTGTGTGTCACAATTCCCTTACCCTTGAGCTCATTCATCCGATTCATGGAGTTCGTATTGGAGATTGCCTAGATTTCCTCCTCCAGCCAATAATCAGTAAACCCCCTTCCATAGATGGGGGTTCGCAACCAACTCCTTTGGCGCCTCAATCTTCTTCCAATTACCCTTGCACTCATTCGGCTTATTTGAGTACATCATGGCAGTCTTAGTGTCGAACTCACATTTAACCAATGACGTGAGTTCTCTGTCCCAATTAAAATATTGATGAAGAAGTAAAATTTATATTTAAATAAACAAAAACTAAATGAAATGCTTACAGCAAATTTTCTAAACCACATGTCACGATCTTGTGGAGGCATGGTCGAGTACTTTTCATAAGGATGCTTTATCATTTAGTTAAGCATCCGGTTGATAGACTTGGATAGCCCATTCCCGGAATACTTGAACCTATAAAAATAATGATTTATAAGATTTTGTTAGTATAAAAATATGTATACCGATTTATAAAACTCATCAAGTAGCTCCTCCAATGTGGTCCGGATGAAGTCGTCTTATTTGTTCCCATCCCAGTTGAGAGATGAAGTCCTCCATGCTCATTTGTGTAGCCGGTGGCACGTCTGGAATATGAGTCAAAGGAGAACAACCCATCTCCGAACGCGAACCATCGCCCCTCGAACGCGAACAACCTACACCTGAATGGGAATGTTACAAACCATAATCGGTTATAAAATAAAATCTAATAATAACAAGGTAATTATTTAAAAAAATTACAAAATACAAAAACGATTAAATTATCAAAAAAACAAAAAACAATTTCATACAATATCCAAAAAATCCTTTAATATATCGTAAAGGCATATCAACACTAAAAAAATTCATAAAATTCAACAAATTCCAAAAAAAAAATTATATATCCAAAAAATCATACAATATCCAAAAAATTCCAAAAATATCATAATATATAGATATAGATCATCCCTAAAAATTCCACAATTTCACAAAAAAAAAAAACAATTCATACAAAATCATTTTCACTCCAAACACTACAAGCTCTTGACATGTGGATCCTAAAAACCAGCAAAGAGGCCAAAACTCCAATGAGTGTCAATGACAAACTCTCAAAGTATGAATCTAGGGAGAATGTAGAAGAATGGCTGTACTGAGGGATGATTGGAATTTTGATATATCTGATAGCTAGTAGACCAGACCTTTGTTTGGATGTGGGGATTTTTGCAAGATACCAGGCTAAACCAAAGATGTCACACCTGATAGCTGTGGAAAGAATCATTAAGTATATCAAGGGAATATCGAACCTGGGTATCTATTACACCAAGTACACGAATAAGAACTTGATAGGTTATTGTGATGTTGATTGGGCAAGATCACTAGATGATCTTCGAAGCACGAGTGGTGGCTGCTTCTTCATGGGGAACAATCTGATCTCTTAGCACAGAAAAAACAAGAATAGTATGTCCTTGTCCACAGTAGAGACTAAGTACATTGCACTTGGGAGTTTTTTTACCCAACTTATGTGGATGATACAGATCACAGCCGATTATGGTATGGTTTCTGATTCTCTCTTAATTCATTGTGATTTTAAGAGTGCAATTAACATACCAAAAAATCATGTTTATGATTCATGAACTACCCATATTGATATTAGACATTACTTTATTCTTCAATTAGTTGAGGAGAAATTTATTATAGTTGATCATGTGAGCACTGATTTTCAACTAGCTGATTTGCTTACCAAGCCTTTAGATTTTAACCATTTTTTGAATCTCAGAAAGGCTATTGGTGTCTGTGTGGTTTAACTATTTATGTGAGTTGTGTTGATCAAAGACATGGACAAATGCTGGAACATGCCATGGAAATTCCAAGGAATGTATAGAGAATCAACTATCTGTATGCTAAAGGTCTATGGAAAATAGCTACATGTCATGCCAATCCTTGTAGTCATGTACGTAAAATGTTGTCATGGAAAAATGCCAATCAAAGAGCTGAGGAGAGGTCTTTATGTGCATGCCAATTCAATTAAGTACCAAAAATCGAACATATCAAATGGTATATGTAACTGCACTTTCAAGGGCATGCACATGCAGTGGTTGAGAAGTCAAGTGATACTTCTGATATAAGTCTGAAGGCTCGATAGAGGCAGTGTGTTTAAGGAAAAAAACGTAAACACACGCCTAAACAAACACTCTCCAAAGGAAATTTACAGTTGTCTACTTCATGTTGATGATGAACTACATGGGTTAAAAGCATGACAGTGTGAAAGACTAGCCACTGAGCCCTGAGCTGATTTCTCAAAGATTCACAAGGTTGTGGTAGTTTTTGGTATAGTCCTGACCAAGTGGTTGGCACAAAGATATTGTGCATTGTTTTGCAGAAGAACTAGTCAAATCAGTTATTGAAGAAATAAATCATGATATTTTTGCTCTGTTGGTGGATGAGTCAGCTGACGTTTCTGACAAAGAACAAATGGCAGTAGTGTTTCGGTTTGTTGATAAAAGTGGGCTAGTCAAAGAGAGATTCATTAGTATTACACATGTGAGTGAGACATCTTCAGCATCTTTGAAGTCTGCTATTGATAATTTGTTTGCTAAATATGGATTGAGCATTAAAAAACTAAGAGGACAGGGATATGATGGAGCAAGTAATATGAAAAGTGAGTTCAATGGGTTAAGGTCGTTAATTTAGAGGGAAAGCACATCAGCATATTATGTTCATTGTTTTGCTCACCAACTTCAATTGGTAGTTGTGGCAGTTGCAAAAGAAAATTTTGAGGTTGGTAATTTCTTTGATATTATTTCTCTTTTGTTAAATGTGGTGGGAGCTTCATGCAAAAGGAAAGATATGATCCGAGAGAGGCATAGAAAAAATATTCAAGAAGGAATTAATAGTGGTGAGATCAGTACTATTAGATATCATGGGAGTGCATATCTCTTGAGCAAGAATTAGATATCTACATTGAAAATGTTAGAAATGATGAGAGATTTTCTCATTTGAAGAGTCTTGGAGAACTTTCTCGAATGTTGGTGGCAACACGAAAACATATGTCACATCCTTTAGTTTATAGGCTTTTGAAGTTGGTTTTGATTTTGCCTGTTGCTACAGCAACTGTTGAGAGATGCTTTTCAGCAATGAAGATCGTGAAGTCATATCGACGCAATCGGATTGGAGATCAATTTTTGAATGATTGTATAGTTTGTTTTATTGAAAAAGATGTATTCGATACTACTAAAAATGAGACTGTGATGAAACGATTTCAAAATATGAAGGATCGCAGGATGCTTTTATAAGATTTTTTTTTATATTTATATTCAAAATTGAGTTTAGTTTCTTAGTTATGATTTGACACAGGTAAAAAAATTTCATGAGTCCGCCACTGCTTATGTTCCATTTCAAAACAAATATCTTCACCATAAGAAGTTAAAGTAATAGTTTCTATTTTAAATATATAAACTCAGATTTTTGTTTCAAACTTGTTATTGTAATAGGAATAGAAAGTCATGATTTTGCAAATAAATGTACTGCTATTGTACACCATGACCGTTGTGAGCCAAATGCGTGTTGGAGTTGTAGATGGCAAAAATCAACGGAAATGTTTTTATTTTTTATTTTTACGCGATTGTTTTGTGTTCACATTTCAAACAACATATTTTAATATGTAAATTTCTTTCTTCATTTATTTGTTCTTTCTACGTAATAAGAAAATTCAGCTTACAAAAATATTAGCTTTCATGGAGGTTTAACTTTGTAACTTCAATTTAATGACATTTCTCAAACTAGTGATGGGAAAATTTAAAATTTAAATAAAAAGCAACAAAAAGGACAATAGTCTCATAATCACTTAAAAGTTCTTACAATAACTTTAGGTTCTACAATATCTGAATCGCTCCTATGCACCAAATTGGTAGTGTTTTCGTAAATTAAATGTAAGCAAAAAGAGGTGAAAGTTAACAAAAAATTTGAAAGAAAAACATAGTGTCATGAGGTTTAGAAAGAAGTTAAATATGTAGACAACGCTTTTAACTCTATGTATTTACCTGAAAACGAGGCAGGAAGGTTTTAATTATCATGATTCAATTAATCGATGCTCAATGTAATCCCCTCAAACTGGTGATGAATTCACAACAAAAAATAAATAATATTTTTTGCAATTAATCACTAATTTTAATAGATCGCTTTAGGTTTCTAAATAATTAGCTCCCTATTCATCTTTAGAAAATTTTATAGGAGTGCTCATTGGAATTCGAGCAGTCTTGCTGGAACATATCCCAAACCGTTCCAACAGATTTGATGCTAAAGACTATGTATCGAGTTTCTTAACCATATATACATATGTTGAAAAAGTATTTAGTGGCTGCAATGTGAAAATTGGTATATATTAGTGGGAGATCGATATTATCGATCCTCTGATCATATTTCTCCCATGTCGCCTCTCGTAAAGGAAATAAGCATATGAATGGTTAAAAAAGTATCAGAAAGGGATTCAACAAACATTTGAATTGGGTTTTCCAAACCAGTGTATGGCCATGAATTTGGGTCAAATTAGATCCTATAATTCGGGATTTAGAATAGTACATATCTTAAATTAGATATATATGAGATACACCTAATTTACTATATATATAGCTACACTTTCTTCTTTTTTTTTAGTAAGTTTTAAAACACTATCATATATTTAAGCTGTCTAAAAAAACATTATTGATCTGTTTATACCATATAGGATGAGGATATCATATCAACTTCCCTTCACAATTTATATTATCTTAACGATTCTTCTGCTAGGTATGTATTTTCATTTTGTTTGTTTTCTTAACATATTTACATATAAATTTCTTAGAAGAAATGAGTTTTTGATAATATATAAATTCTTTATAAAAATCAATTCAACTATGTTATAATTTTTTAATTAATATATTCTTCATTCAAGAATTTTATAATATTAAGTTTAGCTATTTTTATGTTAAATCCATATTACACCTAACTGGGGAATGAATTTAATTTTTTTTTGTACTGGACCTAGGAAACCAACCCCAAAGTTACTTTTAAATTTCTTCATATATTTTGGCTAATTCCCTACTTTATAAATTTATATGGTCTTAACATTATAAAAATTATTGTGATATCAATTGATTAAACATATTTCCATTTTTTTTTGGTCATCAATAATTATTCCCTCTCATGCCGCATATGTAAGTGTTTCAAATAGTTTTTAAAATATTGGTGTTATACAGTTTTTTCGTCTTTGGTGTTATACAATTTTCTCTGAAAATTGATATGATACCTTCAAATTAGTTTAATATATTAAATATTTTTAATTATAATCCTATGTTCCATTTCAAAACAAATATCTTCACGGTAAAATGTCAAAATTATATTTTTCTATTTTAAATATATGAACTAAGATTTTTTATTTCAAACTTGTTATTGTAATAGGAGTGGAAGGTCGTGATTTTAGAAATAGATGTAGTGATGTTTTAAGCAATACCGGTTGTTAGCCAAAAGGGTGCAAGGCTTTGTGTTTCAAGAGAAATCCACAAGGAGTCCCGCATTGCGTCACTTCACCTGGTGGACCCTTAAAAGGTCACCTGGGATTGCTAAATAATTTTATTACAATAACAATAATACTCAAATTATATTAATATTAAGAATTTTACAATAAAATAATATAATAGTTAATGTGGGCCTCTAGCCCAAACATATGTACTAGTGTTGATGTCGAGTTATAATCTATTTAAGATTTAATTATGATAATATATGTGTGAAAGTTGTAATTGTAAATAACAAACTCAAAGTAAATGTTTTCAATTTTTACGCGATTGTTTTGGGTTCATATTTGGAACAGCTTATTTTTAAAATGAATATTTTTTTTTTAGTTTTTTTTTCTTTTGCATGTTATAAGAAAATTCAGCTTGAAAAAAATATAAGCTTTCATGGAGGCTTTAACTTATTAATTTTAATTTAATGATATTTTCTCAAACTAGTGATGGGTAAATTCAAAATCCAATAAAAAGCACCAAAAAAGGACAATAGTCTCATAATCACTTAAGGTTTTTACAATGATACTTTAGGATCTACAATATTTGAATCGCTCATATGCAAATTGGTAGCGTTTTCATAAATAAAATATAAACAAAAAGAGGTAGGACAGTTATAAAAATTTTGAAAGACAAAAGATATTGTCATGAGGTTTGAAAAGAAGTCAATTATGTAGACACATACATTTTTTTAACATCAAAAGTAAATAGACAAATAATTTTAACTCTATGTATTTGAATACAAAAAAGCAGGATCAACATTTGTTACGAGGCGTAATTATGTAAGGAAGGATTTAGAATACCGAGCTGGGCAAGCAGAAAAGTTTTAAGTATCATGGTGACTCAATTAAGTAATGCTCAATCCCCTCAAACAGTCAAACGGGTAGAATTTACAGCAAAATAAATAAATAAAATAATAATTACAATTAAAGCCTTATTTTCATTGGTCGCTTTATGATGTTGATTTTGGAATCCACCTAAAGTTTACCCTTCTCGGTCTCAAGGCTTACGGCTTAAAATGGTTTGATGGACGAAGGTAGTGATGGAGATGGGGATTTTTTTATTGAATCCATAATGACACACGAACCAAAATGTTTGAGTCTCACAAACAATCTAGAAACGCAATAAAAACACTAAAAGAATCACACCAATAAACATAGAATGGAAAAAAACACAAAAGACTACACTCTTTTGAAAAACACTATGTTTATAACTTTAACTTGAATGAGATTTAATACAAAGGAGTGACTAAAGTGAGAAATCGCACCAAAATAAAAGGAAATAGTTATTGGGACTTTAAGACACAAATCAGCCAAAATAGGAAAGTTGGAGATGCTTGAGTCTTGACAGCTTGTGTGCGAAGGTGTGGTCTCTTGGAACGTCTAGATGCACTGAATAAACATCCAAAAAGTAGCAACAATGATAAGGAAAGAGTTGTTGGTGTTTGAATGTGTTTGGCTCCATAAAAGGAAAGTTTTGGGTATGTGAGTTACCATGTGGTAATGTGCAGCTAGGATCATATGGGGATGATTAATCAGCCTTTCTATCTGTATCTTCTTCTCAGCTAGTCTTCTGACTTCCACAATGCAATCTGCAATGTGATTATCTGTTCGACTATACATGTTGAAGTCCTACTTTTACATGGAACTCATCAAGAGTCTCCTATTATAGGTGATGTCAACTGTTTTCAGTTTTAGGTTTTCATAAATAACAAAAAATACAGAATGTAATGAGATCAAATTAATATATATATATATTATGAAATAGAAAATACTTCCATAGTTAACTAAACTTAAAGCTTGTATCAAGTTACCATACAACTTTTAACAACAACAAAAAATAGTTTTCATGCAAGAGGAAGAAATAACATTGATAAAACATGGTAACTTGTAAGTAAATGCATGTGGTTATTCATATGGCTTAGCTATAATCTGAACAGTTTTATATATTTATTTTACCTCCTTGGTTTGATAATTTCAGAATCGTTAGCTTGTGTTATATGGACTTGATTATTCTCATGCTACTAAAGATACCTGCAATAGAGAGAGATGCAGGTTTTTCAAAAAAAGAACAGAAAGAGATGCAGAATTAGAAAAGAATTACGAAAAGATTGTGAGGAATAATCAGAAAAGAACACACCTAAATAAAATCACAAGAGAGACTTACAAAGCCAGCAAGGCTCTTGTCCAAAGAGATAAATACTCATGCTAGGAAAATCGCGAATATGCAGAGAGTGAGTTTATACGATGGTTATTGGTAACCTAATTAGATATCCTAAGTTCAAAAGGGTAACAGATTATAGGTTAAAAAATTGTTGACCGGAGCTTTGATCTGAATACGGTAACACATATGATCAGAGCATCCTCCGGCCTCAAAAGTACAATACGACTGAGGATAAGCAAGTAACCATGAGTAATTTACAAGAACACGATCTAGCTTCTTGCAAATACAGCCTTGTTCTCGCTTGTTACACCATGTAAAATGTGGACCATGTGTTGTAATATCGGAGAACGAACAATATCTGATTACATCTTGGAACTCTCTCATTCCCATTGTAACAGATGGAAATGTTGCATAATTCAAATGTTTTTGAACATCGAGTATCTCATTCAATTCACCGAAAATCATCCAAGGTTTATTTCTAAACATTGCTGAGTGTTGGTGACTTCGTAAATCTTCCCACAATGATTTGCGTTCTTCAACAAATTAAAAGCATAGACAAAAGAACAACAAAACTCCTCTTCAGAACCATTCATGAGAACAGAGCAAGTTATCATCTGCCCACTTGTGAAACACAGAGTGACTCTCACTTGCGGACTCCAAACAACCCATATCCATCCGAATCGATTAGAGCTAGGTGATGGTGGAATTAAGAAGCATCTTTCACATCATTTGGTTTATAGGCTTTTAAAATTAGCTTTGATTTTGCCTGCTGCTACTGCAACCGTCGAGAGATGTTTTCTGGGATGAAAATTGTGAAGACGGCACTACGAAATCGCATCGGTGATCAGTTTTTAAGTGACTGTCTAGTTTGTTTTATCAAAAAGGATTTATTTGAAGATGTAACAAATGAAACTGTGATAAAAAAAGTTTCAAGCTATGAGTGAACGTAGAATACGATTGTAGCCTTTTAGCAGTTTATCGACTACTTTTTAATGTAATTTTTCTGACCCCGGTAACATAAATTTCTGCCTCCGCCACTGCTTCCAAGGACACCCTTCCTTGCAGTCATGACCCAGTAATTCCTTAACTTGCGGGGAACCTTCATGATGTAACACAATCTGAGAAATTTCTTCAAGTAATAACCTTTTTGCTTCAACATTTCGAAGTGTAGCGATATTCATCACTACAAAATCAGAAGTTATATAAATAAAAAAACTGCATATAGATTTTTGTTATTTGGTTTCACACATGAAATTTAGAATTTACCTGATGTAACAATTAAGAAGATAACGAAAGCAAACTTTGTTGGTGATTTTTCCATTGTTTTACTAGTAGATAAGATTAGTACAAAAGATGACGATAGTGGTATTTGAGGTTGTTTTGTAAAAAAAAATCAGAGATTACTGTACCATATATAGTAGAGGTTGTTCGATCAAGAATATCCTAGATATTATTGTCAATATTGTGTAATTATAATATTTTTCACCATTCAAATATCACCAGTCAATATTGACTAGATATTATATGGGAATATTTGCTAAATGGGATGTTTTTTGGAACTTAATTGGATTTATGTTGTCAATATCCCAAGTTACCCAAAACTTGGGATACTCCTTAATATGTACGTAGAACAACTAAATCTAAATATAATAATATGAAAATCTTCTGTAAATTATTAATTATTTTATTTTTATCACCAGTCAATATTGACTAGATATTATATTTTCAATAGACTCAATATCCCAAGTTACCCAAAACTTGGGATACTCCCTAAAATGTACTTAGAAGTAGAACAACTAAATTTAAATACAATAATAATATAAAAATCTTCTGTAAATTACTAATTATTTTATTTTTTATCACCAGTCAAATACTTATCAGATTATAAAGAAAAAGTCCAGTTATTGACTAAGTAAAATTATATTAACTTATTACAAACTTTTAGGAATATACATAAGACTAAAAATGATATTTAACTAAATTCAATAACAATAGATAAGACCAATTCTGGAGTTTGAACCATAATAATAATTTATATTAAAAAAAAAAAAGCTGATCAAGCTGATCAAGCCGAGATAGATGGAGTTCAGAGTTTGATAACAAGTTAGAACTGAAAAATAATCATTACGGAATTGTATGAAGTTTTATAGGCGTGATTTTTTGGACTGTATTTTCTAGACTTATAAAAAAAAGATTACGGTAACTTTGGGAAAATTGTGACTTTTGAAAATTTACAGTCTTAAAAGAAAACTGAAAACAAGAACAAATAAAACAAAATGGGCGGTGAGAAAAATTAGAAGGGATTTTGTGGCTATTTAAATATTATAGTGTGATTGGTAAAAATTAAGCTTAAAGAACTTATATATATATATATATATATATATATATATATATATAGTCTTCACAATCACCCTATAATCTTCAAATTTTAAAAAGTCGATAACATTAATAAAAATTAATATGTGTGGATTACAAAATGGGTGTATTTTACGTTGTATTTTATGAACGATGCGAGATTGTTTGAAGTTTATGATTCTGATTTTAATTTATAACATGAAATAATATGATATGTGGTTATCAAAATCTATTTTTGTTGTTGTTTTGTTGATACCACATTTATAGAAAAAAAAGAGGATTGGACCCAAAAAAAACTCAATAGTTATTTGGAATATAACTTGGAGTAGTATTGTGCTATGGAAAATGTGTTTGTGTAGGTACCATATGTTAGCTACTTATACTAGTGTCGGATCCGCGCTACAGCGCGGCCGGATACTTTTATTAATTTTTTGTTGAAAAAATCATCTGATTATTATATATATGTTTTTGTAAAATATGATGTTTATTTAATGTATTTAAAATTAATTTATATGGTTAGTATTAAATATGATTATAATATTCATTTTAGTATTGTATTTATTTTTAGTTGTGTAAGTAGTTATTTATTTAAAATATATATAGTACTGATCCTACAAAGTGTTTCCATATCAAAAAGAGTGTTGTAGTGTGGATTATACTTCAATAATATATATATATATATATACTAACCCATGATAACAAAAAAAATCAATTAAACTTTGTAAACTTTTCTACTTCATGATCCTTAAATTTTACAAAAATAGTATTTAAAATAATATACCCTAGGACCTCTACCAAAAATAGCTTTTCATATCGACATGGGAGTACCATGGATATTATCCTGACACTTCAACCTTGTACCCTTTCTACCAGATATGTCATATTCCCTAGTCCGAGAATACCGAGTAAAATGGTGGGATAAATACAACTTGGACCGCTGTTCACTTACTAACCAAAAAAATTGGATCTAAACTCATCAACAAATAAAACAATCTGTTGCAACTATATCCCGAACCCTACCATCCATACAAACCAAAAACTCTCCATCCAAAAAACCAACACCATCCATTACAACAGAATCAACAACATCATCGGGATCCAAAAAAACAAAGAGAAAAGATAAAATCAAGAAAATCCTAGAGGCTATTGCTATGCAAATATCCTCTGACGAAGATGACGACGTCATAACTCAAGAAACTTCAACATCAACTGATGACCCATTTGGCGGACCACTAGCTCAAAATCAGTTTGACGGATAAAAAAAAAATCATCTCCATCATCCTCTCTATCATCATCCATCCATCATCATCATCATCATCATCATCATCCTCTCTATCATCATCCATCATCATCATCATCATCCTCTCTATCATCATCCATCATCATCATCATCATCATCATCATCCTCTCTATCATCATCAATCCATCATCATCATCTCTATACATCATCATCATTATCCATCATCATCATCTCTATAAATCATCATCATCATCATCCATCATCATCTCCATCATCATCCATTATCATCATCTCCATCATCATCACTATCACCATCCATCATTATATTACATCCATAAAAAAAACGAGAAAGAAAGAAAGAAAACGAAATGTAGATCCAAAAGTATTCAAGATGATAATCAAGAAAAATGAAGCCAAAAGACGAAGACAAAAATCAAGAAAATGACGATAAACCGAAGAAAGAAGAAAATATTCAAAGGAATACTCAAGCAATTATCTACTCAGAAGACTACTCGAGCAATTATCACAAAGCTCAGGTTTCAACAAAGCTTCAAAGGGCCAACATCAGTAATCAAAAGTGAAGCCAAAATTATTAATCAAAAAAGTGAAAGCGACAAAATCAACAATTAGACAAACTCATATACTTCAGCGCAAAAGGACTCTGACACACTCAAGAGGAAAGATGAGTCTGACTCAAGACCAGCCATCAAGCCAAACCAAAATCACCAATCAAAAGAGAAAACAAGACAAACTCATCAATTACGGTAACATGACTCATCTACTTAATACCACCAAGAGACTAAAGTATCAAGATTACTCATCCTACATCATCACTACACTAAGGACACGTATCCATCTTCAGATTACTCATCACCCAACATCATACCAAAGCAACACATCATCATTTATTCAAGTTTACTTTTTGTATAAATAGAATCTAAGCACTTAGAAAAAGGGTAGAGCGAATTTCAGTGAGCTATCAGCACTAAATTTCCTGCACTCTTTTCTACTCTCAAAGATTTCTAATCGTTGTATTTTCAACTTTGTATTTCTACCAAATTCAAAAAAGTAAGTTTTAATCATATCACTCTTCGTACCCCTTCTTGTTATTTAAAATTTCAAGTTTATATTTACACAATACAATATATCTTTTGTATGTTTTAAATTATAAATTTTTTATAATTTATAATTTTAACCTGGGATTTGATTTAGAAACGTGATAAAAGAATTACAACAAATAGTTTACCAACAACAATTAAAACTGTTACATATAAATGCCAGACTTGCCTTAATTGAACTAAAAATAGATCTTTCTATACCCACTGATCCAAATCACCAATCCACAAGCAACCCTTAAAAATATAAAGAAATTAATAATGAAGAAGACTATATTCAAAAAACAGACAAAATAAACTTTCAGAAATGGTATACAAAAATTACTTTACATATAAGCTATGATTTTAAACTATAAATAATAGCATTATTAGATATAGGAGAAGACTACAATTGTATTAGAGAAGGAATAGTTTCTACGAAGTATTATGAAAAACATATGAAAAACATACGAAAAACTTAGTGGAGCAAACGGTAGTAGTTTAAAGGTTAATTATAAATTGCCAAAAGCAAAAATTTGTAATAAAAACTATTGCTTTAAGACACATTTTATACTTGTAAAAAACCTAAGCTAAAAAATATAATAGAAACCCCATTTTTTACACAAATTTACCCATTTAAAGTTACAGAATTAGGAATTACCACAAAAATTGTAGGAGAAAATATAATATTTCAATTTCTATCTGCAATGAAAACTAAAGAAATACTAGCTTTACAGAATTCTACAATAGAAGAATTTGGAAAAAGGACATTTTTTTTGAAAAATGTCCATGTATACCTTTTATATTTAGGTTTGGTGATATAGGTTTTTTTAACCTAAAAAACTCTTTTATACCCTTATATGTAAAGATTTGGAAACTAATTATTTTTAACAAAAAAATTAAATAAATACTGCTGGTTTTCAATATCACATCACTCGTCTCTCGTCAGAACATCGAGTTTCTCCCAGGCCCTGAGCACCTTGTCAATCATCCGGACGCGGGCAATGATCTTTCCGACCATGCAGACGACGATGATATAGCAGAGCACCAGCATCATCACGCTACATATTCACTGCAACCACACCATCTCTTGCCATCCGATTCTACCGAATACAACTTACCACCAGTTCCACCACAAGATGCTGAAGCTGAAAGACAACAATGAATCATTGAAGCAGGTGTAACAAACAACACGATGCTACACAAGATATGGGGAGCAATTTCTAAGATTAGAGCTTGCCGTTGTGCCTCTCGTCCCAAGGTACAAGAAATGAGGAACCAAGAAAACGAAAGGCGTAGTAAGGGTGCACACGATTTGCAATCTGGTGCAGAGGCCAACTCTCATTCTTCTTCTGACACGGGGGAAATCCGTCTCAGCAGATGTAGAAGGAAAACAGGACACAGCCAGGATAACTGTTAAAGGATATTTATGTTTTTCACTTAATTCTCTATGCTCATAAAACCATCTTGTTAGCATTTCTCTGATGCTGTCTAACAAATGAATAATTGGAAACTCTCTAGGTGATCTCAAAGCTGAATTGATCGATTCTGTAGGATTGTTGGTGTTAACGTCATATATGTATCCAGGGAAATAACATCGAGCCCATGCTGTCACATTAGCTTCCTCTAGATAACCTCTAATCGCAGGACTGATGTTACAATTTTTCGTGAATAAATCCTCAAATTCAGCAACTCTATTAGCTTTTGAAGCTTTAGCAACCAAACCAGTCACACCCTTTCCTTTATAGTATGTTATCACATTACCAATTAAGTGGTGGATGCAAATACCATGTCTAGCCAAGGGATAGATTTTCCGAATTGATTTTCCAATAGACAAATGTCTATCAGAGACAAATGCTAAACCTTCATCATCCGGTACAACAATATGAAGTTGCCTTAAAAACCACTCCCACGCACAATCATTCTCAGAATCAGCAACTCCAAATTTGATTGGATACAAATTAGAGTTGCCATCTAAGGCTGTAGCAACTAGTAGAACTCCTTTATATTTGCTCTTCAAAAACTACAAGCACTTTTCGAATTGTCTTCTGGAACCCTCTTATTGATTGACTAAAAGAAATAAATAGATATTTGAATCTACCATTGCAATTAGTTTCAAAATTTGAATACGTACCAGGATTCGCTTCTTGTAGCATGAACAAGTATTTTGGTATCTTACCATAACTTTTCTCCGGAATTCCTCTAATTTCATTAATTTCATACTCACGAGACTTCCAAACTTGGGAATAAGTTAGTTCCCATCCATACTCTGAACGAATAGTATTAATAATGTCATTCGGTTTAGGCCCTTCCTTCACACCCTCATAATTATGCATAATGAGATGTCCAATTGTTCTTGATGAAGGTGTCCTACAGAATTTGATTTTCTTTGAAGGAGCACATGTATGGTTCCTCAAATACTTCTTGACTATGAAAAAATTAGAGCCCTCTAAACACTTAGCACGAAGACTCCACTTGCAAGCACTATCTATGCAGCGTATACACCAATAAATCTTGTCAGATTTGGTAACCATGTAGTCACAGTTATATCTCATCGCATACATTTCCATAGTTGCTTGTAAAGCTTCCTTTCTTGGGAGATAATTCCCCTTAACTACCATTGAATCTACCACGGTATGTACGACATCATCAACAGATTTAGATGATTTATATTTCGTATTATCCACCAATTCCACTGATTCATGTGCCACCTTACCATCATCTTCTACATCTGATGAATCATGTCGCCCCTTAATAACATCATCGCCATCTGCTGACTTCTGTGGTACCTTAGCATCATCATCTCCATCACTTGATTCACATGGCTCTTTATTCAAATCAAAATTGGCTCCACTCCTACAATCATCAACTCTATCTTTGAACGTCACACACAACGGTATTGTATTTTTCTTTTTTAAACATGCAAGAAAGTTTTCAACTTGTCTATCATTCATCATAATAACAGGGGTAAACTCAACACTAAGATCTTTGGGTAAATAACTGAATTCCACATCAACCATACTATCTTCTATTCCATATTCTTCTAAAATCATCACTCTCAACTCTGCAAGTGATGTACTTGATTGCAAACTAAGTTGTCTCCCACGTTTTTCCTCATCAACAATCAATTTCCACTCTTTTCTCTCAAACAATCTCCATACACCACACATCACATAGATTTGCAGCATAATGATATCAAAAATTTGTGGAATGAAGAAAAATAAAAAAAACCTTAAACTTAGAGGAAGAAGATCGTTGAAAGGAAGAGGAAAAAGCGTTGAATTTGTTTCTAATTAAACCCTAATTAAATTAGTGTAAATTTTCAAATATATCAAAAATTACGGTTAGATTTTTTTTTTTAACTCTAATATTGATTATATATTAATATATGTCGAAATTTTTGATAAAATTAAAATAAATTTACTTTCCTTATTTTTAGATTATATTTCCATTTTTAGCTAATTTTAAAAAAATTTAGATTACGTATTCTAATCTTACTAGAATACGAATTCTAATAGTTTTAGAACATGAACAACTTGTATAATACGTATTCTAAATTTAAAATTACATGTTAAATTTTTTAGACCATGAACAAACCGTAGAATACGTAATCTAAAAAATATAGAATGCGTAATCTAAAAATTCATTCTATTTTTTTTAGAACATGAACAACTCATAGAATACGTAATCTAAATTTTGTGAGCATGAACAACTCATAGAATACATAATCTAAATTTAGAATACGTATTCTACAGTTTTTAGAACAACTTTCATCTATCTAAAAACCAATTTAAAACTATCTAAAATCAAAAAGTTTCTTCTTCAAATATTCTTAGAAATTGTGTATCTACATGCTAATCTGTTTATTTTCTTCAAAAAAGACATTAATCTAGTAGTAGGGGTAGTTTTGGAAAAATTGACCATTTAAAAAAAAAGATTATATGGACAAAAATCTTCATAGAGCTCCTTTATTTCCAATTTTCCCAAAAATCTATAAACCTAATAAATGGAAAACAAAAACATAATCAATATTTACAATAAGAAATCAAATACCAGTATCTAGAGCAACAACTACGTGATCTACTGATAAAAAACAAGATTAAAAAACTAGAAAATTAATTAATAACCAAATATGCTCTGAACTCCCAAATGCATTTTGAGAAAGGAAAAAACATATTGTTGAAATTCCTTACGAAAAATATATCAATTAAAAAAATATTCCAACCAAAGCTAGACCTATTAAAATGAATCAAGAACTCTTAGAACATTGTAAAAAAGAAATCCAAGAACTATTAGATAAAAAACTAATAAGAAAATCTAGATGACCTTGGAGCTGTTCAGCTTTTATGTAAATAATCAAGCTGAAAAGGAAAGAGGGGTACCTCGATTAGTAATAAATTATAAACCACTAAATAATGTTATACAATGGATAAGATACCCAATACCTAATAAAAATATTTATTAAAAAGATTATATGATGCTTGTATATTTTCAAAATTTGATATGAAAAGTGGATTTTGGCAAATTCAAATAGCCGAAAAGGATAAATATAAGACAGTCTTCACTGTACCTTTTGGGCACTATGAATGGAATGTCATGCTGTTTGGCTTAAAACGCACCTTCCGAATTTCAAAATATTATGAATGAAATTTTTATTCCCTATTCAAAATTCTCTAGAGTATATAGATGACGTATGAATTTTTTCAAAATCAATTGACCAATATTTTAAATACTTATATACCTTTTTAATATAGTTAAAAAGCATGGACTAAATCTATTTCCTCTGACCGCTTCTATTGTTGTAAAAGGCATTAGCTTTCGAGTGTTGTCGATATCGCTGCCCGAATCTGGGACCTGGGTACTGCTCCCGAGCTCGACCTAGATTCTCTTGTTGCTCAATCTGGTGTGCACTATTCGTTGTGCAAGCAATTGATGTGAAGCTGATGAGAGTGTCGTCGTTCAGAGAGGAGGGAGAAGGTCAACAAGGGAGAGAAGACCGAATTTCAAATATGTGTACTAAGTCTTTTCTCTTATTTTTTCTTTTGAAAAAAATTAGAAATAAACGAGCTCTAACAAAATCATTGTCTATCTAAACCTTTTTTTGAAATTTTCAATTTTTTCTAAACTACCCCTACTACTAGATTAATACCATTTTTTGAAAAAACCCAGATAAGCATGTAGGTACACAACTATGAAGAAGATTTGAAGAAAAAACATTTTGATTTTAGATAGTTTTATGTAGGTTTTTAGCTTGATGAAAGTCGTTCTAAAAATTTTAGAATATATTTTATACTATTCAGTTTACGTATTTTAACACTTGTACATATTTTACAAAATTTATATTATATATTCTATGACTTTTACATGTTCTGTAAAATTTAGAATAAAATTTTAGAATATATATTCAAAAAAATTAAAATTCAACTTCTACGAAATTTAGAATACGTATTCTACAGTTTGTTCATGTTCTAAAACAATAAGAATATATATTTTAAAATTTAGAACGTGTATTCTACAAGTTGTTCATGTTCTAAAATATTTAGAATATGTATTCTAGTAAGATTAGAATACAAATTCTCATTTTTTAAAAATTTTTATTAGAGATATAAACTGAATCTAAAAATAAGGAAAATGAATATTTTTTGTAATATGTTTTTGTTTATTTATAAAAAACATGTATATTTTGTAATATATTTTTGTAATATTATAAAAATATATATTTTGTAATATATTTTGTAATATTACGAAATATATATATATATATATTTCGTAATGTATTTTTGTAATATATTTTTGTGATATATTTTGTAATATTATAAAAATATATATATAATTCAAATATATTTTTATAATATTAGATATATATATATATCGTAATATGTTTTTGTAATATTATACAAAAATTATTTCGGAATATATTATAATATATTTTTGTTACATATATAAATATATATATATATATATATATATATATTTCGTAATATATTTTTGTTATATTATTAAAAAAAAACTCTTTATGAGTTAGAGGTTTTAGAAACTATTCAAAAAAATTAGAATTGAAGGTATATTTGAATTTTTAATATTATTAAAAAATTATCTCACCAAATCTTTCAAAAAAAAATATAAATGAATAAATTAGATGAAAATATCATTTATATCCAAATATCTCTTTTCTTTTTAGTATTTTGCAAATAACCAAGTCTACTCCTGGTTTGTAGGAAGAGTAAGTCACGTTTCATTTCCTTTTCCTCATTTGCTATTTGCTTCCTGTAACGTAGGAACGAAAGTTCCAATCTCTATTTATACAAACGAAAAGCCAAAAAGAAAAGGCAGATTATGTTTGCCTGAAATCGAGTGTTCTTAGCACCAATTCTCTAGTTCTGAAGAGCTTGTGTTTAATTCGTTGAGATTAGGTTGGGAACAGATCTTTTGGCTTGTTGTCTCTGTCGTTCATTCAGAATGTGGGCTTATCAGACTTGTTGAAAAGTCAGGAACTTTAGGATATAGAGACTGCTTAAAGGCTGTTAATAGGTATAATTCAGAGCCATGTTGTTCAAGAGTTTAATTCAGGACATGAGAGGAGAGCTTGGAAGTATATCTAGAAAAGGATTCGATGTGAGATTAGGGTATGGGAGATTGAGGTCTCAACGTGTGGTTCAAGGTACTTGTGTTCCTGTGGATGCTTTCAAGAAGAGCTGCTGGGCAAGTATGCCTCCGGAGCTGCTGAGGGATGTTTTGATGAGGATTGAGGAATCTGAAGATAGTTGGCCGGCTAGGAAGAATGTTGTTTCTTGCGCAGGTGTCTGCAGGAACTGGCGAGAAATCGTCAAGGAGATTGTCAAAGTTCCTGAGATTTCTAGCAAATTGACTTTTCCAATCTCCCTCAAACAGGTTGAGTGTCCCATCACTTTCTCTCTTTACTTTATAATTCACTTGTGTGCTTCTTCAGGTTAGTCTTTGCTGATCTCTTCTGATAGCCGGGGCCAAGAGGATCGCCTGTTCAATGCTATATAATGAGAAACCGCAGCAATCAAACATACTATCTATACTTGGGGTTAAACCAAGGTGAGACTAACATATCTTCACATACCTTATGTGTTTGTGAATAACAGCTATGAGTTTGCTTTTTCTGGCCAGCAGCTGCTGCAAACGATGATGGAAAGTTTCTTCTTGCTGCAAAGAGGGTTCGGAGGCCAACTTGCACTGACTACATCATCTCCTTAAACAGCCAAGATGTTTCGAGAGGAAGCAATACATATATTGGAAAGCTAAGGTAGTTAGCTACAGAATGAGTCCATGGTTCCAACTACCTCTTTTTCATATGTTGGCCATAACCCTTCTCTTATCTGACTTTCTACGAGATCTAACTTTCGGGGGACCAAGTTCACTGTCTATGATGCTCAGCCGACGAATCCTAAATTTGAAAAGTAAATTTTAAATATCATTGATATAATAAGAATTAACATATATTAGAAAAATAGAAAGTAAAAAAAATATTTTTTATTTCTTTATTTTTTTTTGGTTTTTTTATTAAGGAAAACAAAAGAAACACAATTTTTTACACATGTCAGAATCTAATTGTTGAACCGACACATGTCATGATCCTATCAATTATAATTTTGATATGTGTCGAGCTTTCGTGAGACAAAGCAATATTTATATAATAAAAATCTAAATTTGAAAAGGAAATTTAAATATCATTGATATAATAAGATTTGACATATATTAGAAAAAATAGAAAGTAAAAAATAAATATTTTATTATTTATTTATTTTATGTTGGTTTTCTTTTTTTTTATTAAAGAAAACAAAAATAACACATTTTTTTACATGGGTCTGAGTCTAATTGATCAACCAACATGTGTTATGCTTTTTCAATTTAAATTTTCTTATTTATTTATTTTAAGTTGGTTTTCCTTTTTTATGAAGGAAAAGAAAAACAACACAATATTTTTGTACGTGTTAGAATCTAATCAATCAACGGACACGTGTGATGATCCTACTAATTATAATTTTGATATATGTCGAGCTCTCGTGAGATGAACCAATATTTATATAATAAGATATTTGATAAAATAATAAATATTATAAAAATCAAATTCTCCAGTCTCTAGTTAGAAAAATGTAAAAATTAACAAAATTTGATAAAATAATAATTTGTTTTTTCTGAAATTCCTATATAAATATATAGACTCATTAGTATCATAAATTAATAATCACACAAACACATACATATATATATATATATATATAAGATATTATAATCATGTATGGCATGCATGTATTGATTTCCTTAGAGCTCGTGTCTAATTTTTATTGGGTCAAAAAATTGTTATGATGTAATTTAAACTATGGAGTTGTAGGTACGCTACGTCTATAATTTCTTCATCAAAGTAGGTAAAAGTTTTTGTAAAATTTTAACTTCTAAATATGTACTTTTTTATATATTTTTATAGTCTTATTATAGGGTGTTAAATGGTGACAGATGAGGTCATTAATTATGAATATGATAAATTTGAATTTATGTGTATTTTTATATAAGTGAATTCAGTAGCTTTTGGTATTTATTGTCAAAAGAGTTTTGTCCTTCTAAATATTAAATGTTCAAATCGAAATTATAAATTTATACCATCTAAAATATTAATTTATTTAGATTAAATTATCTTAACTCAAAAAATTAATCTTTTAAAGTAAAATATTAATTGATAAAAAATTGAAACTAATCTCACAATAATTTAATAAATACTAATTTATCTATAAATTATCACTGTAAATTAATAAAATATCAAGCTTAATGTTGTTAACTTATATATCTTATAATCAAGTAAACAATCAGAAAACAAGATAGAGAGGGGCAGTTGTTATTGCTTACATTGTTGGTATTGGGAGGGCCCTTTGTCACATGTAAAATTTTCAAGATTAGAGTGTTTTTTTATGTCGTCTATTACATCATTAGAGATCATACGCGACCACGATGGAAGACTCTATCTGCAACACTCTGAAACCTCTCAAAAACTTAACATCCATTAATCTGCAAGAAACTGCGTTCTCTAGGAATCAAACTCTAAACCTAGTGTAGAAGCTTTTAAATCCTTGACCAATGAGTCATGGATGCTTCCGCAATGTCGTTGATATATTTTGTAAGACAAATTAAAGCCCAATTTGTTTTAATGTTTTCTGTGTGTACAAAGCCTTGGGCGGAACTAGTATATAATTATGGGGTGATATGATACCTATAATTACAACTAAATTAACATTTTGACACCTATAGAATTAAAATTTTATAATTTGATTTCTATAATAAAATTTTCTACCTCCACCACTCCAAGCCCATATTCTTTTAACTAAATGAAAAGTAAGTTAAAATACTTTTCCTTAATTTGGAAGAAGGGATCATATAATTTAAATGACTTAGCTAGGTGGTTCGCTTTTCTTAATTTAAAAAGTTATTTACAGAAAAGCCACAAAAATCAAAATGGTTTTCGAAAAAAGCCACATTCCAAATGTCACTCGCAAAAAGCCACTTTCTTCACGTAAAAAACGATTTTGCCCTTTCAGCATCTGAATTTTTTTTTTTGAGTTTATTTTAAATTTGGTACACGGGTTTTTGAAACTTGGTTTTTACGTAGTGAAAAGGATGAGAAGTGATGAAACTAACACCCTAAGCACAACATTAAAATCCTGAGTTTTTAATCAATTGATAGTATAGTAAAGTGTCAATCCATCGGGTGAATGAAATTAGCAAAAAGGATGAGATCATTAACATTTAATTCTAGCCAAGTTTATAGAAGTTGTTTGTGAATACTAACAGTTCTAAATGATGCAATAAATAAATAAACTTAACTAGACCCTAGAAATGCTAAAGTCTGTCACCCTTTAACAAGTCATGGAATTAACAGGAAAACTCACAAAGTTTGGTATCAATCGAGTGAGTCACTCGAGTGGACCACTCGAGTGAAGTGATCGAGTGACAGGAACGAAGACAGTGAATACTAAGTTAAGCAATAGAAATAAACGATAGAAATAAGATTAGAACTATGGAAAATGATAAAGATCCCAGGGAGTGGAGTCATAGGGTAATCTACACTTAAATCTGCTATGGGTGTTGAAAATCTAAACTCAGGGTGAATCCCTTGACGACGGATCTCACTTCCAACCCAACCCACTGTCGTAGTGATGGATCTGAAGATCTAGCTTACTCGAGCCTAGAGGTCCAGTGATTATAGATCTTGCACTAAGGATCGATCCGTCAAAGCCAAGAAAGACTCATAACAAGTGAGTAGTTAGGTCGTGACGTAAATCAACATCTGATGCACCGACTCTCACGCTATTGTGTCTCAATCCATGGAAAAAGTAGATTTGATGGTTCAAGGCACTTTAGATGCTCATGAAGTCACCTACAATCATGCTCTAATTGGCCAGAAAAGAGCAAGCATTAAAATCACTAACCCAAGAGGGATCTAAAGCCGATCTTCGAACAATCAACAAAAACCCATAGAGATCGAGTGAGATCACCCTAATCCATCCCCGAAATCCCTAAATTCACTACTCACATATCGCGATCATCATTAAAATCAAAAGCCCAGAAAAGCTAAGACTTGTCATAGATGATCCGATGAACAGAGATTCCAGAAAAATAACAGTAATGATAAACTTGATCTATTCAAATTACCAAGAGTAGCGAAAATCCGAATCAAAATCTAAAAATAAACTGGAGAGAGAAAACTAAGAGAGATCAGCTAAATCTACTAAATACGGCGCAGGATAATAAAAATTGGTCTAAGATGTCGTCCATACCGAGTTATCATTAACCTCGATATTTATACATAAGAATTAGGGATAATGAGAATTCGCCATAATTTGTTGAATCTTCTCAAAGCGGTGCTAACCACTCGACCCAGCAGTCAAGTGGTCTGGTCGAGTAGCCTCTTCGAGTCTTCATCCGAGTAGCCTTCTCGAGTAACTTGAGCTTCCTTTGCAGTCTTCAACTCTATGACTCTATGTCACTCGAGTTATGACTCCTCACAGAAATCCCTACGTCGCTTCATAGCCTGAGAGGTCACACAAGTGATGACTCCTTGCAGCTCCAAGTTCCTGAAAGTACCACATGTATACAAAATGCATGCAAACTAATGCATAGAGACTAGATATCCTAAATGTCAAATAAATGCAATAAGTGATAAGAGTAAATACAAAGGCGGAATCTAGCGGATCTGGGTTTTAAACTTTCTTAAACTTTGATTTAAGGCTTGGACTCGAGTGGTTCACTCGAGCAGTTCACTCGAGTGCTCTACTTGGACTCAGTTTCTTTTCTTTTTAACTACACTGAGCTTAACTTTTCATTTTATTTTCATACTTCCAGATCCTTTACTAGACCAAACAATCTTATACATATTCCCAACTCCTTAGAAACTTTTTCATATATCTTTTTTTTTTCTCTTTTCACTCTTTCTTTTGTGCTCACACTCTCACCAACCCAGGACAATGATTCCCTATAACTATACTAACTCAAAAAATCGTGAGCAAGACTCTACATGGGATACTATCCTTGTCGGCACAAACCTAACACTTCCTACCAAGCTCAATCAGAATGTAAAAGGCCCTACACACACAAGAGTGATTTAATGGTCTGAAAGAAGTCATGGTTTTGGTTTGGTGGAATTGGTCTAAAGGTGAGAGCAGCTACTTGGATTAGCAAGAGTGGTAAAAGGTGAAAGAAAACCCAAGTATTTTGAGGTATCCATGAGTTTTAAGTTTTAGAGCATAACATGATAATTAAGTTCCAAAATTAAGGTTCAAATTCATAGGGATAGATTTACATGTTACAGCAAGTTTTTAACCAAATGAGAGTGCTAAGTTCAATTCCAAGCAAGGTGCAGCCTTATGTTTCAAACTAAGGTGAATGCATAAGATAACTTGTAACTAAGGCACTGAAATCATATGTTTGGTTATTAAGCCTTAATTGGTTAACTCATCATCATCCCCTATGCTAAATACAACAATCCTAAGCAAATGCAACTACATGACATTCTGTTTTTGTGTGAAATCATTTTCTAAAAAATTTCAAATTTTTATGAGTTTTAGATGCACATAGATGGATGCAAAATTTGAATTAAGAAAACAAAGAAAACATGTCAAATACATCTCTTAGATACTCCCCCAAACTTAAATTACACAGTCCCTTGTGTAATAAAAATATAAAGGAAAGCTTAAGAGATTTAAAAACAAAGAAAAACAAAAATATGCTATGGTATTTACAAGGGTAAGGGTGTGGTACCTCATTGGCGGCTGGAGAAGTAGGAGTCGAGGCAGTCATCCATGGAATCGTGGGTGTACGAGGACTCGGCTGGCTGACTCTAGTGACTAGGTCGAGTGAGCTTCCTTGAAGGTCTACGTCGAGTGAGGCGGTTTGGGTCTGATTGATCTTCTTCATCAACAGCTGGACGTCAGATGGTAGGTCTCCTCTGAGTCGACTCGAGTAGTCTACTCGAGTGAACCGGTCGAGTGGGTTGAGAGTGGGGCTGTTCATCTTCTTCTAAAGTTAGGGTTTGGATATAAACCCTTCTCTTCCCACGCGTTTCTTCAACTGAGGATCGACGTCTTGGTTGACTCGAGCTTGCGTGGCGTTGGTGATGGGTGAAGGAGTGAGTCCTTGCCAAGCTTCTTGCGTCGTGGGGAGGGTAAACGGGTGATTGGGGTCGGTGACTAATTTGCAATTCCCTAACACTTGTTGTCAGGTCATTCACCGCTGAGGTAAGTTCTTTGACCATGCCTTTAAGTTTCTTGATGGTCTTGTCTTGCTATTTAGACCATCGTCTAAATAAGGTCAACTTCTTACTCACCATTCCCAAGTTGGTGCAAACTTCCTCATCAAAATCATACCTCTCAGGCTCAGGAATAGATTCCTCCACTTCCGCCACAGCATCTCTTTGGACTCTAGTCATGTAAAGAAGGTGAAGAGGTGGGACAAAATCAATGTTCTCTCCTTCAATGAGCTTTAGCATTTTGTGGCATGGTAGGAGGACTTTGGCTTTCTTCATCAGGGGGTGCGAGAAGTTGTAGACATATTGGTCATCAACCATACTCGGGCTTAGTATGCGAGAGCTTTGAAGATGAGCGATGTATAACCATTGAGGTTCAGACTCGTCACTCATGGTCAGGTCTATCCCATAGGAGAGTAAAATGGGTGTTACCAATCCCCCTATGGTGATGTCTCCTTCTTTGTTCATCCTGTGGAGTTTAGAAGCGTATGCCTTGTATGAGGTACGATTTGTGACCAGGATTTCAGCATTCCCAGCACCATTCCTATCTCCTTTCATGATAATCCTGTTTTTTATATCCTTAGATGAAGCATATAGAATGAAGTCTTTCAGAGCTGAATCCATCATTTCCAGTTCTTGGTCATTAACCGCACCGGTATTTTTCTTAGCAAAAATGGTACTTGCCACGATTCGGTGGAAATACCACAAAGAAGGATTCCTTATGTCGGAGCTCTTCACCTGAGATGTCTTGAAGGGTGTTCTTCCTCCCAGAGTTTTCCATAACTTCATAAGCTCAGTGTTGTTGTAATCTGGCTCCATTCCCGAACCTTCCTCAAATTCAAACAATGCGTTGATCTACTTGAAACTCAGTGTATGAGTGATCCCATCCATGTTGAAGTAGATAAACTTGTGACTGCCATCCGTAGTCATGCTCTTATGGTCAGCGTATGAAGTGGCCTTCATAGTTGACAGAAATTGGCATGTCTCGTTCTGGTAAGCAGGGAAGTGGTAAGTCATGAGGACTTGGAGATTGGCTACTCTGAGTAGGCTTGTCACCTCTTCTGTGATTCCCAGGGCTTCCATTGTCGCGAGATGAGGATATTTTGTTCCGTGAAACCTCATTGCCTTTAGGGCCGTAATGGAGTTATCTTCCGTTTCCTCTGATGTAATGGTTGTTGCTCCTTAGTTCCTTCTTTCTATCTCTCTTTCAATAACTTCTTTAGACTCGCTCTCTGTGACAGCTCTGGAGCTTTGACCACCTCTCTTTTCTTCATCATGGAAGTCTTGCATAGCATTGGCTGCGTTGTCATGAGATTCATCTTCTAAGGTAGTGATTTCTATCCTAGCTCGCATCATGTTTCGTGCTATGGTTTCAGCTGATGTTTGCCCTGTTTCCTTGGGCCACTCGACCATGGGGACGAGTGGTTTACTCGAGTCCTGTGTTCGAGTGATGTACTCGACTGCTATGGGATTTCCTTGTCTCGACCTCACCAAGCTTCCTGAGACATCAAAACACTAAATAGAAAACTTTAAAATACCAGAAACTAAGAAAACTTAAAATGAAAAATATTTACAGGGATAATCATGGTACTTCCTCCCAAGTGAGCTTGTTTTAAGTCTCTTAGCTTGACTTTCATTTGTTAAGCTTGTCTAACATCGCCCACATCGAGTGGGGTGTCGTGCGGTATGCCTTGATCTACTATATATTGTTTTACTCTTTGTCCATTCACAGTGAATTCTCTGCCTTCAGGGTCCAACAAGGTGATTGCTCCATATGGTAAGACTTCTTTTATGCGGAATGGGCCTGACCACCTTGACTTCAACTTGCCAGGAAAAAGTTTGAGTCCGGAATTAAATAGTAACACCTGATCATTTTGTCATGGAAAGCTTTTGTTCTTTCCTTATAAACCTTTGAGCTTTCGTTTGCATCAAGTCTTATTTCTTCTAACTCGTGCAAAGTTACCTTCTTCTTTTCTTGAGCTGATAAGAGGTCAAGATTTAGCATTTTTATAGCTGATAAGAGGTCAAGATTTAGTATTTTTGTAGCTCAGAGTACTTTGTACTCTAACTCCACAGGCAGATGGCAAGATTTTCCATATAGTAGCTGAGAAGGAGTTCGTCCTATAGGGGTCTTGTATGTTGTCCTATAAGCCCACAGAGCATCATCGAGTTTAGATGCCCAGTCTCCTTTCAAAGTTACCTTCCTCTTTTCTTGAGCTGATAAGAGGTCAAGATTTAGCATTTTTGTAGCTCATAGTGCTTTGTACTCTAACTCCACAGGTTGATGGCAAGATTTTCCATATAGTAGCTGAGAAGGAGTTCATCCTATAGGGGTCTTGTATGCTGTCCTGTAAGCCCACAGAGTATCATCGAGTTTAGATGTCCAGTCTCCTTTCAAAGTTCCCACCACTTTGGCTAAAATTGCTTTGATCTGATTATTGGACACTTCGACTTGACCACTTATCTGAGGGTGATAAGTTGTTGTAACCTTATGTCTTACCCCATGCTTTTCAGAAGATTTTCAAATTGCTTATTGATGAAATGGGATCCTCCATCACTTATCACAACTCTAGAACTCCAAACCTGGGAAATATGATTGATTTGAACATCTTCAAGACAACCTTAGCGTCATTGGTCGGTGATGCTATTGCTTCGACCTATTTGGAGACATAGTCAACTACTACCAAGATGTAGCTGTTTCCATGAGATGGGGGTTGAAAGGACCCATGAAATTAATTCCCCAATAATCAAATACATCTACCTCCAAAATTGGATTTTGAGGCATCTCATTTCTCTTGCTTATATTGCTCATCCTCTGGCATGCGTCACATTGAGCAATGAAATTCTTCGTGTTTTTAAACATCGTTGGCCACCATAGACCTGCTTGAAGGATTTTCTGAGTTATCTTAAAAGTGGCAAAGTGCCCTCCGTACGTGGAACCGTGACAATGTTCAAGGACTCCTCTCACTTCTTCTTCAGCAATGCATCTTTTGAACACACTATCTGCCCACCTTTTGTAAAGGTAAGGTTCGTCCCAGAAATAGTGATTTGCATCTCTATATAGCTTTTTCCTAGCAATGGCATCAAGGTGCATAGGTTTATGGCCGGTTGCCTTATAATTTGCTAAGTCTGCGTACCAGGGTGATTTATAGTGACTTGACTCGACTGCCTTATTCGAGTGAGTTACTCGAGTGATGCATTCGAGTGAACTACTCGAGTGGCCATGTCGAGTCATGTGTTGAGTTAAACTTCCTACAGACATAAGCTGTTCTTCAGGTATGGAGTCATTCACTGGTGCCGGGCTATCAATTCGCATTCTTGAGAGATGGTCTGCTACTCCATTCTTGATACCCTTTTTGTCAACTATCTCCAAGTCATATTCTTGCATAAGGAGGATCCATCTAAGAAGTCTTGGTTTAGTGTCCTTCTTGGCATAGATGTGACGTAGTGCAGCATGATCCGTGTATACTGTTACCTTCTGATCTACCAAATAACTTCTAAACTTCTCTATGGCGAACACGACAATGAGCATCTCTTTCTCTGTTGTTGCATATTTCCCCTGAGCTTCATCTAAGGTTCTACTTGCATAATGGATAACATGCTACTTCTTGTCGATTCGCTGACCCAAAACTGCTCCTACTGAATAGTCTGAAGCGTCACACATTATCTCAAATAGATAACTCCAGTTTGGGGCTTGGATGATTGGGGCTGATACTAAAGCTTCTTTAATCATGTAGAAAGCCTTCAAATAGTCATTGTCGAAAATGAATTCGGTCTCCTTGCGTAGTAGTCGTGTGAGGGGTCTTACTAGCTTAGAAAAGTCCTTGATGAATCTTCGGTAGAACCCAGCATGGCCTAGGAAACTCCTGACGTCTTTGACTGTCCTTGGAGGTTGAAGTTGCATCATTACTTCAACTTTTTCTCTATCCACCTCAATGCCCTTCTCCGAGATCTTATATACGGGGACAATCCCTTCCGTCACCATGAAGTGGCATTTCTCCTAATTCAGGACCAGATTTGTCTCCTCACATCTAGTAAGCACCTTGCACAAATTCAACAAACAGGAGGAGAAGGAGGAGCCATACACGGAAAAATCATCCATGAAGACTTCCACCATCTCCTCTATCAAATCCAAAAAGATGGAGGTCATACACCTCTGAAACGTTGCAGGTGCATTGCATAGACCGAAAGGCATTCTTCTGTAAGCAAAAGTTCTGTATGGGCAAGTAAAGGTGGTTTTTTCTTGGTCATTGGGGTGTATGGGAATTTGAAAGAAACCACTGTATCCATCAAGGAAACAGTAGTATGGGTGGTTGGCAAGTCTTTCAAGCATTTGGTCTATGAATGGCAATGGGAAATGATCCTTCCTAGATGCAGCATTTAACTTCCTATAATCGATGCACATGCGATGACCTATTATTGTTCTAGTTGGAATCAAGTCATCTTTATCAGTTTTAACTACAGTGATTCCTCCTTTCTTAGGTACATATTGCACAGGGGATACCCAAGTACTGTCGGAGATTGGATAGATTATCCCAGCATCCAAGAGTTTAATGATTTCCTTTTTTACTACTTCTTTAAGGTTGGGGTTTAGACGTCTCTGGTGCTCTACACTAGTGTGTGTTTCATTTTCAAGATGGATTCTATGAGTGTATAGAGAAGGTGAAATTCCTTTTATATCATCAAGAGAGTAACCTATAGCTTTTCTAAATTTCCTCAACTTGTTCAGCAAAAGGCTTAATTCTTCGGGTTTCAACTTATCATTCACTATTACGGGATAAGTGTCATTTTTACCTAGGAAAGTGTACCTTAGCCTTTCTGGAAGTGGCTTGAATTCGACAGTCGGCGCTTTAAGTTCAGACCACTCGAATGGTTCGATGTTGTGTGACTCGGGTGGGCAATCGAGTGAGTCAATCGAGTGTTGTTACCTTTGAGCTGACTCGAGTAGGCTACTCGAGTGAACCGATCGAGTGACTTCCTTGAGTGCTGCGATTTCCTCAAGTTTCCCCAGTGTTTCGACTGTATCTTCTACTCCTGATCGTTGAGGTGTATTTAGAATTCCTTCATAAAAATATGCCTCAAGATGTACATGCCTTCCTCCGCTATACGTAGTCAAGGCTGTTTTCAAGTGATCCTTTTCAACTATCTCTTCAAAGAATTCTTCTGCCAAATCCTCTATCTCTCCTATTCCAAATACTTGAATGTGAGGTTGCTTCATTGTGTCCTTGATGTTGAATTGTATAACTTCTTTTCCCAACTTTAGATTAATGGTGTCATTCTTCACATCAATCAATGCTCCAACAGTTGCCAAGAATGGTCTTCCGAGAAACAGTGGGTCTTGGGGTTCCTCGTTCATTTTGAGAACCACGAAGTCAGTAGGAACTTCGATGTGCCCTATTCTAACGGGAAGATCTTCTAGCAACCCATGTGGATGATGGACATATTGATCTGCTAATACCAGGGAGATATTGCTGGGAGAAAATCTGGTATACCCTAGTCTTTTTGCAATAGATAGCGGCATGAGGCTTACTGATGCTCCTAGGTCACACAAGAAATTTTTGAAAGTGAGAGCATCGATTGAGTAGGGTAGCGTGAAAGAGCCTGGATCCTGAAGCTTTTCCTTGCATATTATCTGCTTCTGTATGATGGCACTGCATTGATGAGTGAGAAGTACCATACCTTGAATTTCTTTGGTTTTCTCCTTGACTAAATCTTTCAAATATTTCTGAGCTGGAGGGATAAGCATTAGAGCTTCCAGAAGAGGTATCTGAAGTTTAACATCTTTTAAATGTTTCTCAAAGAGTTTTTTGTATTTATCTGCCTGATGCTTCTTGTTTCTCCCTGGGAAAGGTAATAGACGGACATAAGCGCGCAAGTCATCAGGATTGCCTTTTTCCGTGGACTTCATAAGAATATCTTCAGGAGTTGAGGCTGCTCGACCTGCCACTCGAGTGGTGGTTCTACTGGTGCTTGTGTCTTCTCATGATAATCACCCTCCCCCTCCTGAATCTCACTGTCCTCAGGGATAGAAACAGGGGCTCGTGGTGGTAGCTGTTTTCCATTTCACAGTGTGATCGCACTAATCGTCTAGTCTGGTAGGGGTGTAGTTACGGTCGGACTTTTATGAGTAGAATGGACTAGTGTGCGCAATGACTGTTGTTCGGTGTAGAGGTTGCTGAGTTATTGCTTAATATCAAGATTCTGCTGCTGAAGATCAAGAGTTTGTTTTGTGGAAGCAATAGCGGCTTGGTCTTAACTATGTATGAGTAATTGTAATAACAGCTTGATGTCGCTATCTGGTGCAACTGGTGCTGGAGGTGGCTGAGATTTGAGTAGCATCATATCAACCTTTTCGTGAAGAATCTGAATATCTGATCTGCCATCGGCCTCGAATGCATGAACATTCTGAATACTTCGTCCATACTCCTCGTTGGAAATACTGTATGATCTTGCTAAGTTTTCTACCAATATCCAACCAGCTTGTGCTTTAGCGCTTAAGAAATTCCCATTGCTACCAGTGTCAAGGCACATCCTGACCATTGGTGAGACGCCACGGTATATTATACAGAGTAATGATGCTTTGGAGAAACCGTGTTGTTGACACTTCATGAGATAACTTTTGAATCAGTCCCAAGCATCATATAAAGTTTCGCCCAACTTCTGGTGAAATGTGTGTATCTCTTGCTGAAACATCGCAGTTCGTTGGATTGAGAAGAACTTGGTGAGGAACGAAGCCTTACAGGATTCTCAGGTTGTGATGGATCCTGGTGGGAGAGAGTTTTCCCAGGTAGTGGCTTTATCCGCTAAGGAGAATGGGAACAGTCTTAGCTTGTATCCATCTTCAGTAATCCCGCGGATCCTTGCGAGGCTGCAGATTCATTCAAAGACATCTAGATGTTCAAAGGGGTCGTCAGATGCCCACCCGTGAAACATGTTGTTTGAAACCATGGAAATGATGCCCCCAAAGATTTTGAAATCAGCATCTGCCTATGGAGCAGCTATTCCACGTCTCTTTGGAGTGTGAAATGGTGTCTCATGTGAGACTACTTATGTAGCCATGGAAAGTTGTGATACATTCGACTAGATGACCCAGGTAGATAACTCAAAGTTATAAGGGTACCTAAATAGAAAGAAATGTACCAGAATTAGTAACAGGATAGAATGTAAAAGAACTGGATCTCAAATGCAATGAAATCCTAATTGTAATTTTAAATCACCCAAATGGCAACGGCGCCAAATTGAAACTTGGTTTTTACGTAGTGAAAAGGATGAGAAGTGATGAAACTAACACCCTAAGCACAACACTAAAATCCTGAGTTTTTAATCAATTGATAGTATAGTAAAGTGTCAATCCATCGGGTGAATGAAATTAGCAAAACGGATGAGATCATTAACATTTAATTCTAGCCAAGTTTATAGAAGTTGTTTGTGAATACTAACAGTCCTAAATGATGCAATAAATAAATAAACTTAACTAGACCCTAGAAATGCTAAAGTCTGTCACCCTTTAACAAGTCATGGAATTAACAAGAAAAGTCACAAAGTTTGGTATCAATCGAGTGAGCCACTCGAGTGGACCACTCGAGTGAAGTGATCGAGTGACAGGAACGAAGATAGTGAATACTAAGTTAAGCAATAGAAATAAACTATAGAAATAAGATTAGAACTATGGCAAACGATAAAGATCCCAGGGAGTGGAGTCATAGGGTAATCTACACTTAAATCTGCTATGGGTGTTGAAAATCTAAACTCAGGGTAAATCCCTTACGACGGATCTCACTTCCAACCCAACCCACTGTCGTGGTGATGGATCTGAAGATCTAGCTTACTCGAGCCTAGAGGTCCATTGACTATAGATCTTGCACAAAGGATCAATCCGTCAAAGCCAAGAAAGACTCATAACAAGTGAGTAGTTGGGTTGTGACGTAAATCAACATCTGATGCACCGACTCTCACGCTATTGTGTCTCAATTCCTGGAAAAAGTAGAGCTGATGGTTCAAGGCACTTTTGATGCTCATGAAGTCACCTACGATCATGCTCTAATTGGCCAGAAAAGAGCAAGCATTAAAATCACTAACCCAAGAGGGATCTAAAGCCGAATCTTCGAACAATCAACAAAAACTCATAGAGATCGAGTGAGATCACCCTAATCCATCCCCGAAATCCCTAAATTCACTACTCACATATCGTGATCATCATTAAAATCAAAAGCCCAAACAAACAAAGACTTGTCATAGATGATCCGATGAACAGAGATTCCAGAAAAATAGCAGTAACGATAAACTTGATCTATTCAAATTACCAAGAGTAGCAAAAATCCGAATCAAAATCTAAAGATAAACTAGAGAGAGAAAACTAAGATAGATCAGCTAAATCTACTAAAAACGGCGCAGAATAATAAAAATTGGTCTACGATGTCGTCCGTACCGAGTTATCATTAACCTCGGTATTTATACATAAGAATAAGGGATAATGAGAATTCGCCATAATTTGCGGAATCTTCTCGAAGCGGTGCTCACCACTCGACCCAGCAGTCAAGTGGTCTGGTCGAGTAGCCTCCTCGAGTCTTCATCCGAGTAGCCGTCTCAAGTAACTTGAGCTTCCTTTGCAGTCTTCAACTCTATGGCTCTATGTCACTCGAGTTATGACTCCTCATAGAAATCCCTACGTCGCTTCATAGCCTGAGAGGTCACACAAGTGATGACTCCTTGCAGCTCCAAGTTCCTGAAAGTACCACATGTATGCAAAATGCATGCAAACTAATGCATAGAGTAATGCCTAAAACCTATGCTAAGTTCCAATAAAACAATAGTAAAAACATGCCAAAATGCAATGTTATCAGTTTTCATATACAATTATATATTATGGATTTTGTTTGGATAACTACAATTAGAATATGGTTTTCAATCGTAGTGACATCAATTTTTCCGTTATTACTCCAAGATTTTGATTTTCATATACACAACAAATTAATCGATTCGGGTTCCTCATTCACAATTTAGGGTTTAATTTTTTAAATATATTTTATTATTTTAGTAGGTTTGAGTTTCTCATTTATAATTTAATGTTTAGCTTTTTTGTTAAGATTATCTTTTATGTACAACCGACTGTATATTAATGAGTTTGGATTCCTCATTTATAATTTATGGTTTAGTTTATTTATTTAATGATGACCGACTGAAAATTAATCGTTTTGGGTTTTTTCTTTTACAATTTAGGATTTAGTTTTCTTTTTTAAATGTCTTTAATGGACGACCGACTGTAGATAATCGGTTTGGGTTCCTCAATTACGATTTAGGGTTTAGTTTTTTTTGGTTTTAATGTCTTTTATGTATGACCGACTGTACGTTAATCGGTTTGGCTTCCTCCTTTATAATTTAGGGTTTAGTTTTTTTGTTTGCTTTAATGTCTTTTATGGACGATCGATTTTACATTAATCGGTTTGGGTTTCTCAATTACAATTGAATGGTTTTTTCCTTTTAATGTCTTTTATGTATGATCGACTGTACATTAATCGGATTGGATTCCTTCTTTACAATTTAAGGTTTAGTTTTTTGTTTGTTTTAATGTTTTTTTATGGACGACCGACTATACATTAATCGGTTTGGATTCCTCCTTTACAATTTAGGTTTTAATTTTCTTTTTAAAGGTGGAAGAATGATTGTATATTTTTTTTTGTTTTAATGTTTTCTATGAATGACCGACTGTCCATTAATCGGTTTGGGTTCCTCCTTTATAATTTAAGATTTAGATTTTTTTGTTTATTTTAATGTCTTTTATGGACGACCGACTATACATTAATCGGTTTGGATTCCTCACTTACAACTTAGGTTTTAGTTTTCTTTTTAAATGTAGACGAATCATTGTACATTAAGCGGTTTAATTTTTTATAGTACACCATAAAATTCACCCTTTATGTTATATTTTGGCCACAAAAAATTATATTATGGTAGTTAAGACATTATGTTTGGGTTCTCTATTTTATAATTTAGGGTTTAGTTTTTAGTTTTATTAAAATCTATAATTTAGAGTTTTGTTAAAATATATATTCTGCATTTTAAAAATATGGACAACTATCTATATATAAAATGTCCATATGTTTCTAGAAAAATATCCATGTGTTTCTGAGCAAAAAAATAATGGACAAACTTTATGAAGATAACATGTCAATGTGTTTTCGTTGACTAAAAATTCGTTTTGGTCATAAAGGGTAAAATTGTCATAAATTGTCAATGTAACATTATTGGGTCAAATTTACTGTAGCAAATGGCTTTTTATGAAAGTCACTTGTCAAAAGTGGCAGTTTCGGTAAATCTCCCTTTAAAAAGTTATTTATAGAAAAGCCACAAATATCAAAATGGCTTTCGAAAAAAGCCACATTCCAAATGCCACACGCAAAAAGCCACTTTGTTCACGTAAAAAGATGATTTTGCCCTTTCAGCATCTGAATTTTTTTTTTTCGAGTTTATTTTAAATTTGGTACACGGGTTTTCATAGACAACTATACATTACGTGTTTTGTCCACTGGACGATTTTGTTTGGATAACTACAATTAGAATATGGTTTTCAATCCTAGTGACATCAATTTTTCCGTTCTTACTCCAAGACTTTTATTTTCATATACACAACAAATTAATTGATTCAGGTTCCTCATTCACAATTTAGGGTTTAATTTTTTTAAATATATTTTATTATGTTAGTAGGTTTGAGTTTCTCATTTATAATTTAAAGTTTAGCTTTTTTTGTTAAGATTATCTTTTATGTACAACCGACTGTATATTAATGAGTTTTGATTCCTCATTTATAATTTATGGTTTAGTTTATTTATTTATTAATTTATTTATTGATGACTAACTGAACATTAATCGGTTTGGGTTTTTTATTTTACAATTTAGGATTTAGTTTTTTTTTTTAAATGTCTTTAATGGACGACCGACTGTACAGAATCGGTTTGGGTTCCTCAATTACGATTTAGGGTTTAGTTTTTTTTTGGTTTTAATGTCTTTTATGTATGACCGACTGTACATTAATCGGTTTGGGTTCCTCTTTTATAATTTAGGGTTTAGTTTTTTTTTTTGCTTTAATGTCTTTTATGGACGATCGACTATACATTAATCGGTTTGGGTTCCTCAATTACAATTGAAGGTTTTTTTCCTTTTAATGTCTTTTATGTATGATCGACTGTACATTAATCGGATTGGATTCTTTCTTGACAATTTAAGGTTTAGTTTTATTTATTGAATGTTATGGACAACCGATTGTACATTAATCGGTTTGGGATCCTCCTTTACAATTTAAGGTTTAGTTTTTTGTTTGTTTTAATGTTTTTTTATGGACGACCGACTATACATTAATCGGTTTGGATTCCTCCTTTACAATTTAGGTTTCAGTTTTATTTTTAAAGGTGAAGAATGATTGTATATTTTTTTTTGTTTTAATGTTTTCTATGTATGACCGACTGTCCATTAATCGGTTTGGGTTCTAATGTCTCCATATTTTACAGGTTTTAAGCATATATTTGAGTCCATTTTAGAAAAGATTCACCCCTTGTCTATACCATTTAAAGTCCTTTTTGTCCATTTTGCATACTTAGGAGGATTTGCATTAGATTTGCATACATATTGCATTTTTGGAGCTAAAATAGGTACAACTTGGAGCATGGATGCTAGGACAGCTCAAGTCCCACTCGAGCCTGTGCTCACCACGCCACTCGAGCCTGTGCTCGCCACGCCACTCGAGCCCGTGCTCGCCTCGCCACTTGATGCCCCACTCGAGCCCACCTCCGCTCGAGTCCGCACCCGACATCGCATCTCCGACTCAACCTGCCATGAGACACCACAACTCGACGTTACCACTCTACGCCATCTTGCTCAGACATGCGACGTTACCACTCGACGCTGGCACTAGACCTCCCAGCTCGAGCCCGTGCTCGACCTCAGCTCCACCACTTGACAGTTCCACTCGAGTCCCCACTCCACTCAACACACTCGACACCACTCGACTAGACTTGGTCGAGCTGCACCATCAGCGAAAACTTAGCTATTTTTCTTTGTCTTTTTCTATTGTAGGGTTTTCCAATTTTACTATAAATACCACTGTTGGGTATTATCCACCGGACATGTCTTTTATTTTTAGGGTTTTTCTCTGCCTCCAAACCTTGTTCTTGGTGTTCTTCATTTTGTAATTCAGATCTCTCTTAATCTAGTACTTAGTTTGCTTTAATTCTTTGCAGTCTTACTATTCTCATCCTAATCTATCTTTCTAAACTATTTTCAATGAATTCTGAGATGTTTGATTTTTCTGGATTTGTGTTCTTGATGATGATGATTTGTGTTCTTGAGTAGTGATTTAGGGTTTCTGAGGATGGGTTAGATCTGTGTAGGATTCTTGGTCTCCTTAGATGTTTGAGCTTTAGATTGCATAGATCTCTTCTGGATTAGGTGTTCTTAATGCTTAGTTAGCCAAGACATTGGTAATTATGATCTCAGGCATTTCCCACTCAAAAGGTGTTGATGAAATGCTTGAACCAACTAATACCAGAGATCTATAGCTTTAACCCACGGCTTAAGAGGTTCTAGCTGTATTTTGACATTAATGAATTGGTTCTTAATGCTTGTCAATATTATGTTTCATTGATATCTGCTCTAAGTTTCCTTGTATGTTTGACTAGGTATTAAGATTAGGATGTGCTATAGGCTTATTGGTGTTTGTCACGAGAGTGGAGCCACCTTACTTTGATGTTCATTGTCTAGAGATAGCTTCTGTGAAGTTTTGTAAAGCGTCTAGGAGAGACCAAGGAGAATCACATTTCGATTGCCCCATCATTAAACCCCTATTCACATCTTCTTGATTTATCATCTTGTTCTAAAGTCATTTACTTGTTTATTGCACGTTTATCTTTTTTTCTCTCTTTGCTCGGTCTCTTGACTCGGCCTTGAAGCCCGAGTGCTTGTTTGTTTATTGTTTTCAGGCTTCACTCGATCTGTTGACTCGTTCAATCTTGATATAGGAACCCAAATGAATCGGATCCTAAATGATAGATTGATGGAGGAATTGCTGCTGGACTAAGGTCACTCTCAACAGTTCCGATTGAATGGATGGTGAAGTGGTTCAATGGTGAAGCTGTTGCTGGACTAAGGTCACTCTCAACAGATTCAAAGGGATGAACGGACGTGATAGTGGATTGAGAGACGCCACACAGATCTGTGAAAGGATCTATGATAAGTCTAATACACTCTAAGCTTCAAGGATTCACACACAAGAAGTTTAGAAGACAAAATATTTCCTTCCCAGAAATATCAAAGAGAAAACTCTCAAGTTTCTTTTCTAAAAATCAGACTGAATCTGAAAAATGGTCCAACACAAAATAATTAAAAGACAAGTGATAGTCTGCATGAAGGAGAGAGAAAGAGACAACATTAAAATCAGAGTTTGAAAATTCGAAACTGTCTCTTGAACTCCTTGGCCGAAATGTGTTGTTGGGCTTGCGGAAAATCAACTAAATGGGCCGATGATAATGCGATCCATTTGCCTCGTTAAAAAACCTTACCAACAAAACCCATTGGGACAAAAATTGGTGAAGGGAAAAAGAGCACAAATGGAGCACATACCCATTTAGTGATTTCTTTGGGCCTCTTGAATTTGCTTGGTGATAGTAAAAATAGCAAATTCCTTGTTTCCTTGAAGAACCGGCAAGAAAGGTGTCGTATGACTCTTGTGTAATTCTTGCACGTCTTCTTGCACTCCATTAATGATGAGGCTGTTCATGGACTTGATAAATTCCTCTCTCACACGCCTTGTTCCAGCTCTTGTTCTTGGTGCTTGTTCCATGGTTGCTATGTGTACAGCTTCTTCCTTTGATCCAGCTGAGCTTGTACTGATGTCCTCATCATCTCCTCCCTCTTGAAAAGGTTCTGACCTCAAAACAGGTAAATGATTTACTACCTCAGTTTGGCCATCTGTTTGGGGGTGACAAGTGGTTGAGAAAAGCAGCTTGGTTCCCAACTTTCCCCACAACGTTTTCCAGAAATGGCTTAGGAACTTAGTGTCACAATCGGATACAATGGTCCTCGGCACTCCATGTAAACGGACTACTTCTTTGAAAAAGAGATCAGCAGTTTGAGTAGCGTCATTTGTCTTGTTGCATGGAATAAAATGAGCCATTTTTGAGAACCTGTCTACAACTACAAAGATGGAATCCTTGTGGTTGATTTTTGGCAGACCTAAAACAAAATCCATAGAAATGTCTACCCAAGGCAGGTTAGGAATAGGCAAAGGCATATATAAACCATGAGGATGTGACCTGGATTTTGCCTTTAGGCAAGTGATGCACTTGGCGCAGAATCTCTCCACATCTCTTTTCATGTGCGGCCAATAGAAATGCTCCATTAAAACACTCAACGTCTTGTCTCGTCCAAAATGTCCCATGAGGCCTCCTCTGTGAGCTTCTCCAACCAACAGCTCTCTCATTGACCCTTGAGGAATGCACAGCCTTTTATCTTTGAATAAAAACCCATTATGTTGATAAAATGATCCGCGAGCAGCCTTGCTTGTTTCTTGGAAAATTTCTTGAAAATCTGGATCAGTTTTATATGAGCTCTTGATATGTTCAAATCCCATAATCTTAGCCTCCATTGTACTGATTAGGGCGTGTCTCCTTGATAGTGCATCAGCTACAATGTTCTCCTTCCCTTTCTTATACTTTATCACGTAAGGAAAAGTTTCTACAAACTCGAGCCACTTAGCATGTCTCTTCTTTAGTGTAGTTTGTCCTCTTAGATGTTTGAGCGTTTCGTGATCTGTATGAATAACAAACTCTTTGGACAATAAATAATGTTGCCAAGTTTCAAGAGATCTTACCAAAGCATAGAGCTCCTTATCGTAGACGGGATAATTAAGAGACGCACCACTGAGTTTTTCACCTGAAATATGCTACTGGTTTGCCTCCTTGAGTAAGAACAGCTCCTATGCCTGTACCAGAAGCATCACATTCAATCTCAAAAGTTTTGTCAAAGTTAGGAAGTACCAAAACAGGTGCATGTGTGAGGCTGTCTTTAAGCTTGGCGAATGCGTCATCTTGTGCTGGTCCCCATTTGAACTCCACATTCTTTTTGATCACCGAGGTTAGGGGTGCAGCAATGGTACTAAAATCTTTTACAAATCTCCGATAGAAACTAGCCAGACCATGGAAGCTCCTCACATGTCCGATAGTAGTTGGAGTCGGCCAGTCTTGTATTGCCTTGATCTTCTCTTCATCGACCTTTAAACATTGCGAACTCACAACAAATCCTAAAAAGACAACTTGATCAGTGCAAAATGTGCATTTCTTTAGATTTGCATAGAGGTTTTCAGCCTTTAGTGTTTCAAGGACCTGTTCGAGATGATTCAAGTGATCTGCAAGGTTAGAGCTATAAATCAAAATGTCGTCGAAATAAACTACTACGAACTTACAGATGTATGCCCGTAAGACATGGTTCATGAGTCTCATGAATGTACTTGGAGCATTAGTGAGTCCAAATGGCATAACCAGCCACTCGTACAAACCTCTCTTGGTTTTAAACGCCGTTTTCCATTCATCTCCTTCCTTCATCCTCACTTGATGATATCCGCTTCTTAAATCGATTTTTGAGAAGATAGTTGCTCCATGAAGCTCATCTAGCATATCGTCGAGCCTCGGGATGGGATGTCGGTATTTGACGGTGATGTTGTTGATGGCTCTAAATCAACGCACATCCTCCAAGTTCCATCTTTTTTTGGCACTAGAAGCACAGGAACAGCACATGGACTTAGACTCTCTCGGATATAGCCTTTAGACATCAAGTCTTGAACTTGTTTTTCCAACTCCTTTGCTTCTGCCGAATTAACCCTATAGGCCGCTCTGTTTGGAAATGGGGCTCCAGGGACTAGATCAATTTGATGTTCGATTCCTCTTGTTGGTGGCAGCCCTGGCGGAATTTCTTCAGGAAATACATTAGAAAATCTGTTAAGTAGCTTTAGAACAACTGGTGGTAATTCTTGTTCTTCTTGACCTGAAAACAAACCTTCCTTGAAGATCATTAGGAGCACCTCTTCTTTTAATTCAAGAGATTTCAAAACAGTATTAGGTGTGATATAAAGATTGGTTTTACTTAGCTTTCTTCCTTTGGACATGGTTTGTTGCATTTCAAATGTTTCTTGAGGTGTCAATGGCGCCAGACTATGCTTCTTGTTGTTGTGCGAGAAGGTATAATGATTGGTCCGCCCATTGTGTAATGCTTCTTTATCAAATTGCCACGGACGCCCTAACAACAAATGTCCAGCTTGCATTGGCACTACGTCACACAAAACTTGATCCGCATACTTACCAATACTGAATGGAATTGTAACTTGCTCGGAAATTTTAAGCTCGGTGTCATCATTCAGCCATTTGAGTCGATAAGGTCGAGGGTGCTTGGTCTTTGGAATTCCTAACTTATCAACTAAATATTTGCTGGCCACGTTAGTACAAGAACCTCCGTCAATAATTAAGCTACATACCTTGGAGTTAATTGTGCAGCGAGAATGAAAAATATTCTCTCTTTGAATAGTTTCGGGTTCAAAAAGAGCGCTGAGTACTCTTCTCGTAACTAACAACTCTCCGGTGTCAGCATAATCCACAATGTCTTCTTCAGACTCTTCTTGCTCATATTCTGCCTCGTCTTGAGATTCATACTCTCCATTTTCTTTGAGAATCATAACTCTCTGATTTGGGCAGTCCCTTGCGTAATATCCTTTTCCCTGACATTTGAAACAAGTTATATCTCTAGTTCGTTGAGTTTGAGTATTACCTTGTTCCGGTTTATTGAATTTAGACGGTTCTGGTGCAGACTTTTTGAATCTAGAATCTGCTTCAACATTCTTTCCTTTGTCTAAAACTTTTTGCGGTTGCTGGTTCCAAACAGGTTTGCTACGGCTTGTTGACATCGTTTTCCTTTTAATGTGTTGCTCAGCCTGAGTAGCTAAGTACAGCAGCTCGTTTAAATCATGGTAAGTCTGTCTCTCCACCTTTCTAGCAATACGATCATGAAGACCATCAATGAACTGTGCCATTAGAGTTTCATCAGAATCTTGACTCTCCAATCTGTTTCGAAGTGTTTCAAACTCGTCAAAATATTCTTCTACGGATCTGGATCCTTGAGTGAGCTTTCTGAATTTCTTTTGCAGCTCTCTATAGTAGTATGCAGGGACATATCTCTTCCTCATAGCAAATCTCATATCTGCCCAAGTAGTAATTTGTCCATGTCTATGCCTTCTTCTCTCGGACACGTCTCTGTCCCACCATGCTAAGGCATTTTCACTAAGTTGAGCTGCAGCTAGAGACACCTTTCTTTGATCAGAATAATTGTAATGTTCAAAGATATACTCCATACGCCTTTCCCAGTCAAGATAAGCATCATGATTAACTTTTCCAGCAAAAGTGGGTGCAGTGAGCTTGATGTCATTATTTCTGTGTCGTGCATCTACTTCGCCTTCTCTGTCACGGCACGGTTGCCTTCTCTGCCTTGGTTCAGGGTCTGGTGGTTCTTCTTCCAAGTCAAACTCATCAACATCTTCTAGATTTACTCGGTGTGGGTGGATATTTCTGATACGAGCTCTTCGTGCTGGTGGTGGCGGTTGCTCAATTCGAGTTATGCGCTCTCCTAGGGTCTGTAGCTGAGTTTGAATAGCAGCAAGAGCTTGAGCCAAATCATTAGCTCCCTGATCTCCCATATCTCGAGTTTTTCCTGTCTCTCAACTCAAACAAAATAGATCAAATGCAAAGGGAAACTGAAAGACACAATAAACACAATCGCAACTTTGATGAAGAATCTGTTAATCCTAACAGCGACTGTACTCAGAAATTAATCTCGAAAAAATATCAAAACACATCCAAAATTTCCGAAACCAATTTTAACAAATATTAGACTCGTTCTAAGTTCAGATGCAACTGGTCTCGTGATTTTATCACACGCCAATTATTTATGAAAATTCAGACAATATTGCAGACGAAAACAGCTTAACATCCGAAATTAAGGAGATGAACAGACACACACAAAACAAATTAAACTGAAGTAAAAAGGAATAGATAAACCTGATTAGGAGCGTTTAAGCTCTGATACCAGATGATATAGGAACCCAAATGAATCGGATCCTAAATGATAGATTGATGGAGGAATTGCTGCTGGACTAAGGTCACTCTCAACAGTTCCGATTGAATGGATGGTGAAGTGGTTCGATGGTGAAGCTGTTGTTGGACTAAGGTCACTCTCAACAGATTCAAAGGGATGAACGGACGTGATAGTGGATTGAGAGACGCCACACAGATCTGTGAAAGGATCTATGATAAGTCTAATACACTCTAAGCTTCAAGGATTCACACACAAAAAGTTTAGAAGACAAAATATTTCCTTCCCAGAAATATCAAAGAGAAAACTCTCAAGTTTCTTTTCTAAAAATCAGACTGAATCTGAAAAATGGTCCAACACAAAATAATTAAAAGACAAGTGATAGTCTGCATGAAGGAGAGAGAAAGAGACAACATTAAAATCAGAGTTTGAAAATTCAAACTGTCTCTTGAACTCCTTGGCGAAATGTGTTGTTGGGCTTATGGAAAATCAACTAAATGGGCCGATGATAATGCGATCCATTTGCCTCGTTAAAAACCTTACCAACGAAACCCCTTGTGACTAACATTGTTGAAGGGAAAAAGTGCACCAATGGAGCTCATCCCCATTTTGTGTTTTCTTTGGGCCTCTTGAATTTGCTTGGTGATAGTAAAAATAGCAAATTCCTTGTTTCCTTGAAGAACCGGCAAGAAAGGTGTCGTATGACTCTTGTGTAATTCTTGCACGTCTTCTTGCACTCCATTAATGATGAGGCTGTTCATGGACTTGATAAATTCCTCTCTCACACGCCTTGTTCCAGCTCTTGTTCTTGGTGCTTGTTTCATGGTTGCTATGTGTACAGCTTCTTCCTTTGATCCAGCTGAGCTTGTACTGATGTCCTCATCAAATCTGGTCGAGTGCACCTGTTTGTCCTTTTTCTGCATTGTCTCGGTCACTTGACTTGGTCTAGGACTCGAGTCAAGCACCCATCTTACTGCATTTCGTTTTTTAGGTTGATAGATAAGCATTTCCTTTCTATTTGGCTTGACTTAGTTTTATCTGATCGCATCTTGATTTCTAGCATCACACCCATTTGGATTGACACCTTAGTATTACAATGACAATGCTAGGGAATTGATAAATCCTTCTGTATACACACATCCATAAGTTACATTGTTTTTACTTGGGGATTGCATAACTGACAAGGGATTTACATCCAGTAGGACAAGTTCCTATTGCTAGATTTCCCTTGCCACATAAGTAATCCCTGAGTAAAAACACTATTATCAGGTTCCTCCTTTATAATTTAAGATTTAGTTTTTTTGTTTGTTTTAATGTCTTTTATGGACGACCGACTATAGATTAATCGGTTTGGATTCCTCACTTACAACTTAGGTTTTAGTTTTCTTTTTAAATGTAGATGAATCATTGTACATTAAGCGGTTTAATTTTTTATAGTACACCATAAAATTCACCCTTTATGTTATATTTTGGCCACAAAAAAATATATTTTGGTAGTTAAGGCATTATGTTTGTTCTCTATTTTATAATTTAGGGTTTAGTTTTTAGTTTTGTTAAAATCTATAATTTAGAGTTTTGTTAAAATATATATTCTGCATTTTAAAAATATGGACAACTATCTATAAATAAAATGTCCATATGTTTCTAGAAAAATATCCATTTGTTTCTGAGCAAAAAATTAATGGACAAACTTTATGAACATAACATGTCTATGTGTTTTCATGGACTAAAAATTCGTTTTAGTCATAAAGGGTAAAATTGTCATAAATTGTCACTATAACATTACTGTGTCAAATTTACTATAGCAAATGGCTTTTTAAGAAATTCACTTGTCAAAAGTAGCAGTTTCAGTAAATCTTCCTTTAAAAAGTTATTACAGAAAAGCCACAAAAATCAAAATGGCTTTCGAAAAAAGCCACATTCCAAATGCCACTCGCAAAAAGCCACTTTGTTCACGTAAAAGACGATTTTGCACTTTCAGCATCTGAATTTTTTTGTTTTGAGTTTATTTTAAATTTGGTACACGGGCTTTCATAGACAACTATATATTATGTTTTTTGTCCACATGACGATTTTGTTTGGATAACTACAATTAGAATATGGTTTTCAATCCTAGTGACATCAATTTTTCCGTTCTTACTCCAAGACTTTGATTTTCATATACACAACAAATTATTCGATTCGGGTTCTTCATTCACAATTTAGGGTTTAATTTTTTTAAATATATTTTATTATGTTAGTAGGTTTGAGTTTCTCATTTATAATTTAAAGTTTACCTTTTTTGTTAAGATTATCTTTTATGTGCAACCGACTGTATATTAATGAGTTTGGATTCCTCATTTATAATTTATGGTTTATTTTATTTATTTATTTATTTATTGATGACCGACTGAACATTAATCTGTATGGGTTTTTTCCTTTACAATTTAGCATTTAGTTTTCTTTTTTAAATGTCTTTAATGGACGACCGACTGTACATAATCGGTTTGGGTTCCTCAATTATGATTTAGGGTTTAGTTTTTTTTGGTTTTAATGTCTTTTATGTATGACCGACTGTACATTAATCGGTTTGGGTTCCTCTTTTATAATTTAGGGTTTAGTTTTTTTGTTTGCTTTAATGTCTTTTATGGACGATCGACTATACATTAATCGGTTTGGGTTCTTCAATTACAATTGAAGGTTTTTTTCCTTTTAATGTCTTTTATGTATGATCGACTGTACATTAATCGGATTGGATTCCTTTTTTATATTTTAAGGTTTAGTTTTATTTATTGAATGTTATAGACAACCGATTGTAAATTAATCGGTTTGGGATCCTCCTTTACAATTTAAGGTTTAGTTTTTTGTTTGTTTTAATGTTTTTTTATGGACGACCGATTATACATGAATCGGTTTGGATTCCTCCTTTACAATTTAGGTTTTAGTTTTCATTTTAAAGGTGGAAGAATGATTGTATATATATTTTATTAATGTTTTCTATGTATCACCGACTGTCCATTAATCGGTTTGGGTTCCTCCTTTATAATTTAAGATTTAGTTTTTTTGTTTGTTTTAATGTCTTTTATGGACGACCGACTATACATTAATCGGTTTGGATTCCTCACTTACAATTTAGGTTTTAGTTTTCTTTTTAAATGTAGACGAATCATTGTACATTAAGCGGTTTAATTTTTTATAGTGCACCATAAAATTCACCCTTTATGTTATGTTTTGGCCACAAAAAAGTTATATTTTGGTAGTTAAGACATTATGTTTGGGTTCTTTACTATATAATTTAGGGTTTAGTTTTTAGTTTTGTTAAAATCTATAATTTAGATTTTTGTTAAAATATACATTATGCATTTTAAAAATATGGACAACTATCTATAAATAAAATGTCCATAAGTTTCTAGAAAAATATCCATTTGTTTCTGAGCAAAAAATTAATGGACAAACTTTATGAACATAACATGTCTATGTGTTTTCATGGACTAAAAATTCGTTTTAGTCATAAAAGGTAAAATTGTCATAAATTGTCACTATAACATTACTGTGTCAAATTTACTATAGCAAATGGCTTTTTATGAAAGTCACTTGTCAAAAGTAGCAGTTTCGGTAAATCTCCCTTTAAAAAGTTATTACAGAAAAGCCACAAAAATCAAAATGGCTTTCGAAAAAAGCCACATTCCAAATGCCACTCGAAAAAAGCCACTTTGTTCACGTAAAAGACGATTTTGCACTTTCAGCATCTGAATTTTTTTGTTTTGAGTTTATTTTAAATTTGGTACACGGGTTTTCATAGACAACTATATATTATATTTTTTGTCCACAGGGCGATTTTGTTTGGATAACTACAATTAGAATATGGTTTTCAATCCTAGTGACATCAATTTTTCCGTTCTTACTCCAAGACTTTGATTTTCATATACACAACAAATTATTCGATTCGGGTTCTTCATTCACAATTTAGGGTTTAATTTTTTAAATATATTTTATTATGTTAGTAGGTTTGAGTTTCTCATTTATAATTTAAAGTTTACCTTTTTTGTTAAGATTATCTTTTATGTTCAACCGACTGTATATTAATGAGTTTGGATTCCTCATTTATAATTTATGGTTTATTTTATTTATTTGTTAATTTATTTATTGATGACCGACTGAACATTAATCGGTTTGGGTTTTTTCTTTTACAATTTAGGGTTTAGTTTTCTTTTTTAAATGTCTTTAATGGACGACCGACTGTACATAATCGGTTTGGGTTCCTCAATTACGATTTAGGGTTTTGTTTTTTTTTGGTTTTAATGTCTTTTATGTATGACCGACTGTACATTAATCGGTTTGGGTTTCTCTTTTATAATTCAGGGTTTAGTTTTTCTGTTTGCTTTAATGTCTTTTATGGACGATCGACTATACATTAATCGGTTTGGGTTCCTAAATTACAATTGAAGGTTTTTTTCCTTTTAATGTCTTTTATGAATGATCGACTGTACATTAATCGGCTTGGATTGTTTTTTACAATTTAAGGTTTAGTTTTATTTATTGAATGTTATGGACAACCGATTGTACATTAATCGGTTTGGGATCCTCCTTTACAATTTAAGGTTTAGTTTTTTGTTTGTTTTAATGTTTTTTTATGGACGACCGACTATACATTAATCGGTTTGGATTCCTCCTTTACAATTTAGGTTTTAGTTTTCTTTTTAAAGGTGGAAGAAAAATTGTATTTTTTTTTGTTTTAATGTTTTCTATGTATGACCGACTGTCCATTAATCGGTTTGGGTTCCGCCTTTATAATTTAAGATTTAGTTTTTTTGTTTGTTTTAATGTCTTTTATGGATGACCGACTCTAGATTAATCGGTTTGGATTCCTCACTTACAACTTACGTTTTAGTTTTCTTTTTAAATGTAGACGAATCATTGTACATTAAGCGGTTTAATTTTTTATAGTACACCATAAAATTCACCCTTTATGTTATATTTTGGCCACAAAAAAATTATATTTTGGTAGTTAAGGCATTATGTTTGGGTTCTCTATTTTATAATTTAGGGTTTAGTTTTTAGTTTTGTTAAAATCTATAATTTAGATTTTTGTTAAAATATACATTCTGCATTTTAAAAATATGGACAACTATCTATAAATAAAATGTCCATATGTTTCTAAAAAAATATTCATCTGTTTCTGAGCAAAAAATTAATGGACAAACTTTATGAACATAACATGTCTATGTGTTTTCGTGGATTAAAAATTCATTTTAGTCATAAAGGGTAAAATTGTCATAAATTGTCACTGTAACATTACATTGTCAAATTTACTGTAGCAAATAGCTTTTTATGAAAGTCACTTGTCAAAAGTGACAGTTTCGGTAAATCTTCCTTTAAAAAGTTATTTACAGAAAAGCCACAAAAATCAAAATCACTTTCGAAAAAAGCCACATTCCAAATGCCACTCGCAAAAAGCCACTTTGTTCACGTAAAAAGACAATTTTGCCCTTTCAGCATCTGAATGTTTTTTTTTGGTTTTAATGTCTTTTATGTATGACCGACTGTACATTAATCGGTTTGGGTTCCTTTTTTATAATTCAGGGTTTAGTTTTTTTGTTTGCTTTAATGTCTTTTATGGACGATTGACTATACATTAATCGGTTTGGGTTCCTCAATTACAATTGAAGGTTTTTTTCCTTTTAAAGTCTTTTATGTATGATCAACTGTACATTAATCGGATTGGATTCCTTTTTTAAAATTTAAGGTTTAGTTTTATTTATTGAATGTTATGGACAACCGATTGTACATTAATCGGTTTGGGATCCTCCTTTACTATTTAAGGTTTAGTTTTTTGTTTGTTTTAATGTTTTTTTATGGACGACCGACTATACATTAATCGGTTTGGATTCCTCCATTACAATTTAGGTTTTAGTTTTCTTTTTAAAGGTGGAAGAATGATTGTACATCAAGCGGTTTAATTTTTTATAGTACACCATAAAATTCACCCTTTATGTTATATTTTGGCCACAAAAAAATTATATTTTGGTAGTTAAGACATTACGTTTGGGTTCTCTTTTTTATAATTTAAGGTTTAGTTTTTAGTTTTGTTAAAATCTATAATTTAGAGTTTTGTTAAAATATACATTCTGCATTTTTAAAATATGGACAACTATCTACAAATAAAATGTTCATATGTTTCTAGAAAAATATCCATGTGTTTCTGAGCAAAACATTAATGGACAAACTTTATGAACATAACATGTCTATGTGTTTTCGTGGACTAAAAATTCGTTTTAGTAATAAAGTGTAAAATTGTCATAAATTGTCACTGTAACATTACTGTGTCAAATTTACTGTAGCAAATGGCTTTTTATGAAAGTCACTTGTCAAAAGTGGCAGTTTCGGTAAATCTCCCTAATTTAAATTGAAGGTTTTTTCTGTTTCACCAAAGCATCTCATTCTTTCTTTTTCTTAATACTTTCATTCTTTTAATTAAATGAAAGTATGTTAAACTACTTTTTCTTAATTTGGAAGAAAGAATCATATACTTTAAATGACTTAGGTGGTTTGCTTTTCTTAATTTAAATTGAAGGTTTTTTCTGTTTCACCAAAGCATCTCACTCCTAATATTGTTTTCTCGACTTCTTCTCCTTTTCTCTCTTTTAATTTTTAGTCAAATTTGGTCTGCGTCAGCTCTCATCAAACACGAGTTCTCTTGTTCAGGTAATTTTCTTATATGTTTCTAAAATTTAATTTGGTTTCTTCTGTTTTAGATTTTTGTTTTAGAATCATCTATAGAGAAAATATTTAGGTTTTACGATTAGTTTTACCTTCAAGTCTTGCTTTATGTTAGTTTAAATTTATCACATTCTACCTTTATAAAAAAAAAAAGTCTTGCTTTATGCAAGATCTCACTCATGAATTTATAGTTTAGAAGCCTAACCAAGTTACCAATTTAATATGTCTTGTAGTAAGGTTCGTTTATCTCAATTTCAGCTCTTCAAGGTACTTAGTCTCAGTTGGCATATTGGTCTTTCATTTTATGCGAAGGTTGATCTACTTTCTACTTGCAATATATTTTTTGGATAAAACCTGAGCGTGTCAAAAAAACACTAAATATATTTCGAGAATACTAAATATAAATGTTTTTCGCTGTAAATCTCTGTCTTCATGCCATGTGTAATCTAACCTTGTTTTCCTCCCACTATTTGACAATTATATGTTCAATTTTTGAACTAATCTTGTTGTTTAAATACCTACTTGAACGTCGAAGAATCTTCAAAAAATTATCACGCTAATTCTAAGGCTGTACACATTTTTTCAACCACTTGCCTTTTACTCATTTGCATGAGACTTACTGTAACGACCTAGCATTGGGATTTTAGAGTTTGTATGCATGGATGAGTAAAACGGGGTTGTTTATGAAGGTTATAATATTTTCTAAGTGTTATTATTTTATTCTTCCTTAGTCGTTAATAAAAGAGTTGATTTTGGACTACATTTTGTTAAAATGTTTGGAAGTCCAACGTCCAACGTCACACTCTCTCCTATTGAGATCTCGCATGCTAAATAGTAGATATTCCTAAGAAATTTGAACGATTTTACCCTTTATTTTGTGAAGAGAAATTGTTTGATACACGAAAACAGTTTTAGGTACACGAAAATAGTTTTTGGTACACGGAAACATAAATTTTTCGTGGATAAAACATAGTATAGAGAGTGACGTCTATAGTGTACTATAGACGAAAATACTAAACAAAATTTATAAATAATTTGTACAAAAATAAAATACAAAACATTTGTACAAAGACATTTTAAAAAAACTAAACCTTAAATTGTAAATAAGGAATCCAAACCGATTAATGTACAGTCGATGGTCTATAAAAAATATTTTTTAAAAAAATAAACCATAAACTATAAATAAAAAACCCAAATAAAATTCAATCAGTCTCGTGGACAAAATATATAGCATAAACGCTAGTGGGCAAAATAAAACAGATAGAAAACAAAAGTTCATCTGATGTAAGGGCAAAATCATCTTTTTACACAAAAAAATAATGACTTTTTCGAGGGACTTTGTAAAAATGGTTTTTTTCCGAGTGGCATAGGTGAAATAGTGGCTTTTTGAAATTAATTTTTTAATTTATAGGCAATTTTTGTTTGTGTCAACTCTCATCACGTGTTTTCTTGTTCATGTAATAAGAATTTAATTTGGTTCCTATGTTTTAGAGTTTGGTTTTGTTTCTTTTTTTTTTTTGGTTGAAATTTCTTGGTTTTGTTTCTTCTTACCTCTCTTTGTTTTTCCTTACTTTTATTTTAGAAACAATGTTTTTCGTTTAGTCTTTGTTATCACCAGAAAAGGTGAACTTATATTATCTTTATAGCACATATAAAGTTGCATGCTTTATTTCCTTGTATTATTAAGTTTTGGATTTTGTTATATGAAAAAATATTCACATGCAGTAATGTAAAAATATATTTTAACTATAAATGTTTTGTGTTTTAATATAAATCTATAATAATAAAACTGTTAATAACAGTTAATAAAAATAATATTTTAACGATTTACTATACATATATATATATATATATTTAATGTGAATTCCATCATTTAAAACGTATTTTGGTATTTGCATATGCAATGCGTGAGTGTCTCGCATAGAATAATATATCCAAGATTGATGTGTCATATAAAATTCCTCATGGCCAATTGTAAGATTTAATTAAAAATATGAAATTCCAATATTGCTTTGTTTTACCATTTCGAATTTGTGATATTTGACTCTGGCGATTATGCATGTTCATCAATAGTACGTAGCTTGATTCTTATTTTTTTTTTTTTAAGCTGGAGTTATGGCTGGAGAACTTGTGTCGTTTGGAATACAAAAGCTTTGGGACCTATTAAGCCAAGAATACGAGCGATTTCAGGGAGTCAAAGATCAAGTTAGTAGACTAAAACGTGATCTAAACTTGTTAAGCTCTTTTCTAAAAGATGCATATGCAAAGAAACATACAAATGCAGTGGTGAGAGAAGTTGTTGAAGAGATACAGGAAATTTTTTATGACGCAGAAGATATAATTGAGACATATCTTCTCAAGGAAAGACTCGGAAAAACAAATGGAATCAAGATGAGGATCAAAAGATTTGCTTGCATTATTCCAGATCGCAGGAGACATGCATCAGATATTGAAAGCATACGTAAGAGGATCTCTGATGTGATCCGAGATATGCAGAATTTTGGAGTACAACAGGCTATCGCCGATGATGGGTATATGCAACCTCTAGGTGATAGACAAAGGGCAATGCGACAAACATTTCCTATGGACTACGAAAGTGATTTTGTGGGGTTGGAGGCAAATGTTAAGAAATTGGTTGGATATTTTGTGGAGGAAGATGATGTTCAAGTGGTTTCCATAACCGGGATGGGTGGTCTGGGCAAAACCACCCTTGCTAGGCAAGTTTTTAATCATGAGAAAAAAGTTTGATAGACTTGCATGGGTGTGTGTTTCACAAGATTTTACCCGGATATCTGTTTGGCAAACGATCCTACAGAGTCTCACATCTAAAGAAAGAAAAGACGAAATCGCGAAGATGAAAGAAGCTGACCTCCAGGGTGAACTCTTTCGACTGTTGGAAACGTCTAAATCATTAATTGTTATTGATGACATATGGAAAGAGGAAGATTGGGACTTAATCAAGCCGATATTTCCACGGAAAAAAAGTGAACACACTCTAGACATGGTTAATAAAGAAATATCATACTCAGCTAGCACTTTGTGTTTATTTATTTTATTTTTTGCAGGTTGGAAGGTGTTGCTTACTTCTCGAAATGAGAATGTTGCAGTTCGTATAAATACAACACATATCAACTTAAAACCAGACTTCCTAACCACTGAAGACAGTTGGGAACTTTTTCAAAGGATAGCACTTGCTAGAAACGATGCATCCGGTAAGCATTCAATGAAGAGTTATAATGCTGATCAGATTAAGCACAATCTTCTTAGCCCCAAATAAACATCTCTTTTCTTTTTAGTTCCTTTTCAAAAAAAAATTCCAAATAAACTATCTTGGTTTTGTATTCTATATGTAGCATAATTTAATATAGTGATGATATTGTGCAGAATTTAAGATTGATGAGGAAATGAAAGAGATAGGCAAGGAAATGGTCAAACATTGTGGAGGACTACCATTGGCTGTCAAAGTTTTAGGAGGTTTGTTTCCTGCAAAATACACATTGCATGATTGGAAAAGACTATCTGAGAATATTGCATCTCATATAGTGGGAGGAAGAACTGATTTCAATGACTACAAGAATAGTTCAATTAACTATGTATTGTCTCTGAGCATTGAAGAATTGCCTAGTTATTTGAAGCACTGCTTCCTCTACATTGCTCACTTTCCAGAAGATTATGCCATATATGTGGAGAAATTGTCTTATTACTGGGCTGCAGAAGCAATACCAAGGCCTAGGGGTTATGATGGAGCGACCATTAGAGAGGTCGCAGATGGATACATAGAAGAATTGGTGAAGAGAAACATGGTTATTTCTGCAAAGTTGACTTCGAGATTTAAGACATGCCAATTGCATGATATGATGAGAGAAGTTTGTGTGCGAAAAGCTGAAGAAGAGAATTTCGTAGATATTGTTGGTACTGCAAACTCTCAGTCTCCTTGTAAGTCTCGCAGAATCGCAGTACATCGGCGTGGTGAATCATATGATCCAAAGGGGATGATGAAGAATCCAAAACTTAGATCTCTCTTGTTTATAAATGATCCGAAGGGGGTGATAAATGCGTGGATGCCATGGGATTTATTGTTTGCAAGGTTACAGTTGTTGAGGGCGTTAGATCTCTCTTATACCAGGTTTGAAGGAGGGAAGGTACTCTCTAGCATTGGGAAGCTCATCCACTTGAGATATTTGAGTTTATATGAGGCAGAGGTAACTCATCTACCTTCTTCTATGCGGAATCTGAAGCAGCTGCTCTATCTAAACCTAGATGTATCGCTCGGTTCTCCATTCTACATCCCCAATAATGTCTTGAGCGAGATGCGAGAATTGATATACCTATGTTTACCTTTGAGTATAGATGATAAGGTAAAGATGGAATTGAATAATCTAGTCAACCTGGAGACATTGGAGAATTTCTCAACAAAGCATAGCAATGTGAGGGGTCTTCACCAAATGAAAAGGATCCAGACTCTTTCAATCAAATTCAGTGGCAGATGTACAATGGAAACTCTATCTTCATCTCTAAGTGAATTGAGTCGCTTGGAAAATCTTACTATACGTGGTTCCATGAATAATGAAGAAGGATTTGTTTTGGATTGCGTTCATCTCAAACATCTGACGTTGAGGCACATATATATGCCTAATGAGCAACATTTCCCTTCTCACCTTACAACCTTGAGAAACTAGAAAATTGTCGTTTGGAGCAGGATCCAATGCCAATTCTTGAGAAACTGCTTCAGTTGAAAGAGGTTTATTTATTTTCTCAATCTTTCAGTGGGAAGAGAATGGTTTGTTCGGGTGGTGGGTTTCCTCAGTTGCAGAAGCTAGTGTTAGATGGACTATCAGAATTGGAAGAGTGGATAGTAGAAGAAGGCTCCATGCCCCTTCTTCATACTCTCACCATCGATTATTGTATGAAGTTAAAGGAGCTTCCTGATGAGCTGAGATTTATCACTTCCTTGAAAGAATTACATATCATTGAAGCTCCTTTGCAATTTAAGGAGAAATTGTCGATAGGAGGAGAAGACTTCTACAAAGTTCAACACATTCCTCTTTTGAAAATCACAAAGGAGGAAGAATCCGATTCCGATTAGACAAACAGGTAAATATATATTCCAATTAAAAGAAAATGAGGATGGCTTGATTCATTGTTGTTTGATGCAAAACAAATTTGATTTTCTACTTCGTCTTTGGTAATTACCTTATAATATATATTTTTTTTTCAACAGGCAAATCCCTTATGAAGCAAATATCTCCTCCGCTGAGTTGTGAGAGTATATAATAATCTCTTAAGCATTTGTTTTTATGTGTCTTTGGTTCCCAATAAAACGTTTGCCTTCTGTTCGACTATACAATTCAGAAGAACAAAATTCAGTTATTGCTTCTCTTTGTTTTTTGTTGTTGTTGTTTTAAATACAATCCAAGGTTTGTCTCAGACTCTCATGAAGCAGTTGTTAAAATGAATTTGTTGTTCAGTTTTATTTCGGTATGAAACTTGCCTTTGTTCATCTCTTGTCAATGATACTGGACAATTTCATTATGATGACATGAGAGTGGTCTAGTGGATGATGCAGTGAACATGTTCAACAAATTGTCTAAGTGAGATTTGATCTCATGCACAGTTTTGGTCTGTGATGAGTGCACCAATAAATCACTCTTCTCGCTTAGTCTTCTTCCTCCTCTGCCTTATTATTCATCCATTTGCTTAACATATTTGATTTGGTTGATTGTTTGGATATTGTTTAAAATTGAATTAGGCTTTATCAGAGAATGCTATGACGGCAAAACACACTATACGGGTTTTTCATTTACTGGGCTATATTCATATGATATCTTCTTATTTCAATTCTCGGTTTGGTTATCTTAATCTGGTTAGTTGAAATCTGCACATATATGATTGAACTTTGTTTGACCATTAATCAGACCAAAAACACTTCTAAACTTTTAACTATAAAATGTTGAATCTGAGCTTTGGTATTGATATTTGAATTGTCTTATTTCCCTGTAGTTCATAGGAGGGTGAGAGCTTCTGTAAGGGGTCGACTTCGAAATGTAGAGGACCTTACCTTGGATACACAGTTACAATTATTGCTTATGTTCAAACTCTGCAGTGGGAAAACATGTTAAGAAAAAAATATATAGTCATAGAGAGAGAGAGAGGAAAAACAATTGCATAGTCATAGAGAGAAAACAGTTGCATTTTCTATGGAAATTAACTTCAATATATATATTTTTTCAACAGGCCAACCCCTTCTGAAGAAAAATATCTCTTCCATTGGATTGTGAGAGTATCTATCCTTTATCCTTTATTGCATATAGGAATCTCTTTAGCATTTGTTTTGATGTGTGTTTGATTCCCAATCAAACTTTTGCCTTATGTTTGACTCCACCATTCAGAAGAACATAATTCAGTAATTTCTTCTCTTTGTTTTGTTTTTGTTTTGGTTGTTTAAAACATAATCCAAGGTTTTTCTCAGGCAAATATTGTTAAAATGAAATTGTGGTTCAGTTTAATTTCGGTATGAAACATGTTTTTGTTCATCTCTTGTCAATGAGACTCGATGGTTTGTTTAGAGTCTTTAGACCTTTGGAAGTGAAGTTTTGGGCAATTTTATTTATGGGTATACATGATGACATGAGTATTGGTCAAGTGGATGATGCAGTGAATGTGTTCGACGAAATGTCTAAGTGGGACTTAATCTCCTGCACAGTTTTGGTCTGTGAGTTTGTCGAAGAAGAAACAACAGAAGATATGGTAAGTAGTTCCATGGATGCCAAACTGATTTTTGTTCTTTGAAGTTGGCTTGAGGCTTAGTTCAACCTCAATATCTGTTTTGTTACGAGTTCAGTTTTGTTAATTGTTAACATCTGCTTTAACTTTTATGTAGTCTTAGGAAAACAATAAAGACTAGTTGCCGGCTTCATCCCATTCCTCTGAGTAGATCTCAATCTTGAAGTCCTCCAAGTTATGCTTCTTATAAATAAATGTCATTTGATTAGTTAACAAGTTATCTGAAAGCCCAGATTCTTAGTTAACTTTACTTAAGCCATTTGATTGTCAGAGGATATGGCTCAATAGTATAATCAGAAGTGATGCAAAACATGGGAGCTAACAACTTTACAAAGAAGAATGTTTGACATCATAAGAATAAACATTTCTATGAGATATTATGTTGATCATTAGCTTTCAGTTCATTAAGATGTCAATATAATCATTTTCTCTTGTCAGACTTAATTAACGTATGGTTTGAGAAACCACTGTAGAGATTGACGTTGCAAAATTTTGTACTTATTTCACGTCAGCGAGAGAACTCTATTGAATATCGTTAATTAAAAATCATGTCCTCTCAAGACTTCCATAATCCCCAAACTAGCCAAAATGAAAGAGTTCTCTGTTCTGGAGCCAGAGTCTGCTGTTTGACTAAACATTTTCTTACAAATTTTGGGAGGTTCGGTGTAGACAAGATATGAGTATGTTAGAGATTCTCCATGAGGACAGGTAAAGAAGACAAAGTTGAGATAACTTGCATTACCATGGCATATGCATAAGAACACAAAAAGTATAGAAACTCTCTTATGCAATCATATGTGGACTGAAAAACCTGGAAAATCTTAATATTTATATATATGCCAAGATTGTCTGATGAGACAACATTTTGCTGTGTTGAAACTCGATCACTGCATGTTTTGTTTCCAAGGGTTATGAGCCTGAAAACTGTGGTTCTCTCTAGAGAAATCCAAGAGTGAAAAGTTTAAGCTTGATATGCAATTTTTTAACCATTTATGCATAGTTGAAGAAATCTTTCAATGTTCTCAAATTATGAATAAAAAGCCTGACTACATAAACCGTCCTAGTCCTTGACAAATGAGAAGTACAATATGTAAAAGCAAGCCATTTGAAATTATGTTAGTCTTATCAAGTGTGGCATGAGTAAAATTTGTCCATGTTTCTTTTTTCTTTATCATTGTTGTCCCATATTTTTCTTTCCTTATTATTTTTATTATTGGTTTGGATGTTCTACTTCTTTCTTTTCTTTTATATTTATATTAAAACAAGTTATTTTATACCTTTTTAACAGATTAATTCAAAATCACTAATTAAATTCGTTATTATATAATCTATGTATACGTTATTAAAAGTACAATATTTAATAAATCTAGAACATTATGTGATTTAGTTTCACTATATAAATATTTTATAATCTAATTCTCTTAAATATAAAATTCTTCTATATAATCTATATATTATTTTAAATGTCATTTTTATATATTATATATATATATACATATTTAAAAATATTTAGAATAAATGGAAATAGTTTTTGTTTAACAGTTTTTTTAATCCAAAAAATTAAAATATATTATACAATTATTATTTTTATTAACTTTTATTATATTTGTTTTTTAATTGATCTATTAAAATTTTAAAAAATTATATGTACCCGAACAAAAAACGTTTCTGGATCCGCTCCTGCCTTTGAGCAGAGTTATAGTTACTTTTTAGTAAAAAAAAAGTTATACAACTGTTTCTGCTGACGAGATAATATGAATGCTCTGTAAAACACAATGAGTCGACAATGCATATAAAGGTTGACATGGAAATAAGTATAGAAGTCGTTCTTATCAATGTAAGGTGGCTATTTATCAAAAAAAAAAGAAATGAACAATGTAAGGTGGCTAAGCTGTTGATTCGAGGGTAGGTGATCTGTTAATTCGTGACTGTATATTTATTTTTATCAATGTTGTAAAAAACGCTATACGCTAGACGTACCGTAAGGCACTGTATAGCGTATAGATGTATATACGGCCGTTTATACGGAAACTCTACGGTAAATATTTTTTTTAGAAAAAAATATATATAATATATAAATATTATATATGTATATATAATTATTTTTTATGTATATATAGTTATATACACATATGACTCATATGTGGGTCAAAAGTTTATGTCATTTATATGAAAAGTTCCAAACTATCTACGAAGAGAACATGATCATGTTTGAAAATTATACAAATTCATTTCAAAAAATCAATCACAAACGATACAAACAACCAAACAAAAATAAAAACAATACACAGTTTAAATCATAAAACAAAACATTAGTGCATCAAACCCCAAGAGTATTAAAGGATACCTGAAGTGGAATAACCGAAGAAGATTGTGAATGGGAACCAAGAGTATTAGAGAGTAGGAAACGAAACGTTTTAGAGAAAAGAAGTTTTCGAAAAAATTAATAAGTAGGTCATCTCCTAATTACCTTTTTAGTGTTAACTTATTTTTGTTCAAGGACTTTACAAAAAAAAACGAAAACTGTATATACAGTACCATTTATACACCGTATAAATGGTGTATATATGGCTGTATTGTGTTCAGCGCACAAATTAACTGTACAGTATATATACAATACGGTCTACTAATATATAAGGTATATATGCCATATATACGGCCGTACATGCCGTATTTTAGAACATTAATTTTTATATACATCCAAATGGGTGACATGGTTGTAAATATTTTGCACTCTTTTTCCACCAATTTCATGTACTAAAAATGGGGTATTCGATAGATGAAATTTAACCTGGGGCTAGGCTAATATAAATCTATAAAAGATGACGACTAGAGCGGAGAAGTTCAATTATGCTAAATCAATAATTTAAACAATTATCTAAATTAAGGATAAGAGTCCAAAGCTTACTAAATATCCAGTGAAGAAAAACACTCCAAAAACCTGTTCAATGGAAGAATAATAAGAGACAAAATAAAGATGAATATAATACTAACCAAACTACACTAATAAAGCTTACTGTTATTCATTTCACCTTAATTTTTTTTTCGTCAACCCTTATATCTCTATTCTCATATTTCTTGTGCATGAAATTATTCTCTCATATTTCTTGTGTTTGAAAAGGAAGAATTTTTGGACGGCTGACTCCAACTCATCCTCATCTTGGTTATGGAATTCTCTCCTTAATCTTAGGCCTATTGCTAAGCAATTTATCACTTGCTCGTTAGGGGATGGAAAGCTTGCAAGTTTTTGGTATGATTCTTGGTGTTCCCTGGGACCTTTGAGAGATTACTTGGGAAGACAGGGACCCAGGGTTTTGAGGATCTCTCGAACAGCAACAGTAGCAGAAAGATGTAGGGGAACCACCTGGAGACTACCATCTCGTCGATCAAGATTGCCGAGACTGGAAACTCTTAGAGACTGTCTCACTTTGACTCAGCCTCCCTTGGACTCTAGAGGATTAGACACTTACAATTGGAAAACTGGAGACAGAGTGGAGAGTAAGTTCTCAGCAAGTCGAACTTGGGAGATTTTGAGACCTCGGGCTGAAGAAGTCACATGGTTTGATGCAGTGTGGTACAAAGGCAATGTCCCAAAACAAGCTTTCACATTCTGGGTCACTACTCTAGATCGGCTTCCTGTTAGGGTTAGGCTGCACAGATGGGGAGTTGCTCCTTCCCCGAACTGCTGCACCTGCAATAAGCTTCCAGAGACCAGACATCATCTGTTTCTGCACTGTGAGTTCTCCTCCCAGATTTGGAATCAATCGTTGCACAGATTAGGTCTTCCAAGCTTCTTATTTGCAGATTGGTCTTGCCTCATATCTTGGCTCTCATCAAGATCTCCAAGGATCCCGACAAAGCTGAAACGCATTGTTGCCCAAACTACGGTCTTCATGATTTGGAGGGAAAGAAATAATAGGCTCCACAACAACTCATCCGCGACTGTGGCTGAAGTTAACAAGTTAATCGACCGCTCGATTAGGGACACGCTCTTGGCCAGACGAAAGAGGAAAGGCTTCGGCACCCTCCTTTCACTTTGGTTCACCTACACATAAGCAACGATCTCTGTTTATGTTCTGTCTATGCTCCTGTTAGGTTTTTTCTATTTTTTTGCCTTCTGAAGCTCTTGTAAGATAAAACATTCCATTTTGGTAATATAATTCACATTTTATCAAAAAAAAAAAAAAACTATTCTCTCTTATTATTCATTTCACCTGAATATTCTTTATTTTATATTTTTTTGGTCAACATTTATCTCTCTATTCTGTCCTATTTTGTGTACATGAAACTACTCTCTCTTGTAACCATATAAATCATAACCAATCATTAACTGTCCTTTCTCCTAAATTTGTTAAGAAACATGTTTATTTTTCTTAAAAGTACTGAAAAAGGATGAAGAGACTAGCTAAGTGCTATGAACCTTTTCTCTATAGTCCAAATTAGTAACCCAACAATAACTTAGCAAATTAAGCACGACAGCTAAACACATGAAATGTGGATATGAAACATGCACGTCACTTCCCTATGTACCATCACGTGTTTATTTATATTCGCTCACATACTCTATTACTCTCACACTCTCTATATATAAGTCCTCCAGAGATTTGTGAAGCCATAATATATACCCTCTTCCTTGACTCCTTTACTTATAAATTTTTAATTTTTTTGTTAGATACTTGAAATATTTATCTTTGTTCCATGGAGAGTTCGTTCAAAGAGTTGAGAAAAGGTGCATGGACTGCTGAAGAAGATAGTCTCTTGAGGAAATGCATTGACAAGTATGGAGAAGGCAAATGGCACCAAGTTCCTTTAAGAGCTGGTATGTTATTTACACACACACATATATATATGTCAGTACGAATATTCGTCATTCTCTAAATTTAATATTCGAAAAATTAAATAATACCCAGGATACACGAATGATTGGTTTTCTTTTTGTTTTAATGAAGAAATCATAGTTTTATGTATTAAAGGTTGTTTTATTGAAAAATTATTTATGCTGCTCGTATTTATGTTGGACCTAAACGAAGATTTTTACTTAACTTTAGAAAAGTAATGACGAAAAAATAACGATGCCAAGTTGCCAATTAACCTTCAATCATTAAATTATTTTTACTGGTTTGTCTTCTTGTAAATAAATACGTTGAAAATTTCTGTATGAACACGTTTTTATGTGTTGGAACACTTCACTAATTCTATTGGTTTGCACAGATTCTTCTTGATAAAATATACAATGAGACAAAAACAGTCTTAGTAACTATTACTAATATCAATTATTGGTTTTGTAGGGCTAAACCGATGCAGGAAAAGTTGTAGACTAAGATGGTTGAACTATTTGAAGCCAAGTATCAAGAGAGGAAGATTTAGCTCTGATGAAGTTGATCTTCTCCTTCGTCTTCATAAGCTTTTAGGAAATAGGTATTGTTTACTTGATACTAATTATTTCGGGAGTTATAAGTTTAATACTAATAGTAATAACTCATATTGTTTTACATTAATGTTTAGGTGGTCCTTGATTGCTGGTCGATTGCCTGGTCGGACCGCTAACGATGTCAAGAATTATTGGAATACTCATTTGAGTAAAAAACATGAAACATGTTGTAAGTTTAAGATTAAAAAGAAAAAAATTACTTCATCTCCTACCATACCAGTCCAAAAAATTGATGTTTTTAAGCCTCGACCTCGATCCTTCTCGATTAACAATGACTCTAGCCTGCCAAAAGTTGACGTTGTTCCTCAATGCTTTGGACTCAATAACAATAATTTTTGTGAAAATAGTATCACATGTAACAAAGATGAGGAGAAAGCTGAGCTTGTGAATGATTTAATTGATGGAGACAATATGTGGTTGGAGAGCTTATTGAAGGAGAACCAAGAAGTGGATGCGATGATTCGAGAAGCGACGGTAATACAAAAAGGGGCCACCTTGGCCTTTGACGTTGAGCAACTTTGGAGTATGTTCGATGGAGAGTTCGAATAGTGTTGGACCTTGGTTATGTAGCTGTAGGCACTTCCATTATGCAAAGATGATGCAAAGTTAATAAATTAAATGAAATGAAATTAAAATAAAATAAATTAAATTAGTCGATGCGGCTACTAAACAAATAACATAGCGACCAGTCGCTGAGATTGATCGATAGTCTTTGCAACTAACAAACAAACAATATAACAACCAGTTGCTGCAACTAGTACTATGAAACAAACAACATAACGTGTAGCTGGTTTTGGTCGTTGGTCTTTGTCGCGGGTCGCACTTGCGGATGACTGCCAAACGAACAGTGTAACACGTCGATCGCCACCGGTCGTGGGTCTTCTTGCTCTCTCTCTCGGCCCGTGAGCCTCCACTCTTATCCGACAACCGGTAGTTTTTCCCAAAAGGCTAGAAAGACTTTTACTATGCCTACAAATCACCACATGATTTTCCTCCATGTTTTGGCTTCACTCACATGGTATCGGAAAATAACTTTCCAGTAGGTAACCAATCTTTAAATTGCAACATCTACAACACACAACACACTCATCAATTTCTCTCCCGAATTTCTCGATGAGACCATTGTTTCCCAAAAATGGTCCCTAAACGTGGATGGATCATCGTCCAAACAAGGATCCGGTGTCAGAATCCGACTTACCGCCCCTATGAGAAAGATAATTGAATGATCATTAGACTCAACTTTGATGCCTTGAACAATGAGTCTGAGTACAAGGCACTCATAACCGGACTTTGATTAATTAGCCCACGGACTCGGAGTATGGAAAATCAACATCTTTAGCTATTTTTAACATGTCACTAACTAGTTCCATAATGAATACAAGGCTAAGTAAGAACGCACAGAAGCCTCCCTCCAGCTCGTCCGAGAGCAGAAAATTTAGATGTTTTGAGCTCATCCAATTACTACGAGGCGAAATACCTCGGCGGACGCGCTGGCAGCCCTAGCTTCAACATTTGACCCTTCCGTCAAATAGATTATACCTGTTAAAGGAATAAAAAAACAAAGAACTAATGAGGCCCCTAAAAACGCTTCTATCAACGAAGTTTCGGCTGGGACACAACATGAGCCCGAATCAAACCAACTTGATGAAACTGAGGAATAAACTCTAGATCATAACGCTCCGGACCAAGGGCAGGATAACCCCAAACCCGAGGAAGAAATCGACTGGAGAATCCCATTTATCGAGTACATCACCAGTGGCACCCTACCTCCCGGCAAGTGGGAAACACGTAAACTAAAAGCAAAAAGTGCATGTTACAAAAAAGTATTAGCGGGACATATTTACTCTGCACCTTTGGTCAGCAAACCCTCAACCTTATGACCGAGGTGCACGAGGGGCACTGCGGAAGTCATTTCGTAGGACGAACCCTCGTGATAAAAATTAAAAGACAAGGGTACTACTGGCCAACGATGCTCGCAGATTGCGAATCGTATTCCATAAGGTATGACAAATGTCAAAAACACGCACCAATGATAAGCTAACCAGCGCACGAGCTGTTGTCGATTTCAGCTTTATACCCATTCATGAAGTGGTCAATGAATGTGGTAGGACCCTTGGAAGAATCAAAAGCCAAAGGATACCACTACCTTTTGGTCCTCACCGACTATTTCTCTAAATGGGTCGACACCGAACCTCTCATCACCGTCAACCAATGCCATGTGAAAGACCTAATCTGGAGAGACATTATCTGCCATCACGGGTTTCCGTATGAGATAGTGACAGATAATGGAACTAACCTGACCTCGAAGAAATTTAGAGGATTCTTGAAAATATAGAATATCAAACTAACAACGTCTACACCTTGATATCCTCAAGGAAATGGGCAGGCCGAGGCGATAAACAAAACAATATTAAGTAACATAAAGAAAAGGCTAGACATCAAGAAACGAGTGTGGGAAGATGAGATACATGGATTCTTTTAGGCTTGTCGCACCACACCTTGTAAAGCTACAGGCGAGACTCCGTTCTCCTTAGCATATGGGATCAAGGTTGTAGTCCCCACCAAGGTCTCTATAACAGGCGTACGATGCACCCTCTACCCCAAAAACGAGCACCACAATGATAAGATGCTCGAAGCTATGATACAAGCTATGATACAAATCTAAAATTACCAGTGGGCTACCACACGCTTCTATAATTCAAAACTCCAAAAAGGAAGTTCAGCGTGGGCAAGCTGGTCCTAAGAAAAGTGTTCGATAACATGAAAGAGAGGAATACCCAGAAGCTTGGTACTAAATGAGAAGGATCATATCATATCACCGAAATAACGTTTACAAAATCGAGAAATTCCAAAACGGGGTGCATGAAAAGCGGCCATGGAACATCATGAACCTCAAGAAGTACTATCTATAGGTACCTTAAACAATCAATCTACGTTATGGCTTAATCCCATGATTGGGTACGTAGGCAGCTTGAACCAACGAGTGCAACCACCTCTCACCAAAGATCCACGTCTCAACCCGCAGAGTGCGGAAGGGTGACATCATGGACTACAGTCATTTACTCTACATGTTTTGTATTTTCAAAAAATGGGGGAGAAGTCTCTGATATAGGAACCCAAATGAATCGGATCCTAAATGATAGATTGATGGAGGAATTGCTGCTGGACTAAGGTCACTCTCAACAGTTCCGATTGAATGGATGGTGAAGTGGTTCGATGGTGAAGCTGTTGCTGGACTAAGGTCACTCTCAACAGATTCAAAGGGATAAACGGACGTGATAGTGGATTGAGAGACGCCACACAGATCTGTGAAAGGATCTATGATAAGTCTAATACACTCTAAGCTTCAAGGATTCACACACAAGAAGTTTAGAAGACAAAATATTTCCTTCCCAGAAATATCAAAGAGAAAACTCTCAAGTTTCTTTTCTAAAAATCAGACTGAATCTGAAAAATGGTCCAACACAAAATAATTAAAAGACAAGTGATAGTCTGCATGAAGGAGAGAGAAAGAGACAACATTAAAATCAGAGTTTGAAAATTCAAACTGTCTCTTGAACTCCTTGGCGAAATGTGTTGTTGGGCTTATGGAAAATCAACTAAATGGGCCGATGATAATGCGATCAATTTGCCTCGTTAAAAACCCTTACCCACAAAACCCATTGGGACAAAAATTGGCGAAGGAAAAAAGAGCACAAATGGAGCACATACCCATTTAGTGATTTCTTTGGGCCTCTTGAATTTGCTTGGTGATAGTAAAAATAGCAAATTCCTTGTTTCCTTGAAGAACCGGCAAGAAAGGTGTCGTATGACTCTTGTGTAATTCTTGCACGTCTTCTTGCACTCCATTAATGATGAGGCTGTTCATGGACTTGATAAATTCCTCTCTCACACGCCTTGTTCCAGCTCTTGTTCTTGGTGCTTGTTCCATGGTTGCTATGTGTACAGCTTCTTCCTTTGATCCAGCTGAGCTTGTACTGATGTCCTCATCAGTCCCTATGTCATACAAGTATACAGTTTTATCAAACTTCTACATACTTCTATAAAATCACGACATACGAGCTAAGTCTAAAACACCACAAGCAAAACATACTTAAAAACATAACCTCGACAGGGGAATACGCACCAAGTATCAGAAGGTCCTAAGCACAATCTTAACAAACTCACTTTGCTTAAAATTACATACATTCCTATGCCAAACCCGATATTGGCAAAACAGGAGCCTCTTATCCTGAATTATTTCTTTGATAAATCGCAACACTTAGTATAAATATATTTCTACCAAAATCGACTTCCTGCAGGCTGACAGCCAATGCGTGTTACCGCATGTCGTATCAAGAGGCTGCGGAGCACCGAGATACGAAATCATGCTAACTTGGCCAAAACCAAACGCCCAACGATGAAACTCCAAAGCAAATCTCAAAAAATAAAGGTTCAAAGGGATTAAGACCCTCCCGGATAAACAAACTAAAGGTTTAAAGGACTAAAACCCTCTTGAGAAACCAAAGTGCAAAACAAGGGATAAAAACCCTTCCGGGTACCATGTTTGAAAATTAAAAGGAATGTAGAAAAGATAGGAGGTCACGCAACATCCTCCACCACCTTCTTCGGAGCCTTGTTAGTCTTGGGACCCCACTCTGGTTAACTTCTGTCGGAACTGAATCTCTTGAGACTTGAGGCAGATCAAGCTTGAACTGAATCCAAAACAGTAGATGCGTTATACGCAGCCTCGACCCCGAGACAAAGTGCATCAAGTTCCTCTTTCTCCTTAAGGACATCCTTACCTCTTTTCGTGAGATCTTTGATGAGAAGGAGGTTGAAGTCAATCTCACGAAGATGGGCCTCATTATCTGCCCCAATTTTCTTCTTCTCAAACTTAGCCTTAATCGCCGCAAACACTTGACCGTAGGACTTGGCAAGGTCCCTCCACGCAGCATGAACATCACACCGAATTGCTTTCTTTTACGCAGTGAGCAATTGGTCATTCCGGGCACAAAGTTCTTCCACGCAACCTGATAGCAAAGCAGCGTCTTCGGCCTTTGCAGCATACTACCGCTCAGCCCCGTGGAGCTTGTGTAATGCCTCAAGCCCCTATCCTCGAGAACAGCGGCATCTCAGTTGACACACAAAGCTCAAGCTCAGCTCCATATAACCAAGCAACCTGCAAGACCACAGAAAGGTCCTCAAAGCCCTTGCGCGTCTCGTCCAACTCCCCTGTTCTGGGCACATCAACTAATCGCTTCTCAAAGCTAGCCACCATGTGATTCAAGGCCGCGGGCAGCTGAGAACAAATGGGGATTTAGAACAACGAAAATAAACAAAAATTGTTACAAAGAGATCCAGAAACATAGACCTATACCTGACTAAAGGACACAACGAAGTTCACATAGACTTCGCAGCTGGTTAGATTCCAAACTGCCGGAAGTTGGCATCTTGTAGTCTTCAAGTGGTGAACAACAGTTGTCATCACAAAATGATCCTTAATCAAATGGAAAGGTCGACTAGCAGACGAACCATTTGCAGAATAAGGACTAGACCTTGTTTCACTAACCCTTCCTTGCTGTGAACCAACACCCCCTAGAAGCCTTTTCAAAGCATATACTGACGTCGCTTATGGAATTGGAAGTATGTTAGTTCTTTGGATCATTTGCACATCCGCTGATGTGCTTCTAGCCCCTCGTGTTGGTCTCATTTACACAGAATAGGACCCATCATCAGATTTGATAATGTTATCTCGAAAGCAGGAGTCTCAAAGGCCGGGAGGTACGACTAGAGTTTGAGAGGTACGACAGGAGTCGCAACAACTTGCTCGTGAATAGCAGGAGATGGGTTGATATGAGACTGATCTGGCTAAAGTACTACTAAAAGAGCATGTGTCAAATCGTTAGACCGGATTTTCTGACTTGTCTTGCGGGCAGTAGTCCGCTGTTCATGAAGGTTCATGGGGCGAGTCATTGGATTGGTTGATTTAGTGCTACTTGATGAACTGAGATCGGCAATGATGTGTCACCCGAGACCTATTGTAACGAGAAAAACATCTCGATTAAGAGACCACGAGACATACAATGTTAAGAAAACTATGCATCACAAAATGTAACCTGAGCGTGGCGGAATATTACGAGGAATCGGTGATGCGGGAGCCAGTGGAGGTACTAGCTACTGCAGGATATTCACACTGGGAGCAGGATGCAAAGGAAGGTGAATACGATCACTAGTGAATAAGTCCCTAGCTTGTAGACAAGTAGTGATTTCTCGCAATGGAGGCAAAAAAATCCATGCGATTTGGCGTATCTGCAAGAAATAACAGCGAAAAGTAAGAAACATAGGAAAAACACTTGCAAAACAAAACTAAAAGTAATGCATTCCCAAAAATTCCCATCTGATAAGCAACATATCCCCATTGACTTGGGAGCCGGTCAATGGTGAATTCTCAGACTAAAATGGGGGAGACGTGGAAGAAAACAATATATGTCCTGCCAAGGTTTATCTCGGGCACGAAGACCATCAACGATACGCCAGTGGAACTGCAGGGACACATAGAAAGTCCTCATGGTTGCAGCAGTGGAGTTGTGCTTGAATGAGTACAACGCCAACACAAAATAATCCGTAAGAATGACCCCTTCCTCTTGGGCTTGCATCATTAGCACGATCATGTGTCAAACATAACTGAAACTCATCTGTGGAAGCGCGAGCCCTTCCCGAAACAAGATGGAAAGAAGAATTTTTGGAATGGGAAACGTGAGCCTGCAACCCTCAAAAAGTGTTGCGTAGGTGCAGGCGTAGCCCGGCAGAACATGCTCAGGCGAGTATGGCGCAACCGCCGCCCTAAGCTGAACGTTGGCCGAGATGTTGGCACAAATTCGAAGGAAATTGAGATCCCTATTCTTGATTCACGATGGCCTATGAGGGCCAAAAATCTCTTCTGCTAGAGCCGTCGGTTGGCTCGACAAAGCTTCTTCCATAATTCAAGAGGAGATGTTTTGTTTTGGAAGAACGGATTCGCGAAAGTAAAAACGAGAAATTTTACTCAAAAACAGTGTAAAAATAAAGAGAGAGAAGTTAAAAGCGAATTACCTTTTGACGACGACGGGCAGCGGTTATAAGGATAAGTGGGGGAAGACGTGGTGATTATATAAGTCATAATTACCATGGTTTTCAAGATCTCGTGTATTTCTCCCAGCCAAGATCTCAACTGCTCATTTTGTCTCTTACTGACACGTGTCATGAATATGGGACTCCGCCTCTTAAGTATATGCATCTGGACAGTTAAAATTCACGGCGCAAGATCGCAAATGTTCAACTCACCACATCTACACCGTTGATTTTGAAAAGGTAATGATTACTTCTTTTCGCGATATCGAGGTCACGTGATATTTCCAAGACTCGCGTCCTCAACTGGTAGATCCACGAGGATCAAACCAACGCTTAACAGGAATCCAAAGAGGATCCCGCGGATTAAGATTTTAGATTTATTCTATGCAGACTCGAACACATTCGTCTCCCGAGTTCATGTTCTCTCACTCGGAAGATTGTGGGGGCAATTGTTGGACATGGATCCAGCAATTGGGCCTCCGCTGAAAGCCCAATCCATGATGGGTTTTTAGACAAGTCATGCCCACAAATTAATTAAAAGTTATGATGATGTTTTGGGCCAAGATACAGTAATCTTTCTTTGAGGGCCTATTACAGGTGTCTGATGAAAGAAATAACGATATAACATGTCAATGATGGAGGGGAGGAATCAAAGTGAATCTAGGAGCAGGTTCACTCAATTACGGCTGTGTGATATACGAAGGAGGTTGAGGGATTGGCTATTTAAGGCGAGCTGTGGAGAAGTAAAAGATGTCGAGAATTTACCTTAGAACCCTAACTACGCACTTCTGACGAGAGCTCGTCTTTTGTATTTTATCTCTCATCACTTCTCTGTAACTCCGTTCAATCAATAAAATCCACTTTGACATGTTCAGCTATTAAAGATCTTTAAGCTTATTACGAGAGTTTAGCCCTTTAATCTACTAAACACTATCAAAATCTCTGTTTGCGAGTTTTAGGACTCACAACATTGAAAATAGATCAAATAAATTTGAACGAAGTATGAGTAGTTTCTCGACATTCAAATACTTCTGATACTCTCTTTAAAATTCGTTAATTTGTAGTCAAACATAGAGAAGCTAAATAATTCTCTGTAAATCCTAACACCTTTTTTAGAATATGTCCAACAAACTAAAAATAGAATATTTAACAACAAATAATAAAACTAAAAATAGAAGTATGAGTATAGCTGCATTGAAAACTAAATATGATTTTCTTTTCCCCTTTAGTAAATGTTTTTGGCTGTTAAGGGAGAAGTTTCGTGTCGTACTGTTTCCGATAATAATTTGCGACAACGACTTTTGTTTGGGCAAAAGTGTTGCATCTCCATCATAATAATGAAAGCTGTAGTAGTCACTCTACAAAAACACAACTGATGTCATTTTCTGACCAATTAGGAAATTTTATTTTTTTGCCATGCTAGAAATTCCATTTTTGAATCCAACTTCTCTGGGAAAATATGTAACATAAGAATAAAATTTGTGACGTTGTTAAATAAAAAGTTAAAATACAATCTTCTTCTTCTTCTTCTTCTTCTTCTTCTTTGCCGGTGTTTTTCGAAAATATCTGGAACATTCGCGCCTATATTTTTTGCTATCCGTCGGAAATTTCCGACGGATTTCCGACATATAGCAAAAAATTTAAACAAATTTAATTCACGCGGGCAACTTACGCGGTCAAATTTTCATTTTCCGTCAGAAATCCGTCGGAAATTTCTGACAGATTACTGACGGAAAATGAAAATTTTTAATTAAACTCATATGCAACATATTTAACACATTTGACATATAGTATCCGTCGGAAATTCCCGACGAATTTCCGACGGGTTTGTGGTTTCGTGGTCGTTTACGATCCGTTTCTCTTGAAATATGTTTGTAATATGATTTGTTACTCATTTCAATGATAAAATACTAACAAATACCTTGTTACATATTAAATATACCAAAATTAGAAAATTTTATTTGTTATGTTTTAAATCATCGCTTAAGTATATGTATCATTGTCTAACATGTAAACATGATTGTATGAATTTTTCTAATTTTGGTATATATGATATATAACAATGTTTTTGGTATTATATTATGATTGAAATGAGTAACATAGCATACTACAAACATATTTCAAGTTAAACGGATCGTAAAAAACCACGAAATCACAAAACCGTCGGAAATCCGTCGGAAATTTCTGACGGATTTCCGACGGTTTTGTGGTTTCACGTGTCTCGTTCTAAGGTTTAGTCTGACATATGACTTGACAAGCCGAAAAAAAAAATTCCGTCAAAAATCCGTCAGAAAATTTCAGACGGATTTCCGATGGAATATAAATCCGTCGGAAATTTCAGACGGATTTCCGATGGAATTGTCATTTTCTGACGGATTTCCGACGGAATATAAATCCGTCGGAAAATTTCAGACGGATTTAAGACAGATTTCCAACGGAATAGTCAATTTTCATGTCTATCGAAAATACGTCGTAAATCCGTCAGAATTTTTCGACGGATTTATATTCCGTCGGTTTTGTGGTAAATTTTTTGTAGTGTTATTCTTTCAAAATATAATATATATTGAAAATTATGTAAAAAAAAACTAAAAAAACAAAACTATATATATGGACTTCAAAAACTTTTTGGCAAGTAATAATTTTTCTTCGGGTTGATCTATAAATGCATGGGACAAAAACAAAAAAAAAGCATGGACAATTTCGCCATGTTTTGTATCTTTGTTCATCGCTCCTCTAAAAAGAACGTCTTGTCGTTATTGTTATAAGTTAACGTTCATTGGTCCATTGTTTGTCATGTATCAATTTAACTCTGTAGCATACAATATATATAGCATACGTGTATATTGTATCAATGAAGCAACAGATATATAACATACGGTGATACGGAAACGTCTATATCTTTTTGGTTGGACATGAAACCAACTTGCTCTCACCGTAACCGTTGAAATTGTATTATTTATTGAATAATTACAAAGTCAGATTAGACTTTGTAAGTATGTGCATGTAATAATACAATATGTATACGTGTATACCGGGCCGCCTCATGGGTTTTTGCTAATAAGGTCCAGAAGACGGAAAAGGACAAGTGATTGAAATCATTGATTACTGTTTTTATATCAAAAACGTGTGTTGCAAATGGATCGACCAAATTCCAAAATGGTCAATGTCGTTTATGCAAAAAAAAAGAGAGTTAGTGAGTATGTTTAGTTCTGGCATATTTTAATTTTGTATTGATTCCATATATTGAAATATGTACTTTAATCAATGGTTCACAATTACATTTTCAAAGGGGTAATAATGAATTTGAAAGATTTGGTCCGGTTCAATCTTGATAAGGTTAATCAAATTTTGACCAAGGTTTGGAATAGTTGCGGCGGATGGGACACAAAAATGTTTACAGATTAAATCGTTTTTTATTTACCACTTATAAGTTGTAATACGTAGTGGTTTGAGTGAAAAACAAATAACAAAAATCCATGGCGAACTAACTATAAACCGATTTTACAAATAAATAAATTTGGTATATAATAAATTTGGTATAGATGGTCTAGTATTTTAACGGTTTAGTAATTATTTGATTTCTTCTTTCTTAAAAGCATAAATACTACTTTTACCTTTTGTTTTTGTTTTTTTTTGGTTTCTTTAGACCCTTCTATTAGTTAAAATTTACAGTATTGTGGATATTGACATCGTTATATTAATTTAAATAATTGTTTTCAAAGTTTTATTTTTCTGGTTTCAATGTCTTACTTTATAAATTAAAATCACTTTACATTTTTTGAAATGATAGAAAATGTAATAATATAAACTGATTTTTGTATAAACTGATTTTTGTGCAACTTTTGTGTTTATTTCTCTGTATAAGCTAATTTTCTTGATAATGAGCTATATTTTGAGACCGGATTGCCTGGTCTCTACGCTACTTGGTTTAATGTGTTTCTTCTTGAGCCTAGTGGCCACCTTAATAGAAATAAATTGAGAATGGGTCTTCACTTTTGAATTTGGAAATCAACATGAAGTGAATACTCTCCCAACTATGCTTTCAAGAGATGATGAGTTTTTGGTGGAACCAAAAAACATTGTCGATACTCTTACAATGCAAAGGGTCACTTGGTGGTATTAGGCTTGTGGAAAAGATTAATAGAGCATGAGAAGAGATAGGGTTCTAATTCGTGAATTGGCACAGCAATTTTCCTCATTTGCAGCTTGAGGAACAGCTGAATGTACACATTTATTTGAAAATTAATAAATGGTAAAAAGTTAAAAGACCGATGAATATTAAAGTCTTGTGGAGCCACTGGTTTGACAACATGCAATGTTGTCCTCATAGATTCTACCTACAAAAATACGACACCGCATTTATTCAAGTGTAATTGTGTAAATTAACATGAAGTTTGCACTATCCTTGATTACATACTTGTGAAGGAAGAACTTGAAACCCATTGACATCAATGCTTTGCTTAACTAATGAAGCTTCCTTAAGCGAATCATTAGACTCCGCACAATCATAATTTAGCTTTATCTTTTTCAGAAGTCTGCTTGACTCTTTAGATTTCTCTGAGGCATCCATAAGGCCAATACCATCAAGAACATCTACCTCAGCAACAATTGTAAGTTCTCCATTAACAAGAAATCTCCCATTCTTGTCATGAAGTTTGGAAAGGAGGATCATAGATGGAAACCTCCAGGTCCAATACTCCTTATCAAACCAGAAATGTCATTCTGTATCAATTCATTACAATAGTTAGTTTAACATAAAATAATCTCTGCTAATCCTTGCCAAACTAATCAACTGAACTAAATCACTAGTATCCCTTAACTACTCTTGAGCAATATACAGTAGATACTATTGTAGCATAACAAGACCTCTAATTATTATAAAATAATATATATGCTTTCCATTGTTTATATGTTTAATAAGAAAATAGATGACATAAACAATGCTACTTTCAAACTAATTACTATGTAATTGACTCTTAAGCTAACAAGTACTCCTAGATTCAAAATACACTTTTAACCAAAAAACTTTTTACTAGTTTCCACGGCCATAAATCTAACAATGTCCAAAACAATCAGGAAGAACACAAGTTAAATTGACCCTCTAGTTTCTTTTTTTTTTATAATAAAATAATGTTCAAATTAAGTAGTGGTTTCGTCAGCATGAATATGATAGAATCAAAATCTTTAACGAAAATGAACGGAGACAAAAAGGAGAAGAAAAAAAAACGACGCTATTCTTTCAAAGTCGTCGAGAGAGAGCTGTCTTTGGTGAGGATTGTACATGCAAAAGAAGACTATATGAAGAAAATGCATGTATCTCGAATAGTGTGCGAGAATGCAAACAGTCTTGGTCCTTCGTAAATTGGTACTCTGCTACGTAGAGCCACTCGCTTGGAAGGAACTTTTCGAGTGCCACTCTCTGTTCATTTTCATACCCAAATGCCAAATGTATTACTTTAGTAGCATCAAGAAATTTGGTACCTTTTTAAAAAACCTACAGAGATCGGAAGCAAAAATAAAATCCCAGCTAATTTTATTTTCACCTAAAACAATCTAACAAAAATGAAGGTGTAAATAAAACCTCAACTTATTTGAGCGAAGCAAATAAAACTCCAACCACTACAAGAAAACATACCGATTTCCGACTAACACCATGGTCAGAAATTTTTGACGAAATTCTGACTATTTTCCGACCAAAAGAGTGATAGTCGGAAAATGGTCAGAAACTTCCCACTAAACACCTAAGTCAGAAATTATGGTCGGAATTTTGTCGGAATTCAGTTGGATATATGTTACCGTTATATGTTTGAATTTTCCAACCAATTTATGACCGATGGTAGTCAGAAATTGGTCAAAATATTCGCAACGGTAACTTAGATTTCTGACCAATTTCCGACTACTTGGCCAGTTTGTCAGGAATTGGTCGAAAAATTATGGCCGTTGCATAATACTGACTAAATTCCGGCCAAACTACTTCTATATAACACAATCTCATTTCATTTGCAAACCACACACGAAAAACTAAAAAAAAAAAAATATCAACTTCTAATGGAATCTCAAATCTCACCCAATTTATCATATTAGGGAATAGATGTATAAGTGGATAGATGAAGATACCAGAGAGATTCGAGAAGAGTATAAAGCTGGACTTCGTCAATTCATCGAGGTGCTAACTAATCAAGAAATAGTGTGGAAACAAGGTATGACAACTTTTCCTTGCCTAAAATGCGGAAATAAAAAGTTTATAAAATATATGTAGTTTGGAGGCATCTTTATCATTGGGGGTTTAAACAAATTAAAAGCAAGGCACCAATATTTGCAATCAGTGAAATGCAATATCTGGATGGAAAGAGAAGTTATACCAATTCTTGATGAATTTGCAGGAATGATTTTTGACAGGATAAGTGTTTGTGGACTCAAAAACTGCCACGGTCAGAGTTTCGGGACTGTGATGCATTTAAGCTCTTCTCCATTGCATCAGGAGTGTTCCAATGAACCTACATTTGAGCCCGAAGGGTTTTAGTAATCCATGGTGGTCTTTCACCACTGTTCTTAACTTCACTAACAATATCTTTCATTCAATTCTTGGCTATCTTCAAGAATCCCTCTTTAACAAGCTCCGAAATCCCGTAATCCCAATATTACTTCCGCTACAAAATACAAAACAAGTAAGATTAAATGATACTAAGTCATTTATAAGTAACAATAACACATTGAAAGCTATATATGACATATTACCGCGAATGTCCTGAAATACCTCTCTTTTATGTATATATGCGTCACCTTCCAGCTGAAGTAAAGACCATCAAACTTTCTCCTAAATATTCCATAAATCACTCGAGTCAATTTCCCTTTGTCCCGATTAAACCTGTTACAAAAACTGAGTATTAGTCTATATAAGAGCAGGCTTTACATGAGTTAAGTACCAAGACATTACAGCAATCACTCCTACCTATACTCATTCAACAAATCAGAGACCTTATTTGAAGCAAGTAACCAGCAGAGAATAACCCACAGTTAAGTTGTGGTTTTAACACAAATACAACAACTAAAGTTAGTCAAGATGTGCGTTTGAAACACTCAAACCAATAGAATGTCTGAAACAACAAACATTTTAGTCTTAACAGAGAATGACCAAAATGAAATAAACTCAGACGACATGAAAAAATGAAATGCAAAGGGATAGAGTTTACCATAGAGTCTCAACGCTCGAGATAGGTTGTTGAGTAAGAGCAACTCCAACCCATACACCAAATTTGGTGTATTAATTAAATTGAGATGGATAATAAAAACCGATAATGATTAATTATACATTACATTGAGATTAAACAGAGTTGGATAATACAAACCGAGTAGTGAATAATACATTAAACCGACATAAAACCGACTAGGACAATAAACACCGAGTGGTGAATGAAACATTAAACCGACAATACTAAAACAAACATTAAACCAACATTAAAAGAAACATTAGACCAATAGTAAAAGAAGCATAATCTAAAATCTGGGGAAATTATTTCTGGTTCTGCTTAGCAAATCATAGTACTTGGAGTAATCTTGAGGGTCACTTGGTGATATTTCGTCTTCTCCTTGAGTTTCTTGTCCTCCATTGTTATCTCCTTGAGTTTGATCGTTTTGATAACGAGATGCACGATACTGGCTGTGAGAACTTTCTCCAGTTCCTTGAGTGTGATCGTTTTCATGACAAGATGGACAATATTGGCTGTGAGAACCTTCGCCGGTTTCTCCATATTCGTTTCTTTGTACTCCTCTGCTCATAATCATCGCCCTTTAACTTTGAATATACTCCCGACACGCTGGATCGGTTATAGAATTCAAATCCGCAAATAATATTTTATTATCTTCCTTCATTCTTTGTACCTCAAGTTTTTTTCTTTGAATTTCATTTCTTTCAGAGGTACCTTTAGCTATAGCTTTGATAAGCCTTTCATTTTGCTCCATAATGTTTTTAAATTGGTCATCATCTTGTTGTTTTCTCTTTGCTTTTTTCACACCCATTGGTATTTGACTTATATTAAAACTACCTTCTTCACTACTCATATTAAGATCGAATGAATTCATAACAGAGGTTGGTGGTGAGTCATCTTGGAGTGATGGCGATGAAAAATCATTACGAGCTTCTTCTTGGGAGGCACCAACTCGGATACTCTGCTTATTTGAGAATTTCTCAATACCTCAAAGTATAGGCCATACATGATCGAATTTGAAGCCTTTTGAGTAATTGGCATCCTGGGTTAGTAACACCTTTGCTTGGTTTACCTGTTTTAATTTTCACAAAAGTAAAAATATAAGTTAGTTAACATGTACAATACATAAATAAAGATATAACACATACACTTAATCCACTATATACTTACAATGTCTTGTTCAGAAGCACCGTTAGGATTTTTTTTTTCAATCTGGTTAATGCATCCCCTCAACTTGGAGCATGCAGTGAGGATGATTGACATGCGTCTTTGTAAAGATCTTCTTGGCCTTTCTTGAATACGAGCAACATTTGATTTATCAAACTCAGTCTTCACTCTACTCCAAAATTGATCTCCGGAATGGTTGATTCCTATGATGGGATTTTGAGATTAATGATATTAATGTGTTAGAAGCGTCTCATCTTTTTTGTAATCTAGCTGAAAGAATTGCTCCACCCGCCAACTATGTTATCAATGGTAAAAACTATGATATGAGTTATTATCTTGCGGACGGGATATATCCAAAATGGGCTACCCTTGTTCAAACCATTCATGACCCTCGTGGTCTGAAAAAAAAATTATTTGCAATGAAGCAAAAAGCTTGTAGAAAAGACGTGGAACATGCATTTGGAGTTTTGCAATCATGATTCGCAATTGTAGCCGGACCAGCTCGCCTTTGGTCAAAGACAGTGTTACATGATATAATGACAACTTGTATCATTATGCACAATACGATCATTGAAGATGAGTGTGATCTTGACGCACCAGTTCAAGAACAAACAGAATTCCCACCTCCAGAAGTTGAGATGACGGGTGATGATGATGCTCGGTTTCAAGCATTCTTAGCTCGACACAGAAAAATCAAAAACCGAGATGCTCATATCGAACTTCAAAATGCGTTGGTAGAACACATATGCTCTGCTTATAGTGATTCTGAAAATTAGTACTTTGTTATTTATGTTTTAATCTTTTAAGTTATCGATTGTAATCTTTTTTTTTTTAATTTTCTTTTGTAATCGTTTTTTTTTCTTTTGCAATCTTTGTTTTAATTATCAATTGTAATTTTTTTTTAATTATCTTTTGTAATCGTATTCCAAATTAAGTAATAAAAATTAGTTTCTTAATTATTAATCATAACGTTTAATTATATTAAAAATAGTTAATAGAATCTTAAATTTAATAATATAATAATAAAGAATATTCTTTTTGGTGTGAGATTTGGTGTTGGGGATTGGAGATGGTAAACACCAAAACACCAAATTTAGTGTGAAAATCACACCAAATTTGGTGTATGGGTTGGAGTTGCTCTGAGCAGTGGCACGCCAAATATGGTGCTGCACTGTTCAAGAGTCTCCAAAAATGGCGTTTGGCGTGGACTTTGCCATCGGGTTGGAGGTCTTCGACGCCAAAAATGGCTGAGGAGCAGGAGGCGATGGTTGAGGAGGAGAAGGCGGTGGTTGTGTCACCAGAGGATACTGGGACGGAAGAGTTCTAGATGGTTTCATCCCGAAATTTGTCACGTTCGATGGTGGGTTGGATGAGTGAGACGACACTCCTCCAGATGGTCTTTGACCATTGAAGATTCGGACGCCGGTGGCTGATCTCCCTCCGTGAGGTTTATTGATGATTTTCCCTTACCAGCCATTAGAGAGAGCGATTAAAAATAGAAATATAGAGAGGAGAGGAATCGTTTGAGAGAAGAAGAATTCTTTTGTGGATGGATTCTATTATACATCCACTCTCTTGATGAATTCCATATCGTTATTTTCTATTGTTTATTTCGTTGTTTTGGCTCATGTAGGTAGAATGATAATGAGAGGTAATAGCGAATGTCTTATCTAGGCAAAACATTTGCCACCACTTTGTTACTACCAATAAATCATCACAAAATTTGCCACTTATTTGCCACACCTTTACAACGTGTTTGGGACTACTACAATGTGTCGCAAAAGTTTGGTACACCAACTATCTTTAATATTTTCCACGTTTTTACCAACTTTCTATACTAACTACTTTTCAACTATCGACAATATCCAGTCGCAAATCTCGTTGCAATTATGGGACTGCTTTGCGACTAAATTTTATGACTAAATTTTACGACTCATAAATTACTTACTTATCCATCTCAGTTTGCAACATGTTTGCAACTTTAATTCTGTAGTCTTCATATTGTCTCAAAACAGTCGCATATAGGGGACTAGTTTGCGACTATTATATTGCGTCGCATATTTAAGATGGTTTACCGACCATTTGTGCTTCGGTCATTTATTAGTCACAAAACAATCACAACTTAGTCTCTTAGTTTAGTGACAAAATATGGAGTCGCAAAAAGTTGTTGCAAATCGTATGTTTTCTTTTAGTGTACAGAATTGAAATAAATCTTGTTGGTTTGACTGGCATCAGCGTTTTTTACCGAATAATCATGCTTACCACCAAAATAGACGATTGTTTAAGAGAAAAAAGTTGTATGTGATGGCCGCCCACCTCCATTGTATGATGGTAGCTATCTTCTGCAACAGTTTTTCGAATTTTATGTTGTTAAAACTGCAAAGTGTGGTGGAAATGAACATGATCGAATTGACGGTTATGGGAAGCAACATAATTGACATAAAAAGAGTATATTTTGTGAACTACCATATTGGAAATATCACCATCTCACACATAATGTTGATGTGATGCATACTGAAAAGATTTTTTCGATAACATCATCAAAACGGTGTTGAATGTTCAAGGAATAACCAAGGATAATTTGGAGTCAAAGTTGGATATACCAGAAATTTGTGGGTGGCCGCAACTACATGTTGAAGAGAGTGGTAGAGGTCCAGTTCCTACTTTTAGACTATCCAGCTCAAAAACCCGCATTTTTTTAGTGGATCCATGATTTAGTTAAGTTCCCAGATGGATACGTTTCCAATTTGAGTAATTGCATTGACGATATATCCGGACGACTTTGTGGGGGTGAAGAGTCATGATTGCCACGTTATTATGCAACAATTATTCCCATTTGTATTTACAGAGCTCATTTGGATGGCTTAGTGGGTTAAAAAATATTGTTTATATATTTTTATTTAAAACTGTCATAACTAATTTTCATTTTAACTTTTTACAAGGTTCAAAATAAGAAAAGGGATCACTAAGGTGATTGTTGTCAACAGGATCACTAAGGTGATTATGAAAATTATATCTGCGAATTTTAATACAATTCCGAATTGGAGCAGCGCAGAACTCGCAAGAAAAGAACGTTGGTTCAAAGCTTTTGCAATAAATTTTTAAAATTTAAATCCTTTCAATAAGCATGATCCCATCACCCAAGAATTTCCTGATATAGTGAAGTTTATGGAAGCAACTCATACTCGGGCAGATGAAACTTTCTTCAACAAGAAAGGTGAAGCCATTGTCCAAAAATGTAGAGAGCATGAGCAAGAGCTCTTGACTCAAATGACACAAGATTCGGAGAATCCCGGAGACGTCTTACTCACAGAAACCGATAAAACATTACTTAACGCAAGGTAATAGTTTGGTTTATTTTGTTTCCATTACATTACTTTTTTATAATACATTATATTCATATTATCGTTTCTTTTCGTAAGAAATCGCAAAAGATCAGGGATCATAGTTTGGATATGGATCAAGTCTTTACAATGAAGATAACGATGGGATGCAAAGGACCAAATCATCCAAGATCAACAAATTGGAATCGGAGTTGGCATCCCATAAGGAGCAGCCCAAAAAGCAGAAAATACAGTAACGAAAGCTAAATTAAATGAGATAACAACATCACTAATTGATGTCGTATAATCGGCTAATGCAAACTTTACACTCCAATTCCATTATGCCATCTGAGATACCTCTTAATCCAGATGGAACCTTCAATATGGATGATGATTTCACTATCCCTCCTCCTTAAATATTATATCTTTTTATTTGTATAATTATTGTTTTTGTGAATTTTCTTTTTTGTTGTTGTAAGACTTGTAATATTTAATGTTTAATTAATATTGTATTTTGTTAATCTTTTAAAGTTTAATATATATTTTTATAAAATTATTATTTTCCAGACCAATTTCCGACTAATCCTATAAAATTTTAGTCAGAAATTGATCAGAAATTTCTGACCATATTCCGACTATATTTCCAACAATAGTCAGAAATTAGTCAGAAAATTTCCAAACACTATTCCGACCAACTCCGACCACATTTCTGACTAAATTCCGACTGATCACAAGTTTTCCACTGGTCGGGGTTCAATTGGAATATGGTCGGAAAGTTTCTGATTAAATTTTGACGCTTTTTAAAAAACTAAATTCCGACTATCAAAGATTCTGACAATTTTCTGACTTAAACACTTGCCGGAATTCTGATGTTTTCTTGTAGTAAACTTATTAGCAAAACAAATAAAATCACAATATATGTACTCAGAGACTCTTCTCGGTTAACTCTTTCAATTAAAGATCATAGTTGGCACTTTATTATTGCGATTTGAAGCTTTGTTTTGTTTTAAATTCATATGCTAAAACATTCTAAAAAGGATGCACATAATGTAATAAAGGTTAATAATATTTTAAAAGTATATTAAATATTAATGATTCAAAATATTAAAAATGGGAGCTTGTTTAATATTATTTGAATGGACTAATAATATATTAGAAAATAGAGAATGCAAAAAAATAAAAAAAATAAAGAACTACCAAAATTAATGAACTAAAATACATTATTCTTAATTACATACAATATAAATTTATTTTGTTCTATTGAAAAAAATTAGGGTGGACAATTGGTTGCTCGGTTCAAGATACATTCTTTTTGGATTTTAACAAATATATCTCATTTGGGATAGAATTTTATTTGTTTTGGGTTCAATTTGTTTTTAGAAAAAAATTGTTTTAACAAAAATAAACATAACCAATCAGTTTTAGTTATTATTATAATATTTTTATATTATAATATATTTGTCTATATATTTAATATAATCTATTAATCTTTTTGTAGATTTCTGTTAAATGGTTCGGTTAAGTTTAGATTCAGATAATTTGATAAAGAAAAATTTATATCGATTGGATTAGGCATGGAATTTTGGGTTTCGGTTCAGGTTTGGATCGGTTTTTTGGATTTTGGATAATTTGGTTCTAGGGTTCTTTAATCTATTTGGATATTTTAGAATTTTGGTTCAGGTTCTATTCGGTTTCATCAGGGTTCGGATCAGATTCGGATACGAAAAATATTGGAAAAATACTAAAAATTTGATAAACCTGAATAAAATTTGGTTAAAGTTTTGGATATAGAATTGTATTTTGGATTCCCATTTGGTTTTTGGTTTGGGTTTGGATTTGATTTTTTGAATCTAGAAATCTAGAATTCTTTCTGATATTTTGTCATTTTTTGTTTGGTTTGGTTCATATTTTAGATTGGATCGGATCAGATTTTTTTGGTTTGAGTATTTTTTCCTGGCTTAGTTTGGATTGCTTTTTATATTCAGTTTTGATTTGATTTGATGGATTTAATTTTGTTTGGTTCGATAATTTTTCAAACAAAAACTAAAAAATTAATTCAGTTTTTAATTTTATTAGCTATTACTCCTCATATTCATTTTTTTGTGGTGGAGTATTCATTATTTTAATTATTAAATTTCCTCATATTCTTCAATTCCCACTAAAACTTCTGTTTCATCAATTGATGTAACTTTATATTTTTCCACTGGATTGCACATGAATTCCACAAATAGGCTGTTACCATTTAGAACCATGATATTAAAGTAAATAAAATGATTTTTTTTTTCTGAAAAACTATCAACCTTTTTTTTTTGCAAGATTAATTTTGACCTGAAAGTTGTGCAAGTCAATCTTACGAAGTTAAAAGGCACTGTCAAACCAACCCCTTTCTGCAAGAACCTGGTATTTATTGTGAAACTTATTAATATGTAGTTTAAACCTCTTTATGTTGGTTTTTACTTGTTTACTTTTCTCCCCTATCCAGAAGCATCAATCTCACCAAACTTTGAGGACTTCGTGAAGCAGATATTGAAAAAGATATTTGTGGTGGTAGTATAGAATTCTCCCAAGTAAAATACAACATGTTTATTCTCAACATCCACTCATGCTTGTGGAAATCTACAACTAAAACAACATAGTTTGGAAACCATACAAAGTTAGATAAAGATATAAGTTTGGAAAGAGTAATTAAGGAAGATAATGAGTGTATCTTGATAGTGGATGGCAAACATTCATTAACTTCTTCACCAGGAGGTATTCTCACGGCTTCTCTGAGGTTGCCACTTCCAATAGTCACTGTGAGGAGCTTTTCAAGCTGAACCCCCTAAAGTTTATTAGAATCTTATAACTGTATATAATGTATTTACAAAGCCATAATTTAAACCAAACCAACCTTACTCCCAGATGAGTTAGTTTTCCTCTTTTTTTGCTTGAAATGTCTTTGGATCTGTACTAGAAAACAACAAAATATGATCCATCTTGTTAGAACCTAGAAACTAGTGCCTTCAATTTCTGTTAATCTCTTTTCTATTTTTTAATTACTCTTCCATTTCAAACATGTATTGTTCCTAAATTGTACTTGACCTTGACGCGAGAAGACTGTCTCCATCACAAGGGTATACAAACTAAGGCCATGAATGGTTGGTTGATCTTTTTGGCTTTTAGTTTTTGGTTTTTAGTTTTTGAGTTTTTTGGTTTTTGATTTTTGGTGTAGATTTTAAGGGAGAAACTAGTTTATTGTGGTTTTTGGTTTTCTTTGAAAATTAGAGAAACCATCAAAAAACTAGTTTCCCTAACTTTTAGGGAATCTACTTTTATAAAATCTTGAATGGGTGAAAACTAGATTTTCAAAAATCTAAAACCAAAAACCATGGTAGAAACTTTTACCATTCAAGGCCTAAATAATTATCATCATCATCAAAATCAAATGTCACATGATCCTTGAAGATCCAACCACTAGTTCTCGAACCCTAATCGATTCAAGGCTAACTTCCCCACCAGTTTGGATTGACTTCAACCTCCATATTTCCCATCACCGTCACATCCATCATTTTCTACACAGCCGTCACATCTGAATACTTAGCCTTGCGCATCTCAACGACTGCAACAAACATAGGTTTTGGCTATAATGGATTTATCATAAGCATGTTCATCACATTAACTTATAAGATGGCCTTTGTTACATCTCCGTTGAGTGAAGAAGAATCATTGAAGATTGTGTCAAAGATGCTAGTTCTAGGTAGTAGGATTGATGGAGAGGATTTGAAGATAGAAACTGAGTCATGTTTGGTTTTTCCTGAAAAGCTTCTCCCGAGCTACATGCATGACTTGTGACAAAGGGAAAGTTCTTTTCTAGGTTGTAACACAACTCTTTAGGTACTAACATGATGGATTATATTTTGCTGTCTTATGGTAATGATCCAAAGACATTTAAAGGAAAGAAGAGGAAGACATACTAATCTAGGAGTAAGGTTATTTTGGCTTAAAATATGGCTATGTAATTACATTATACAGATGTAAGATTCTAATGAATTTATGGTATTCAGCTTGAAAAACTCCAAACAATGACATTTGGAAGTCTCAACCTCCGAGAAGCCATGAGACTACCTCGTGGTGAAGAAATTAACAAGTAGTTTGTTATCCACAGTTAAAATAAAATCATTATAATCCCTAATTTCTCTATCCAAATTTAATTCTTTTTTAATTTAATATGGTTTCCAAACTTAAAATTTTAGTTATAGATTACTACAACCTAATAAACATGTTGTATGGTACTACCACCACAAACATACTTTCCAAGATCCGTTTCATGAATTCTTCAAAGTTTGGTTGGAATGGTGCTCATAGTTAGGGAAGAAAAATAAAAAAGTTATAACCAACATAAACATGTTTAAACTGTATATTATTAAGCTTCATAATAAATCTCAGGTTCTTGCAGAAAGATAATGTTATCATCGATATTATATTTTTGCAACTCAAACTGATGACAAAACTATATTTCCGCAAGAACCTGGTATTTATTGTGAATCTTATTAATATATATAGTTTAAACATCTTTAAGTTGGTTTTTGTTTCATTTTCTTCCCTATCCAAGTGCATCATTCTCACCAAACTCTGAGGATTTCGTGAAGCGGATCTTGAAAAAGATGTTTATGTTAGTAGTGCATAACTCTCCCAGAGTAGAGTACAACATGCTTATTATGTTGTAGAAATCTACAACTAAAACAACTTAGTTTGGAAACCATCAAAATCAAATAAAGATATAAGTTTGGAAAGAGTAATTAGGAAGTATAATTATTGTATCTTACCAGTGGATGGCAACTATTTGTTAACGTCTTCACTATGAGGTATTCTCACAGCTTCTCTAACGTTGCCAATTCGAATAGTCACTGTGAGGAGTTTTACAAGCTGAAACCCCTAAAGTTTATTAGAATCTTACTACTGTAACATGTATTTATAGAGCCATAGTTTAAGTCAAACCAGCCTTCTCCCATATGATTTAGTTTTCCTCCTCTTTGCTCGAAATGTCTTTGGATTAGTATTGTAAGACAGCAAAATATGATCCATCATGTTAGATGATGTCTCCAGATTTTACACGTTTTAAACATATATTTGAGTCCATTTTAGAAAAGATTCACCCCTTGTCTATACCATTTAAAGTCATTTTTGTCCATTTTGCATACTTAGGAGGATTTGCATTATATTTGCATACATATTGCATTTTTGGAGCTAAAACAGGTACAACTTGGAGCATGGATGCTAGGACAGCTCGAGTCCCCACTCGAGCCCGTGCTCGCCACGCCACTCGAGTCTCACTCGAGCCCCACTCGAGCCCACCTCCACTCGAGTCCGCACTCGACAAACCACTTGACCAGCTCGAGCCCATGCTCGACCTCAGCTCCACCACGTACCCAACCGAACTCATGCACCTGACCACTCGACCTGCCATGCGACACCGCGACTCGATGCCATCTTGCTCAGACATGCAACATTACCACTTGATGCTGGCACTCGACCACCCCTCCCACTCAAGCCACCACTTGACAGTCCCACTCGAGACACCACTCGGCCAGACTTGGTCGAGCTGCACCATCTGCGAAGACTTAGCTATTTTTTCTTTGTCTTTTTCTGTTTTAGGTTTTTCCGATTTTACTATAAATACCACTGTTGGGTATTATCCGGAGGACATGTCTTTTATTTTTAGGGTTTTTCTCTGCCTCCAAACCTTGTTCTTGGTGTTCTTCATTTTGTAATTCAGATCTCTCTTAATCCAGTACTTAGTTTGCTTTAATTCTTTGCAGTCTTACTATTCTCATCTTAATCTATCTTTCTAAACTATTTTCAATGAATTCTGAAATGTTTTATTTTTCTGGGTTTATGTTCTTGATGATGATTTATGTTCTTGAGTAGTGATTTAGGGTTTCTGAGGATGGGTTAGATCTGTGTAGGATTCTTGGTCTCCTTAGATGTTTGAGCTTTAAATTGCATAGATCTCTTCTGGATTAGGTGTTCTTAATGTTTAGTTAGCCAAGACATTGGTAATTATGATCTCAGGCATTTCCCACTCAGAAGGTGTTGATGAAATGCTTGAACCAACTAATACCAGAGATCTATAGCTTTAACCCATGGCTTAAGAGGTTCTAGCTGTATTTTGACATTAATGAATTGGTTCTTAATGCTTGCCTATATTATGTTTCATTAATATCTGCTCTAAGTTTCCTTGTATTTTTGACTACATATTAAGATTAGGAAGTGGTATAGGCTTGTTGGTGTTTGTCACGAGAGTGGAGCCACCTTACTTTGATGTTCATTGTCTAGAGATAGCTTCTGTGAAGTTTTGTTAAGCATCTAAGAGAGACCAAGGAGAATCACATTTCGATTGCCCCATCCTTAGATCCCTATTTACATCTTCTTGCTTTATCATCTTGTTTTACAGCTGTTTAATTGTTTAATTGCACCTTGACTTTCATCTCTTTTGACTCGGTCTCTCAACTCGGTCTTGAACCCGAGTGCGTAGTTGTTTGTCGTTTTCAGGCTCCACTCGATCTCATTGACTCGTTCAGAGTGGTCGAGTGCACATTTTTGCCATTTTTCTGCACTTGACTCGGTCTAGTACCCGAGTCAAGCACACATCTTACTGCATTTCGTTTTTATTTCACTTAGGTTGTTAGATAAACATTTCCTTTCTATCTGGCTTGACTTAGTTGTATCTGATCACATCTTGATTGCTAGCATCACACCCATTTGGATTGACACCTTAGTATTACAATGACAATGCTAGGGAATTGATACATCCTTCTGCATACACACACATAAAAAAGATGCATTGTTTTTACTTAGGGATTGCATAACTGACAGGGGATTTACATCCAGTAGGACAAGTTCCTACTGCTAGACTTCCCTTGCCCACAGAAGTAGTCCCCCTGAGTAAAAACACTAATATCATTAGAACCTAGAAACTAGCTAGTGTCTTCAATTTCTATTAATCTCTTTTATTGTTTTTAACTACTCTTCCATTGCAAATATGTCTCGTCTCCAAATTACACTAGAGTTTGACGCGAGAAGACTTTTTCCACCGCATGGGTACATAAACTCAATCATTATCATCATAATCAATACAAAAGTCCCAAAATCCTTGACGACCCAACCACCGGTTCTTGAACCCTAACCAAATCAAGCCTAACTTCCCCACCAGTTCTGATCGACTTTAACCTCCATAGTTCCTGTCGCTGTCACATCAATCACCTTCTATGTAGCCCTCTCACTAGCCTCTGTTGGTTATCTTGATACTTAGCCTCGCGCATCTCAACGGCTGCAACAAATATGTTTTTGCTGTAATGGATTTATTATAAGTGTGTTCATCACGTAACTTAAAAGATGGTCTTCGTTACGTTTTCGTTGAGTCAAAAAAATTAATGAAGGTTGTGTCAATGAAGCTGGTTCTAGGAGGGAGAATTGATGGAGAGGATTTGAAGATAGAAACTGAGTCATGTTCGGTTTGTCTCAAGAATAATCTCCTCGGTTAAAACTTTAGTCTCCCAAGCTACATACATGAGTTGCTGCAAAGGGAAAGTTCTTTTCTAGTTTGTAACACAAGTTTTTAGGTACTAAGATGATGGATTATATTTTGCTGTCTTAGACTAATGATCCGACACATTTCAAGAAAAGAAGAGGAAGACACACTCATGAGGAACAATGTTAGTTTGGCTTAAACTATGGCTCTATAATTACATTATACAATTGTAAGATTCTAATGAAATTTAGGATTCTCAGCTTGAAAAACTCCTCACAGTGACTATTGGTAGTGACAACCTCAGAGAAGCTATGAGACTACCTCCTGGTGAAGACATCAACGAGTGATTTGTCATCCACAATTAAAATACCATCATTATAATCCCTAATTGATGTATCCAAATTTATATCTTTTTTTTTATCTTGTATGGTTTCATAACAATTTTTTTAGTTGTAGATTTCTACAGCATAATAAACATGTCGTATGCTACTCTCGGAGAGTTTTGCACTAGCACGCAAACATCCCTCTAAAGATCCGCTTCACAAATTCCTAAAATTTGGTGGGAATGGTGCTTCTAGATAGGGAAGAAAAACAAACAAGTTAAAAACAACATAAAGATGTTAAAACTATATATTAATAAGTTTCACAATAAATATCAGGTTCTTGCGGAAATATAGTTTCATCATCGATATTATATTTTCGTAACACAGAGCGGTGATGAAACTATCCTTCCTCAAGAACCAGATATTTATTGTGAAGTTTATTAATATATAGTTTGGACATCTATAAGCTGGTTTTAATTTTTGTACTTTTCTACTCTCGAGGAGCATCATTCTCACCAAACTTTGAAGATTTTGTGAAGGGGAGCTTGAGAAGGATGTTTGCAGTAGTAGTGCAAAACTCTCCCAGAGTAGCATATAACATGTTCCTAGTGTTGTAGATATCTACAACCAAAAAAACATAGCTTTGAAACCATACAAAACCAAATAAAGATATGAGTTTGGAAAGAGTAATTACGAAGTATAATGAATGTTTGTTAATTGTGGATTGCAAACCATTCGTTTATGTCTTCACTACGAGGTAGTCTCACAGCTTTTCTGAGGTTGCTACTTTCAAATAGTTATTGTAAGGAGCTTTTCAAGCTAAAACCCCTAAAGTTGATTAGAATCTTAAAACTGTAAAACGTATTTACACACCAATAATTTTAGCCAAAATAACATTGCTCCCAGATGAGTTAGTCTTCCTCTTCTTTGCTTAAATTGTCTTTGGATAAGGACTGTAAGACAGTAAAATATGATCCATCATGTTTGAATCTAAACTCAGTCATCATCATCAAAATCAAATGTCACTAGATCTTTGAAGACCTGACCACCGGTTTCAAACTCTAACCAAATCCAACCTAACTTCGCCACCAGTTCGGATCAACTTCAACCTCCGTAGTTTCCATCGTTGTCACATCCATCACCTTCTCTGTAGTTGTCGCACTAGCCTCCGTTGGTTATCTACATGTTTAGCCTCACACTTCTCAACGGCTGTAATGGATTTATCATAAGCTTGTTCATCATCTTAACTTATAAGATGGTCTTGGTTACGTTTCCGTTGAGTGAAGGAGAATGAGTGAAGGTTGTGTCAATGAAGGTGGTTCTAGGAGGGAGGATTGATAAAAAGGATGAATTAGGGTTCCACAAATAAATTGGGTCACACTTAGTGCATATTTTGTTCCTTTTTGTAGTTTATGTCTGAATAAATTGTAATTGATTTTGTCTTTTTGGGGTTTCGAATCAAACAGAAAAAAAAATTTGAAATTATAATTGCTCAAAGTGCTTACTATATTTCTTTGTGTTTTCTATGTAATTGTTTTTTTTTGGTATGGTTTAGAATCAATTCAAGGGAAATTTTGAACTGCTTAGTGGTAACTTCATTACTTCTATTCACATAACTAAAGTTTTAAAACTATTAGAAAATTTTCCGCATTACACAGAGTATATTTTGTTCCAAATTAAATCGTTGTATGTTGTAAACTAGAGAGAATTATGGGGGAATTTCGTGTGTTGTATTATTGATAATGAGGTTCCAATAGAACCTTTATATAGGAATCAATACAAGAGATATAAGGTAAATCCTATTCGGAATAGGAAAAGTATAAACCGTCTTAAGTCTCATCGGATATGGGCCTGATGGGCTAGAACTAGAGTTTGACAATCTACAATGATTTATAACACTCCCCCTTGGATGTCATAACTCTAAGAGCTCGTAATACGCTTTGGATGTTGTCTCATTAAAACCTTTCTCGGAAAACCCAGTTGGGAAAAACCGAGATAAGGAAAAAGAGTACAACACGCATTACTCCCCCTGTTCCGAACATCACTGAATGTCTTCCAATCTTCGCATTCCAATCTGATGTATTAGCTTCTTGAATGTCGAGGTTGGTAGAGACTTTGTAAGTAAATCTGCTGAATTCTCACTTGAACGAACTTGTTGAACTTGGACTTCTCCATCCTTTTGTAAATCGTACATAATGGTCGGTTCCTCCTTTCCTTCGGACATCCCACAATCTACTCTAATATGTTGAGTCATTGATCTCAACCAAACACATTCACGGCTAGCTTCAGGCATCGCCAAGATTTCTGCATGGTTGGACGATGTAGCAACAAGAGTTTGCTTCATGGATCGCCAAGATATAGTCGTATCACCGTGAGTAAAAACATATCCCGTTTGGGATTTAGCATTGTGTGGATCCGAGAGGTAACTTGCATCCACAAAACCAATCAAACCATCTTCGTTATGGTTAGTATAAAATAATCCCAAATCTTTCGTTCTTTGTAGGTAACGAAGTATATGTTTAATCCCGTTCCAGTGCCTTTGGGTCGGACATGAGCTAAATCTTGATAATAAATTCACGGCAAAACATATATCTGGCCTAGTGTGGCTCGCCAAATACATCAAAGCTCCTATGGCACTTAGATATGGCACTTCGGGACCAAGGACGTCTTCATCATCCTTCTTTGGACCGAATGGATCTTTATCCAAGTCAAGGGATCTCACAACCATGGGGCTAGACAATGGGTGAGATTGGTCCATGTTAAATCTCTTGAGTACTTTCTCTGTATATGCCATTTGATGCACAAGGATTCCATTATTCATGTACTCAAGTTGTAACCCCAAACAAAATCTTGTTTTTCCTAAATCTTTCATCTCGAATTCTTTCTTTAGATATTTGACTGTTTGGGAAATTTCCTCAGAGGTTCCTAGGATATTTAGGTCGTCTAGATACACCGCGATGATTACAAACCCCTTAGTAAATTTCTTTATGAATACACACGGATTTATGGGGTTGTTCTTATAGCCCTCTTTGACTAGATATTCACTTAGTCTATTACACCACATTCGACCTGATTGTTTCAATCCATAAAGACTCTTATTCAACTTTATACAATGTTGTTCTCGAGAACTTTCTTTATCTTTGAGCTCAATTCCCTCTGGGACTTTCATATATATATTTCATTATCCAGTGGACCATATAAGTATGCGGTTACAACATCCATTAACCGCATATCCAAATTTCTCTTATGGCTGGACTTATTAGGAATCTAAATGTTGTAGCATCCACCACAGGGGAGTATGTCTCCTCATAATCTATTTATGGTCTTTGCGTGAATCCTTGTGCAAAAAGCCGTGCTTTATGTCTCACAATTTCATTATTTTCATTCCTTTTCTTCACAAATACCCATTTGTGTCCAACTGGTTTAATATCAAGAGGTGCCGGATTATATGACCAAATACATTCCTCTTCCTTAATGAATTTAACTCCACGTTTATAGCTTCTTTCCATTTAATCTAATCTTTTCTCTGAGTGCACTCTAATATTGACGTGGGTTCTAGATCCTCGCTTATATCCATAATGTCAAGTGCTACCTTGTATGCAAATATTTCATCAATGTCGACATTCTTTCTATTCCATTGTTTTCCACACATGACATAATTTATTGAGATCTCATTATTTTCATGAACTTCAGGACCTTGAAGCTCGGCGTCCCAAGTAGTAATGTTTGGTTCCTTTGGTTCATTCATGTCTAGGGTTCCAATAACCCCGGATTCTCCCATTGCACCTTTCTTTGATTTTCGAGTGTTCTTATCCTTGGAACCTAATGGTCTACCTCTCTTTAAGCGCGCTTTAGATTCTGTAGCAACTTGATTGTGTCCCTCTTGGACATCAATTCTTATTGGTGCATTAACAGCTGGTATATATGACTTTGTTACTCTCTTCGGGTCAGCAAAGGAATCTGGAAATTGATTAGCTATCTTTTGTAAATGTATAATCTTTTGGACTTCTATTTCACATTCTTTAGTCCGAGGATCTTGCCATGGTAAGGATGTTTGATTCCATGTAATTTCCTTTGCCAGTCTGTTATTATCTCCTCCTAATGTTGGATAGTTGGATTCGTCAAAGTGACAATCCGCATACCTGGCCTTAAATAGATCACTCGTGGTTGGCTCAAGGTACTTAACTATGGTGGGAGAATCATATCCAACATATATCCCCATCCTCCTTTGAGGTCCCATCTTACTTCTCTGTGGTGGAGCAATTGGTACATATATGGCACATCCAAATGTCTTAAGATGGGATATGTCTGGCTCATAACCCGTTAGCAATTGTGATGGGGAATATTTGTGTTCACTAGATGGCCTGATGCGAATTAGTTCAGCTGCATGTAAAACTGCATGTCCCCAAGCTGAGACCGGGAGTTTTGATCTCATTAGTAATGGCCTCGCAATTAGTTGAATGCGTTTGATAAATGATTCGGCCAATCCGTTTTGTGTATGTACATGTGCCACAGAATATTCTACACTTACCCCCATGGACATACAATAATCATTAAACGCTTGGGACGTGAATTCACCAGCATTATCTAGATGTATAGTCTTTAAAGGAAAATCTGGAAAGTGTGCTCTTAGACGAATTATTTGAGCAAGTAATCTCGCAAATGCCAAATTTTGAGTTGATAATAGACATACGTGTGACTATTTCGTGGATGCATCAATAAGTACCATAAAATATCTAAACATCCCACAAGGTGGGTGAATTGGTCCACAAATGTCACCTTGTATTCTTTCCAGAAAATTCAATGTTTCCTTATTCACTTTTACTGGTGATGGCCTGACTATGAGTTTCCCTAGTGAACATGCTTCACACATGAGATTCTTTGGGATAACTCTTCTTTCTTTCAATGTGTGCCCATTTGTATTTAATAACAATTTTCGCATCATGTTAGAACCGGGATGGCCAAGCCGGTTATGCCATAGAGTGAAATTTTCGGAAAACACTTTGTTTACCGTGGCATTTGCTTCTATCATATTTATCTTAGCACAATAAAGGCCTGTAGATATGGCATGTATGGTTTCTAGGATTTTCTTATGGCCATTGGCGAGTTCAAATATCATAAGGAATTTTTTATTCCCTTTGCCCTTAGTTTCAATATGCAAATCATTCATTCGAATGCCTTTAAAACTCAATAGGCTCCTCTTTGAGCTCGGTGAGTATAGTGCATAACTTATTTATACCCTTAGGTAATAATATGTTTACTTAACCATATCCTTCTATTAAATTAGCCATACCCGCTATGGTACATATATTGGCACTTTTGAGTGTGAGATTTATGAAATATCTTTTGTCTCTTAGAATCGTGTGGCTTGATCCACTATCCACCACGAAAATATCCTTGTCATCACTCATTCTTCAAAATCAATAATCATATTTTAGAGACTTAAAATAATATCCTTTCATTAAATGAAATAAATCCAAAATAATAGCAAGAACAAATAAATTCAAGAACATAAATCCAAGCAAATAAAAACACCAAAACCAAAGATAGAAACTAAATTTTGAGATCAACTTTATTCTTTTAGACAATCTGAAGTCTCATATTGCATTAGATCATCTTGCTCATGATCAAAATCATTTTCATGATCTTGATGGACCAAATTTGCTTCTGGATTCTTCCCTTTAATACTCTCTTGATAGAGGTCAATCAAATACTTGGGAGTTCTACATGTTTTGGCCCAATGATTCCCCATTCCACACCGATGGCATCCATGCTTGTTGGCCGAGTTTTGTGGCTGAGAAAAATTGCGACGGCCTCTTCCACAGCCTTGATTAAAGATGGGTTGATACCCTCGGCCTCTGCCTTGTCCTCGGCCATAGAGACTGTAGCTGCGGCCACGTCCTCCTTGCCATCTTCCACGTCCACGGCCTCGGCCTCTACCTCGGCCATTAAACTCTTCATGGACATGGTTTGTTTCTTTCTTTTCTTCAGCGGCCGTAAAGGCTTCAGGGAGTGGGGTTGGTCCGGGAGGTCTCATTTCACTATTTCTCATCAATAACTCATTGTTTTGCTCATATGTCTCGAAGCCCTTTCCACGATATTGTTGTTGTAACAATACGTTACTTGTGTGGAATGTAGAGTATGTCTTTTCAAGCATCTCTTCTTCAGTTATTTTCTTACCACATAACTTCAATTTAGAGACAATCTTAAATAGGGCCAAGTTATACTCATCCACGAATTTAAAATCTTTGAACCTTAGATTCCTCCATTCATACATTGCCTTTGGTAACATCACCGTTCTATGGTGATCATATCTTGTTTTCAACTCATTCCAAAGGTCAAGAGGATTTTCAATTGTCAAGTATTGATCATGGAGACTCTCAGCAAGATGATGGCGAATTATCATAATTGCCATGTATCGATTTCTTTCATTCTCATTATTATTCTCAACGATACATTCGCCAAGTCCTTTAGACTTTAGAGTGATCTTAATATCCAATGCCCATTGTAGATAGTTATCTCCCGAGAGAGTAAGGGCAGCAAATTCCAAGTTTTGGATATTCGACATCTGAAATTATGCATCATATTCTCTTAAGTATCACAAAATTTTAATATTCATGCATGGTGTAAAAAACTTTACGTAATAATATTCTAGCAACCTAGCATGCTCAAAATACACGTTCAAATTATCATGCAAGGTTCTCATGCAGCTTAATTATTTATATATTGATCAGATTTTAATTTGTGACAATTTTTATCATGCAACCAATTTAACAAAATAATAAGGTTATGTAAAATAAATTCATGCGATAATAATCTAGCAAAATTATATGATCGAATTTTCATGCAAGATCTTAACATATCTATGTGCTTTGATCAGATTTTAATTTATGATAATTAATCATGCAATCAAATTTATCAATCTATTAACAAAACAAAATAATTTTCATGTGATAATCGGATTTAGCATGCGCGTTCTAAATATATATATATGCTTGTCGGATTTTAATAAAATTTGTGACAATTATTATCGATCAATTTTAATCATGCAACATAATCATCAATCAAACAAACAATCATATGCGGATCAATTAGGGTTTATACATATATGTGCAATTTCCATATTAATTAGGGTTTCATAATTATTTAACCAAATTCATAACCTCATCGTGAATATCAACAAACAAACAATAATTAATCACACAAGAATATATGTGTCTTGCGATACTCCAGCAATCATACAATTAATATCGAACATGAAAAACCGAACATGCTATATAATTAGGGTTTTATCGGAACAGCCGGATCATACATCCAAACACATGACTTCCGGTTAGCCGGAACAACCGAACATCGGAACATATATCCAAATATATAGATCATCTTTTAGGGTTTTGGAGATTTCCTAATTTAATTAGGGTTTACCGATTTCATGGTTATATATGTTCTAGGGTTTTAGAACTTACCTTAGAGATTCGGTTTGAAGTGGAAAACACGAACAAGATATCTTCCTCAAGAAATACACTCAATCAATCTTTTCACAACCCTGTTACCATGTATTGGGGGAACCGAGTCTCAGAGTGAAGTAAGATTTACTAGTTCCAAGAGATCTTCTTTGCTTTGTTTTGATCCGGTTGCTTTGTGATCGGCAGCGAGATTAGGGTTTTAGATGCGGCGGCTGCTTGCTAGGGTTTTAGAAACTATTGTGCTGATAACGTGTTGTAAACTAGAGAGAATTATGGGGGAATTTGGTGTGTTGTATTATTGATAATGAGGTTCCAATAGAACCTTTATATAGGAATCAATACAAGAGATACAAGGTAAATCCTATTCGGAATAGGAAAAGTATAAACCGTCTTAAGTCTCATCAGATTTGGGCCTGATGGGCCAGAACTAGAGTTTGACAATCCACAATGATTTATAAATGGAAAGAAGCTATAAACGTGGAGTTAAATTCATTAAGGAAGAGGAATGTATTTGGTCTTATAATCCGGACACCTCTTGGTATTAAACCAGTTGGACACAAATGGGTCTTTGTGAGGAAAAGGAATGAAAATAATGAAATCGTGAGACATAAAGCACGGCTTGTTGCACAAGGATTCACGCAAAGACCAGGAATAGATTATGAGAAGACATATTCCCTTGTGGTGGATGCTACAACATTTAGATTCCTAATAAGTCTGGCCATAAGAGAAAATTTGGATTTGCGGTTAATGGATGTTGTAACAGCATACTTATATGGTCCACTGGATAATGAAATATATATGAAAGTTCCAGAGGGAATTGAGCTCAAAGATAAAGAAAGTTCTCGAGAACAACATTGTATAAAATTGAATAAGAGTCTTTATGGATAGAAACAATAAGGTCGAATGTGGTATAATAGACTAAGTGAATATCTAGTCAAAGAGGGCTATAAGAACAATCCCATAAATCCGTGTGTATTCATAAAGAAATTTACTAAGGGGTTTGTAATCATCGCGGTGTATGTAGACGACCTGAATATCCTAGGAACCTCTGAGGAAATTTCCCAAACAGTTGAATATCTTAAGAAAGAATTCGAGATGAAAAATTTAGAAAAACCAAGATTTTGTTTGGGGTTACAACTTGAGTACATGAATAATGGAATCCTTGTGCATCAAACGACATATACAGAGAAAGTACTCAAGAGATTTAACGTGGACCAATCTCACCCATTGTCTAGCCCCATGGTTGTGAGATTCCTTGACTTGGATAAAGATCCATTCGGTCCAAAGAAGGATAATGAAGATGTCCTTGGTCCCGAAGTGCCATATCTAAGTGCCATAGGAGATTTGATGTATTTGGCAAGCCACACTAGGCCAGATATATGTTTTGCCATGAATTTATTATCAAGATTTAGCTCATGTCTGACCCAAAGGCATTGGAACGGGATTAAACATATACTTCATTACCTACAAGGAACAAAAGATTTGGGATTAATTTATACTAACCATAACAAAGATGGTTTGATTGGTTTTGCGGATGCAGGTTACCTCTCGGATCCACACAATGCTAAATCCCAAACAGGATATGTTTTTACTCACGGTGGTACGGCTATATCTTGGCGATCCATGAAGCAAACTCTTGTTGCTACATCGTCCAATGATATTAGGTATTTTTACTCAGTACTTAGCCTGTAGTCAAGGGAGACCTAGCAATAGGAACTTGTCCAATTGGATGCGAATCCCCTGTCCTTTATGCTTTTCCTAAGTAAAAATACAAGTTTAAATGTGTTGTGTGGTGTGAAAGCAGTAAACTATGGATATATCAATTCCTTAGTCTAACATGTCATTGTAGTACTAAGGTGTCAATCCAAATGAGTGTGATGCTAACAATCAGGATGACATCAGATATACTTAATTCAAGTCAAGCAAGTTGAGGTTGGATTGTCTAACAACCTAAGTGAAACATGAAATGTGCAGAATAAATGCTAAGTAAAAATACTAGGGAGGCGGGTGCAGGTGCTAGAGAAGCAGTGCACATATGCTGTAGGAGTAATGCAGCAAGTGAAAATTACGAAATAAATTGATGAGATAAAACTAAGTGTGGAAGCTAGCAAGCGAAAATGATAACTAAGACAAGGTAAAATCAACTAAGACAAACAAGCTCTCAAGAATGGGGTAATCGGTCAGTGACTCCTCTGAAATCTATCTAAGGCGCTGACAAACTCACACAGAGCTAATCCCTAGACAACGGGTTCACAAGCAATCAAATCCACTGTCGTGACAGATGACCTCAAGCTAGGGCAGTTCCAGACTCAGATGTCTCTGACAAAATCTACCCTAACAGGCACTAAGACTCAACCCGTTCTTGTCAATGAACACCCTAAATATCTAATCTCTTAGGCTAGGAATGCAAATCTCTGGCACTAGTTGTTTATGTGTTTCATCAACCACCTTTCGAGTGTGGAAATACTTAATATCTAGTTGCAATTGATCAGAGAGAAACTAGCATTAAGAACACTAATCCAGAAGGGATTCACAAATAACTAAACTCAAACGCCCTAGAAGATCAAAGATTCGTCACTAACATATCCCATTCTCAAGAACCCTATAAAACTACTCACACATATTCAAGAACATAAACCCAGAAAATTCAAACATCTTAGAATTCATTGAAATTAGGTTATAAAGATAGATTAAGGCAGGAACAATAAGACTGCAAAGAATCAAAACAAACTAACAAGTAGATTAAGAGAAATCTGGATTACAAATGAAGAAAAATCAAGAACAATGAAGAACAAATGAAGAACACTCAAGAACAGGGAGAAAACCTAAAAAGAAAAAGCTTACACTAAAAATAAAAACGGAATACCCTTTGGACAAAACCCAAAAGGGGTATTTATATGAAAATGCGGAAAACCCTAAAACGAGTAAAAACAAAATAAACGGCTAAGTCTTCGGAGATTGATGCAGCTTGGACCGGCGTGTGTGTAGAGGTGATCGAGCTAGGAATGAAGACTGCTGGACCTCCTGCTCGACGTGTGTGCTCGATGTGTCTGATCGAGTACTCTACTCGACGGTGCTCGATGGAGTGCTCGATGGAGTGCTCGATGGAGTGCTCTTCTTTAGCCTGCTCGAGTACTTCTCAGAAATTCTGCTCGAGCACTATGTGAAAATCTGCTCGAGCACTATGTGAAAATCTGCTCGAGCACTATGTCTTCTGACTGCTTCAAGCACTTTGTCTTCTGCATGCTCGAGTACATTGCTCGAACACAACCTTGAAAATCTGCTCGAGCACATTGCTTCCCCTGCTCGAGCATTTTTGTTTCTTTCTTGCTAGAGCACACGTATGTAGTGCGCAGAGTTGTGTGCAGAATTGTGGAGTTTTTTGATAGAGCATACGGATTCTAGTGGTGTGAAACTCTCCAAACATCCAGAACATCGTCCAAGTACCTGAAATCAACTCCAAAATGCATATGTATGCAAATATAATGCAAATCTTAGTATGGACGCTAAATGTGTGAAAAACACTAGAAAATAGGATGAAACATATTATGAATCTAGTCCTAAATGATGATAAATGCATGCTAAAACATGCTAAAATACAGAGACATCAACTCCCCCAAACTTAGTCTTTGCTTGCCCTCAAGCAAACAATTCATAAGAAGGGAGAGAGGTTAGAAAATGGGGATTCAGAACCTAAGCAATGCAGTTTTTAAAGTTCCCAAACCTTATCAAATTTCCAAGAAGCTACCCTGAATGCAATGCTAACAAGTTCTACTTTTAAAGCTTTAGCCATGCTCGTCACATCACTTACTTAACAATGACTTTAGCCTACGCAAGCATTCAGATTCTTCAAACCCTTTAACATTCATTAAGCAGAAATCATGAATCAAGTTTGTTCACAGTCATTGAACTCATTTGGCTAAAGGAATGGTCAAAGGACAAAGATGGTCCTTAATGTAACTGGTGACACTCATTCTCACTCAAGGGACTCTCAAAGAAAAACTGAGCTTTAGAAGAAGGCTAAAGGTCAGAGCCAACCGATGCGTACAAGGATAAGCTTCCATCTACCCAAACATATACATAATCAAAACTCAGACCTCTAAATCTAATCCCATGAATGATCCTATTACTACCCTTTGGCACTTTTCTGCAAGGAATCCCTTTTTGATCAAACTTTTCTTTTTCTTTGTGTTCTAAGGATGGTTTACCTTAACATTTGCTTAGTCTAGCTGATTGGGTGTCTATCTGAGGCTCTATCTTTTATGTATATCATACAAGTTTCTCTTTTTCTTTTCATAAGCCTATACATATTTTTTTTTCTTTCGTACTACCCAATCCTTTACTAGAGCTTTAATTATGCACATCCCTCCACTTAGAAGTTTATTTTCTTTTTCCCTTCTCTTTCTCTTTTTTTCATTTTTCGACTCATCCTGCTTAGAACATCCTAATTCGTTTCTCCCCAAAATCATGTTCCCATCCGGTCCTAGCTAGTCCATACCGTGAACTAGAGCTAAGCTAGAACTTATCCTTGTCGGCTCCAACCTAACACTTTCTACCAAGCTCAGTCTTATAAAAAGGCCTCACACACAGAAAATAATATTGGCTTGAAAGAAAGGTTGGTTCAATGGTGGGGAAACTGTTCCAATGATGGAAATCAGCTACTTGGATAACAAGAGTGGTAAAAAGAGAAAGATAATCCAAGTATGTATATAGGTATCCATGAGTTCAAGTTCAATGCATAAACATGATAATTGTAAGTCAAGTTATGGTCTGGATAGATAGGGAATGAATGCACTTCACAACAAACTTCAGCCAAAATCAAATGTCAAGCGATGGATTCAAAGGATGGGGCTGCCTTATGCTTCAAACTTAATCAACATGTACAACAGAACAACTAAGTGGTTCAATAACATTTGTACTGCATGCTGGGCTAGGCAAGAATCATCATTATCCCCTATGCAGAAATCCTAGATGAAATGCAACTATACTCAATACTAAAATGCTAATGCAACTACATGGACACTCTGTTTTTGTGGAATGATTTTTGAAAAATTTTCAAATTTTTATGGTTTTTAGATGCTCATAGATGATGCAAAATTCGAATTAAGAAAACAGGAAACAATGTTAAATACATCATGAACCCTCCCCCAAACTTAAATTACACAGTCCCTTGTGTAATAGAAATCTGGAACAGAGTTTGCAAACGAAAGCAAAATTAAACGAAGTACAATGATAAATACAATGGGTTGGAGAGTGATACTTCAGTAGTTGGAGAAGAAAGAGTCGGTGAACTCTTCTATGTCCTCGTGGGAGTACGTTGGTGGAGGGGGTTGGTGCGGCTTGGTAGCTCTGCTCGGTCCTGCTGCTTTCCTTTTTCTCTGCCTTGGCTGAAAGGAAGAGTATCGAGGTGGCTCGTCATAGGTGCTGCGCCTATAACTAATGTGTGTAGAGCCACTTCTCCGCAGGGTACTCGGTTGGGACAGTTCTTCATGTTGGTGAGCAGAGGCGGCTTGGTCTTATGCTTCGTGTACATCAGCGGGGCTCTTGCTCTTTCCTTGACTCTTGCTCAAATGCTCCTTCATCTCCTTCCACCCCTCCGTCAATTCCTTCACCGTGCTCTTTAGTGCCTTGATCGTTTTATCCTGAGCTTTGTTCCACTTCTAGAGTAACCCTATTCGCTTGTGAGCCTCCCATAGACCCTTGTGCTATTTTTGTGCTGCATACTCTTCGAAGTGAAATGACTCGGGCTGGATGTCTTCGGATGCGCTCGGGGAGTGAGATCGAGCTGAGCGACCAGGAACATCCTTTGTTCGCGCTTGTTGGAGGTCTTCCTGCACTGGTTGATAGAGCAATTCGATTGGTGGGCAGAAATCCATGCTAGCACTTGCTAGATCGGTGCAGAGGGGTTGTAGTTGAGCCGGTCCAGCCGTAGGGTGCATGAACTAAAATAGGCATTCTCCTGAACTTGATGTCTTGTTAAGGAAAAATGCGTTCCTGAGGTAGTCCAGGTCCAGCCATCTTGGTGCGCAAGGCTCTGAAATCAAAGGTACTTTGCAGGCGACCAGTATGGGTGTGATGACACCTCCAATGCTGAGCTCTCCTTTCGAATTTTTTCTGTGCAGCTTCACACCCCAGTCTCTATAGTTCAGGAACTGATTTAGTATAGTGAAGGTGAGACTTGTATTGTTTTTGTCTCCTAGAAGTTCCGTCCCATCCTTAGCGAATTTGAGAAGCCCTTTCAAGGCTAAGTCTATCACTTGCAGCTGACCTTGGTTTACAGGGCATGTTACTTGGTGCACAAACATGGTATGGGCAATGGATTTGTGCAGGTATCTCACTACAGGGTGGCGAATCTGAGTGCTCTTAGACCTAGAAGATGAGTAGGGCGTGTCCACTGCTATTGTACGCCATAGGGATTGTAGCTCTTCTTTCGCAAAATCTTCTTCTGATCCTGTTCCACTGCTGAAACCATAGAGAGTGTCGAGCTCAGCGGTGGTGAGGGAGTAGAGTTTTCCTCTTACTTTGAATGTGATCTATCCCAGCCCTCCGTCCGAGACGTATTCAGGGTGGTCTTCATAGAAGTGAACTTTAAGGGTAGCGAGGAAATGACAAGTTTCAACTTGATATACGGACGAGTTATTTCTCATGAATTTTGTCAGCCCCCTAGTGCGAATAGGCATTCAACATCTTCATCTATACCCAATTTCCTCATGGTTGGTCGGTGAGGGTAGCGTGTCCCTGCGAAACCTCTAGAAAGGAAGACTGCTCTCATCTCTTTTGCCGTCAGCTCTGGCTCTATCCTCTCGCTACTTTTTCCTTCCTTAGGCTCCACCCCTGCGCTTCCATCCCCAGATTTCTCACCACAACTCCAAGCAGGTCGTTTTCCACGAGCAATCTCTTGCCTATCTCGTGAGAATGCCATGGGTTTTGCTCTACTTGGCAGACTCGAGCGCTGAGGGTGATATGTCTCTGCTGCTCTTATCGGGCCATTTTCCTCGAGCGATTTCTGCCCTGTCTCGTGAGGATGGCTTGGTCTGTGCAACAAGCTGCGGGCTCGAGTACTGAGGGTGATATGTCTCATCAAGCTCCTCTGTACTTGAGTAGTGAACTCGAGTGGTTTCTCTGCTTAGGCGCTCGAGTTGCTCGGGACTTGAATGCTCGACTCGGGTAGAATAACCAAGTCCGTGTCTTCTCTCAATTTCAGGCTCTTGTTCAGGTTCAGTAGGTCGCCGACTCTCCGCTGCACGCTTGATCTTCGCGTAGCACCGTGCTAGCGAGGTAGCTCTTGCACGGTTGCGCCAGTCTGGTGCGTGCTCATTAGTTGCGCATGGAGCAGTTACTTGAGATGTATAACGCCTAGCAATGTTTTCCGCCTCTGTACGTCCGCGGTTGTTTGTCATTGTGGGGTGTATTGGAGGAGGTGCTCGACGAAGTTGATAGAAAATCTTGGATTTAGAAATTTTACGAAGAACACGAAGATCAGAGGTTTTTTTGTTTTCGAGATTTCTGCTAAGTGTCAAGTGTGAAGTTGCAAGGGGGGGGGGCGTTCCTTTTATAGAGAAAACGGGGGGGATGAACCTGGACGTGCTAGAGGACAGATGACGCAAGTGGCGGTGGAACAAGACAGAGGCGCCTAACAAAGACAAGAAAAGGACATGGGTTAGAAAATTGAAAAGCGTGATTTAAATAAGTCTTGAATACTTAGAAATAATCTCGATTCAATTCGGAAAAATCGAAATCTATATTTTTTTTATTTTTAGAACCCCTTTTGCGTTATTGGTGGAGCGCCTCGTCGAGCAGTTTCATCGAGCACTTTTGCTCACTCTTCATCGAGCACTTTTGCTCAGTCTTCATCAAGCACTTTTGCTCAGTCTTCATCGAGCACTTTTGCTCAGTCTTCATCGAGCACTTATGCTCGAGCGTTTTGTTCCTCGTCTGCTCGAGCACCGTGTTTCTCGTCTGCTGGAGCACGCATCGAGCGTTCTGCTCGAGCTCCTCATTTAGCGTTGCTCGAGCACCTTCATCGAGCGTTTCTCAAGCTGCCTCATTTAGCGTTGCTCGAGCACCTTCATCAAGCGTTTCTCGAGCTGCCTCATTTAGCCTCGCTCGAGCACCTTCATCGAGCTGCCTCATTTAGCGTTGCTCGAGCACCTTCATCGAGCGTTTTTCTGCACCTGAGACATTGGGTAGAACCATTTTAAGAAAAACTATGAAAATCACGAAAATAGAAATAAAGAATATTTACAAGGAGAAACATGGGACTTCCTCCCAAGCGAGCTTGTTTAAAGTCACAAAGCTTAAGTTCCTGCTTTTTAGGCATTTATTGGCTCATCCAGAAGAATTCTAGTCCCTTCTGGAATGTAGTCCGCCATGTAAGGTTTGAGCCGCTGTCCATTCACTGTAAATTCGTTACCCGCCTTAGCAAACAAGGTGACAGCTCCATATGGTAACACCTCCTTGATGCTAAATGGTCCGGACCACTTTGACTTCAGTTTTCCTGGGAAAAGTTTCAGTCTCGAGTTGAAGAGCAAGACCTGATCTCCGGCTTTGAAATCTTTGCGCAGAATCTTTTTGTCGTTCAAAGCCTTAGTCCTTTCCTTATATACCTTCGAACTTTCATAGGCTTCAAATCTTATTTCTTCCAGCTCGTGCAAGTCCACAGCTCTTTTTTCTTGAGCTGTTCTGATATAGAGATTCAGAAGATTTGTTGCCCAGAGCGCTTTGTACTCAACTTGTACGGGCAGGTGACAAGCCTTTCCCTACAGCAGCTGAAACGAGGTCCTCCCAATTGGAGTCTTGTAAGCGGTTCTATAAGCCCATAGAGCATCATCAAGTTTAGTCGACCAATCTCTCCTTGATGCGCCTACTACCCTTGCCAGGATGGCCTTGATTTGCCTATTAGAGACTTCAACTTGGCTGCTTGTCTGAGGATGGTAAGGTGTCGCCACCTTATGCTTCACTCCATGCTTTCTTAAGAGATTTTCAAAAACCTTGTTAATAAAATGAGAACCACCATCACTGATAACGACTCTCGGGACTCCAAACCTGTGGAAAATAATGGTTTTGAACATCTTCAACACCACTTTTGCATCGTTGGTGAGACTGGGTTTGGCTTCAACCCATTTTGATACATAGTCCACAGCAACTAATATGTAACTATTCCCAAAGGATGGTGGGTTGAAAGGTCCCATAAAATCAATGCCCCATACATCAAATACTTCAACTTCGAGGATAGGGTTCTGGGGCATCTCATCGAGCATGTTGCTCTGATTCTCGTCGAGCACTTTTTTTTTTTTTTTTTCGGCTGCTCGAGCATTCATCGAGTGTTCTGCTCGAGCGTTTTCCTGCTTCCTCTACTCCTTGCGTGCATCTCAGACATTGGGTAGAAACATTTTAAGAAAAACTACGAAAATCTCGAAAATAGAAATAAAGAATATTTACAAGGATAAACATGGGACTTCCTCCCAAGCGAGCTTGTTAATGTCACTAAGCTTGACTTCCTGGTTTTTAGGTATTTATTGGCTCATCCAGAAGAATTGTAGTCCCTTCTGGAATGCAGTCTACCATGAAAGGTTTTAGCCGCTGCCCATTCACTGTAAACTCATTACCCTCCTTAGCAAACAAGGTGACAGCTCCATATGGTAACAACTCCTTCATGCTAAATGGTCCAGACCACTTTGACTTCAGTTTTCCTGGGAAAAGTTTCAGTCTCGAGTTGAAGAGCAAGACCTGATCTCCGGCTTTGAAATCTTTGCGCAGAATCTTTTTGTCGTGAAAGGCCTTAGTTCTTTCCTTATATACCTTCGAGCTGTCATAGGCTTCAAGTCTGATTTCTTCCAGCTCATGCAAGTCCACGACTTTTTTCTTGAGATGTTCTGATATCGAGATTCGAAGCTTTGTTGCCCATAGCACTTTGTACTCAACCTCTACGGGCAGATGACAAGCCTTTCAGACAGCAGCTGAAACGAGGTCCTCCCAATTGGAGTCTTGTAAGCGGTTCTATAAGCCCATAGAGCATCATCAAGTTTAGTCGACCAATCTCTCCTTGATGCGCCTACTACCCTTGCCGAGGATGGCCTTGATTTGCCTATTAGAGACTTCAACTTGGCTGCTTGTCTGAGGATGGTAAGGTGTCGCCACCTTATGCTTCACTCCATGCTTTCTTAAGAGATTTTCAAAAACCTTGTTAATAAAATGAGAACCACCATCACTGATAACGACTCTCGGGACTCCAAACCTGTGGAAAATAATGGTTTTGAACATCTTCAACACCACTTTTGCATCGTTGGTGAGACTGGGTTTGGCTTCAACCCATTTTGATACATAGTCCACAGCAACTAATATGTAACTATTCCCAAAGGATGGTGGGTTGAAAGGTCCCATAAAATCAATGCCCCATACATCAAATACTTCAACTTCGAGGATAGGGTTCTGGGGCATCTCATCGAGCATGTTGCTCTGATTCTCGTCGAGCACTTTTTTTTTTTTTTTTTTCGGCTGCTCGCGCATTCATCGAGGGTTTTGCCCGGGCGTTTTCCTTCTTCCTCTACTCCTTGCGTGCATCTCAGACATTGGGTAGAAACATTTTAAGAAAAACTACGAAAATCTCGAAAATAGAAATAAAGAATATTTACAAGGATAAACATGGGACTTCCTCCCAAGCGAGCTTGTTAATGTCACTAAGCTTGACTTCCTGGTTTTTAGGTATTTATTGGCTCATCCAGAAGAATTGTAGTCCCTTCTGGAATGCAGTCTACCATGAAAGGTTTTAGCCGCTGCCCATTCACTGTAAACTCATTACCCTCCTTAGCAAACAAGGTGACAGCTCCATATGGTAACAACTCCTTCATGCTAAATGGTCCAGACCACTTTGACTTCAGTTTTCCTGGGAAAAGTTTCAGTCTCGAGTTGAAGAGCAAGACCTGATCTCCGGCTTTGAAATCTTTGCGCAGAATCTTTTTGTCGTGAAAGGCCTTAGTTCTTTCCTTATATACCTTCGAGCTTTCATAGGCTTCAAGTCTGATTTCTTCCAGCTCATGCAAGTCCACGACTCTTTTTTCTTGAGATGTTCTGATATCGAGATTCAGAAGCTTTGTTGCCCATAGCACTTTGTACTCAACCTCTACGGGCAGATGACAAGCCTTTCTGTACAGCAGCTGAAACGAGGTCCTCCCAATTGGAGTCTTGTAAGCGGTTCTATAAGCCCATAGAGCATCATCAAGTTTAGTCGACCAATCTCTCCTTGATGCGCCTACTACCCTTGCCAGGATGGCCTTGATTTGCCTATTAGAGACTTCAACTTGGCTGCTTGTCTGAGGATGGTAAGGTGTCGCCACCTTATGCTTCACTCCATGCTTTCTTAAGAGATTTTCAAAAACCTTGTTAATAAAATGAGAACCACCATCACTGATAACGACTCTCGGGACTCCAAACCTGTGGAAAATAATGGTTTTGAACATCTTCAACACCACTTTTGCATCGTTGGTGAGACTGGGTTTGGCTTCAACCCATTTTGATACATAGTCCAGAGCAACCAATATGTAACTATTCCCAAAGGATGGTGGGTTGAAAGGTCCCATAAAATCAATGCCCCATACATCAAATACTTTAACTTCGAGGATAGGGTTCTGGGGCATCTCGTTTCTTCTGCCTATGTTCCCCATCCTTTGGCATGGATCACACTTGGTAATAAAATTTTGGGCATCCTTAAACATGGTTGGCCACCATAGACCAGCCTGGAGTATCTTCTGCACAGTCTTGAAAGTGGCAAAATGGCCTCCATATGTGGAACCATGGCAATGTTCTAGCACTCCTCTGACTTCTTCCTCAGCTATACATCTTCTAAACAAACTGTCTGATCCTTTCTTGTAGAGATATGGTTCATCCCAATAGTAATGGTTGACGTCTCTGAAAAATTTCTTCTTGTTGTATGCATCGAGACTGCTAGGAATTTCACCGCTCACAAAGTAGTTAGCTAAATCCGCAAACCATGGTGATTTCTCTTTCGCTATTGCCTGGACTTTCTTTAGATCAGCCCTTTCGCAATGGGTATTTTTGAAGGTCTGGACTAACATCAGCTGTTCTTCTGGCATGGAGTTGTCGATTGGCAATGGGTCTTCAATCCTCATCCGGGATAGGTGATCAGCTACCCCCATTTTCTATTCCTTTCTTATCAACTATCTCCATGTCAAATTCTTGCAGTAATAGAATTCATCTTAGCAACCTGGGTTTGGTGTCTTTCTTTGCATAGATGTGTCTCAATGCTGCATGATCCGTGTAGACTACCACCTTTGATCCCACCAGGTAGCTTCTGAACTTTTCAAAGGCAAAGACTACTGCAAGCAATTCCTTCTCCGTGGTAGCATATCTCCCTTGAGCTTCATCTAAAGTTCTGCTCGCATAGTAAATCACGTGCAACTTTTATCTATTTTCTGACCTAACACTGCTAACGGCATAGTCTGAGGCGTCGCACATGATTTCAAACGGATAGTCCCAATTCGGAGCTTGGACTATTGGGGCTGAGATCAACGCTTCCTTTATCAACTGGAAGGCTTTCAAACACTCAGAGTCAAAGACGAACTCTTGCTCCTTGCAAAGTAACCTGGTGAGTGGTCTGGCTATTTTTGAGAAATCTTTGATGAATCTTCAGTAGAAGCCAGCGTGACCAAGGAAATTCCTGATATCCTTGATGTTCTTAGGTGGTTGCAACTGCATCATTACATCGATTTTGGCTTTGTCTACCTCAATGCCTTTCTCAGAAATCTTGTGCCCTAAGACAATCTCTTCTCTGACCATAAAATGACACTTATCCCAATTCAAAACCAGATTTTTCTCTTCGCACCTGGTAAGCACCCTGCACAAGTTCAACAAACAGGAGAAGAAGAAGGAGCCATACACAGAAAAATCATCCATGAAGACTTCCACCATCTCCTCTATTAAATCCGAAAAGATGGAGGTCATACACCTCTGAAACGTTGCAGGTGCATTACATAAACCGAAAGGCATTCTTCTGTAAGCAAAGGTGCCATATGGGCAAGTGAAGGTAGTTTTTTCTTGGTCATTTGGATGTATTGGGATCTGAAAGAACCCACTATATCCATCTAAGAAACAGTAGTAAGGGGGGTTTGCAAGTCTTTCTAGCATTTGATCAATAAATGGCAAAGAAAAATGATCTTTTCTAGATGCTGCATTTAACTTTCTATAGTCTATACACATCCTATGACCAGTTATTGTCCTAGTGGGTATAAGCTCATCTTTATCATTCTTTACTACTGTTATACCACCCTTCTTAGGGACACAATGCACTGGGGATACCCATGTACTATCAGAGATAGGGTAGATAACCCCAGCATCTAACAATTTAAGAATTTCTTTCTTAACAACCACCTTAAGGTTAGGGTTCAATTTTCTTTGAGGTTCAATGCTAGCATATGACTCATTTTCAAGATTAATTCTGTGAGTGCACAAACTAGGTGATATGCCCTTAATGTCATCAAGTGAATATCCAATTGTTTTCCTAAACTTTCTCAACTCGGTCAATAGCGATTTCAACTCATCATCACTAAGTTTATCATTTACGATGACAGGGTAAGTGGAGTTAAGTCCAAGAAACGCGTACCTTAGCCCTGTTGGGAGTGGTTTTAGCTCAACCTTAGGTGCCCTTAGTTCCAACCAGTCGTCTGAGTGGGCGGACTCGAGCAGTGGGTGCTGGGCATGTTTAGTTTCAGCTTCTACTGATGCAACGACCTCTCCATCTGTTCCCATCAGTTTCTCAAACGCTTCTTCGCCTTTAATTTCCTTGTGGGAGTCTAGCATCATCTCATAACTCGAGGTTTCTTTGTATAAGTAGCCGTTTTCACCGTCCTTGATTAAAGCTGTCTGAAGATGGTCTTTTTCATTTAGCTCCTCAAGTAGCTCGTCTGCAAGGTGATCCATTTCTTTAATCCAAAAGAGCTGGCCTTCAATCGTAGGCTTCTTCATTGTATCTCTGATGTCAAAGTGCATTTTGAGATCTTTGCCCATATTAAGTTGAATTTTCCCTTTTTGGACGTCAATGAGAGCACCCGCAGTAGCAAGGAAGGCTTCCTAGAATCAAATGATCTTTTGGCTCTTCATCCATCTCTAACACCACAAAGTCAGTGGGAACCACTATGGTTCCAATTCGGAGAGGCAGGTCTTCTAGCATGCCATGAGGAGTTCTCACAGATCTATCAGCCAAGACAAGAGAGATGTTGGTGGTTTTATACTTGTTAAAACCTAACTTCTTAGCTACCGAAAGTGGCATGAGGCTTATAGACGCTCCCAAATCGCAGAGACAACTTTGAAAAGTTAATGGCCCAAGAGAGCATGGCAATGTGAAACAACCAGGATCTGGTAGCTTGACGATCCTCTTTTGAATAATGGCACTGCACTCATGACTCACTACTACCATTCCTTTCACTTCCTGGATTCTTTCTGTAATTGCATCTTTGATCCACTTGTGAGATTTAGGTAAAAGTGCCAATGCATCAAGTATGGGCATCTTGACCTCAATTTCTTTAATGTGCTTCTCGAAGATAGCTCTGTATCTCTCCACTCTGTCCTTGTGAAATCTCCCTGGGTAGGGGAGTTTAGGCTTGTAAGGATGATATAGGAACCCAAATGAATCGGATCCTAAATGATAGATTGATGGAGGAATTGCTGCTGGACTAAGGTCACTCTCAACAGTTCCGATTGAATGGATGGTGAAGTGGTTCGATGGTGAAGCTGTTGCTGGACTAAGGTCACTCTCAACAGATTCAAAGGGATGAACGGACGTGATAGTGGATTGAGAGACGCCACACAGATCTGTGAAAGGATCTATGATAAGTCTAATACACTCTAAGCTTCAAGGATTCACACACAAGAAGTTTAGAAGACAAAATATTTCCTTCCCAGAAATATCAAAGAGAAAACTCTCAAGTTTCTTTTCTAAAAATCAGACTGAATCTGAAAAATGGTCCAACACAAAATAATTAAAAGACAAGTGATAGTCTGCATGAAGGAGAGAGAAAGAGACAACATTAAAATCAGAGTTTGAAAATTCAAACTGTCTCTTGAACTCCTTGGCGAAATGTGTTGTTGGGCTTATGAAAATCAACTAAATGGGCCGATGATAATGCGATCCATTTGCCTCATTAAAAACCTTACCAACAAAACCCATTGGGACAAAAATTGGTGAAGGGAAAAAGAGCACAAATGGAGCACATACCCATTTAGTGATTTCTTTGGGCCTCTTGAATTTGCTTGGTGATAGTAAAAATAGCAAATTCCTTGTTTCCTTGAAGAACCGGCAAGAAAGGTGTCGTATGACTCTTGTGTAATTCTTGCACGTCTTCTTGCACTCCATTAATGATGAGGCTGTTCATGGACTTGATAAATTCCTCTCTCACACGCCTTGTTCCAGCTCTTGTTCTTGGTGCTTGTTCCATGGTTGCTATGTGTACAGCTTCTTCCTTTGATCCAGCTGAGCTTGTACTGATGTCTTCATCAAAGGAGGAAGGACGAATGGTGCTTTCTTGTCTTTAGAAGGTGCAATTTTGTCAACTAGGGATGGCTGGACTCGACTTGTAGGTCGAGTTGATGTGTTGAGCTGGTCAGTCGAGTTGGAGTTTTTCTGTTCATCTTGTTCCTCTTTCTGACATAAATCCTCCCCAGCTTGGAATTCATTATCCACGGTGATAAGAGTGGTTCCTGTCCTTTCTGGTAGTTCTTTTCCGTTCCTCAAGGTAATGGCATTGATTTGAGCAAAATCCTTAGGATTTTGGATTACCTTTCCTGGGAGTTGTCCAGGGTGCGGTGTGGAAGACGTGGATGCAGACTTGTTCTCCAGGTATTTAATTTTGGAGTTCAATGTCTCGAATTTGTTGTTGAGGGTATCGTAGGCGTAGTCCGACTGATTCTTTAGTTCAGCAAACCTCATTACAATTTCCATTGTATTGGCAGCTTGACTTTGGAGTAGCTGTTGCATCATACTTCGCAGGTCTTGATCATGGGCAATAGGTGTTGGAGCTTGCTGTGGTGCAAAATCAGGTGGTTGACCTATGACACCTTGTGGGTTGTACCTTCCTTGGAAATTTTTCTTAGGAACAAAACCTTGAGTTTGATTGTAAGGGACAAAAGGTTAATTTTGTTTCGATGGTGGCGGAGGGTAGACTTGATCTTGCGGGTTTTCCACGTTGTTACTTCGGTAAGACAAGTTAGGGTTGTTCTTGTAGTTGATGAAATCTTTCTTATAGCCACCTTGATTCTGAACATAGCTAACTTCTTCGATTTGGTCAGCCTCCCCATCTTGAACGTGAAAGAGTTCTTCTTCATTTGCAAAGTGAACGTGTCTCTGCTGGCTGAGGATGAATTTATCAAATTTTTCATTCAGAGACTTGATCTCTTTCCTAGTCTTCTCATCAGAATCAACACTTCCCCTTGTGCTGCGGTCATAGTCCTCAGTATAGTTCCCATCGGATTGAGCAAGATTTTCAACTAGTTCCCAGCCTTAATCAACATCCTTGTTTAGGAAATTGCCATTGCTTGCTGTATCAAGAAGCATTATGATCCTTGGAAGAACGCCTCTGTAGAGCGTGCTGAGCAGGGATTCATTGCTGAAACCATGGTGAGGACAACAGATAGTGTAGCCCTTGAATCTTTCCCAAGCTTCAGAGAAGGTTTCTCCATTCTTTTGGATAAAGTCGGATATCTCATTCCAGAGTCTAGCAGTGCGGGCGTTGGAGAAAAATTTTGCAAGGAAAGCTTTCTTGCAGTCATCTCAAGAGGTGATGGAGCTATGAGGTAGGTTCTTTTCCCATAGATGTGCTTTATCACCAAGAGAAAATGGGAAGAGTCTGAGCTTGAAACCATCTTCACTGACTCCATTGATCTTGGTGAGGCTGCAGAGCCTATCGAACTCGTCCAGGTGATCAAGAGGATCTTCCATAGGTAATCCATGAAATTTGTTACTTTGGACCATAGCGATCAGGCCACTCTTGATCTCAAAATTATTGTTTTGGATTGTCGGTGGTACAATCCCTTGCCTTTGAGTGTGAGTGTTAAGAGCATCTCCTGCTCCAATCAATCTGGGCCTCCTCTGCTGAGGACCTTGTTCAACGTGTCTTTGCGGGTTTTCCATTCGAACTTGATGTTTTTGGTCTGCTCCGACGTTGTTCCTATGCGCTCGCAGTACAGGTTGTAACCGGTGAATGTTGTCGAGAGGGTGAAAGAGGTTCTGGCTTCCTTGTGAACGTGTTTGCATACAGGTAAAGCTAGAACAGGGTGACTGACCGAGCTGAGAGTGAAACAGAAGCTAGGCTCGAGCAGTTGACCTGTTCTTAAAGCTAAAATACGTTAGTAAATCTTGGAAATATTAGCTGGAGTAGTGAGAGAGGAAAGGAGAAGGAGATGGTGTCGGAAAAAATGGATCCGTTCTTAAAGCTAACTCCCTGGTGACAGAGAGTAAAGAGAGTACTAGAGAGGGGTAAGCCGGCTTTGAAAGCGCGGCGGCCATACTGGTGGGAAAATGGGAGAGACACCCCACACATATAGAAGAGGTGAAATCTGCAGAGCACGGTGAGAGATGACTTGGGGCTAAGATCTGGGCAACAAGCTGCAGAGTAAAAGGCCTAAGAGAATCCGGTATGAGGAGATTTAGTGGTTCTGGTGGGGCCAGTGGAGTAGCTCCGGCAATAGCAACAAACATGGCGAACGTGAGAGAGGGACGAGCTTCGAAACCTCCTAAAATGAATGAGGAAGAAACGTGAGGTGGCTTGAAACAGAGAGAAGACGGTGGTGAGCGAAACCGGCAACGAGAGAAAACGGCAAAAGAAACGTCTGGATTTTTTTAGCCCTTGGAATCAGAAAATCAGCCTTTAGTAGTTTATATTCTCGTGGAAACAAGAGTTAAGAAAGGACTTAAATACTACGATCAGCGCTTAATAGATCAACCACGTTTTAGAGAGGCAATTCATGATGAGTGGAACAAACATCATAGCCAAAGGTCATTCAATCCAGACTTCAAAAGGTTCTAGTTCATATATTAAGATAGAAGCGTGAAAAAGGTCTAAGTCGGAAGAAGAAATGAGAACTCTCAAACAACAATTAGAAGAAGACTTCCTACGACCGTTACCGGAGGCTGCATCAATCAAGCCACTTAAAAGATTTATCAGTCAAGCTTACTATCGAGAAGAAGTCTATTGGAAACATAAATGTCGTATCAAGTGGTTGAAAGAGGATGATCGTAACACAAAGTTCTTTCATGGGTATACCAAGACCCGTAAGGCCCAAAACAGGATTATCTCTATCATTTATGACACCGGTGTTGAACATATTGGAGAGAACCCTATTTCAGAATACTTCCAATCATGAGGTCATCAAACCTAGCACCAACCATGGGAGAGATCACATAGAGCAAAGACAAGCTGACGAGACCGAGGAGAGCAAATCAACACTAAAAGAACCAAACCAGTCTCAAGTAAAGAAGTAACTCAAACCAAGAAGCAATATTGGAGTTCCTCAGGTCATGATGAGATGGATAAAGACATCTTCAAGGACTGTACTCTTTTTTCTTCACTATGGTTTTACCCCAATGGGTTTTCCCGGTAAGGTTTTAACGAGGCAGCAACTTGTTGGTGCACAAGAGACCAAGGCCAACTGTTCCAGCTCAACCACCACTTGGATTACATTCTCATCTCAGCTAGAGAACACCTCGAAGTGGAATCAACCAAGTATCAGATCGCATGAAGGAGATATTAAGTTTACAAGCCATGTGAACCCGAATTTAACCTGTTTGGACCTACGTGCACTATTTGGAGGATTGCAATCTAACCATAACGAATTAAGTTACAAACCCACCTGTTATGTATTCTTGATTCATCAGAGAAGCTCAGGAAATTGGATTCATACCAAACCGAGATCAGATGAGAAAGTTATTCAATTGATATATCATAGTTTTTACCGATTTTAACCATGATATAGGAGTCTTTAATTGAGTCTTTTTAGTATTTTATATGTCTTTGGAGTCTTTTTAGAGTATTTTACAGGTTTATACACGTTTGGGATCTTTTACGTGATTTGGGGCATTTATGGAGCTTTGTAGCATATGGAGATGCAGAATCATGCAGAGACGTCAGAAGTTTGGCATTCGTTGAAGAACTTCCAACCGGTGGATTGAGCTCATATTTTGATACAAAATAGATTAATGGATTAGCTTTCATTTGGAAGTAATTTGAGATCATTCCAACGGTGCGATCAAAAGTTATGCCAGTTTTTGTGGAAGCAGTCCAGTCTGTCATGCGAAGGAAGTAAGCCGAGCCATGGGTGTCGATCGACACCACTCAACAGTGTCGATCGACACTGTTACTCTGACGCAAGAAAACACAATTTTAAAGATTACAAAGTTGCCCTGAAGTTCTACTTAATTACAGAAGACCCCAAATCATGATTATCATTATAATTAGGTTTTTCAGCCACTTTGTTAGGCTAAGCTTTATTTTACTCTTGATACTTGGAGAGATTTTGGGGGAGACAACTCTGAACCCCTTTGTTTCTTATTGATTTCTTCTATGCAATTCTATTCATCTATGATTTCTGTTCCATTAATCATGTCTGAGTAGTTTCGCAGTTAGGCTAAGGCTTTTTAAGGGTTTCTGATGGATTGTTGAATTGATTATATTATCAGGATTAATTGTTAGGGTTCTTCACCTAGGTTGTTCTCAATGCTAATTCTAGGAGGCACGACAGTGCAAGTGGAATTTAGATCTTAGGTTGTTGAAATAGCGCGAGAGTGTGATTGATAACCTGATCTACCTAGAGTGAGCAAAATTACTTTCTCACAACGAGAGTTGGTTTAGGTATTTTGTGAACGTTTCGGATCTGGACTTTGCCGCTGATTTATATTCGCAGATTTCGCAGCGACAGTTGGTTTTCTGGAATTTAGGTTTAGTTAGTTAGCGCAACGACAGTTGGTTAATTATTACATAGACATAGAAAACTGCGCAGCGACAGCTGGTAGGATTCATGTGATTTGCGTCTAGAACGGTTTTTTATTAAAATCCTGACAATATAGTTGATTCACAGTTCTGATGGTTTCTGAGATTACCCTATGCCTAGCGTTTTCCATCTATTGACTTACATCTATTTTACTTTTCTGCATTGTTATTTCATTACAATCTTTCTAGTTTAGCTTAATACTTTTACTGATAATCTATTGCGTAAACTTAATCCCTGTGGATTCGATCCCTAAATACTACAGTGATCTCTTAATTTGAGAGAGTAGCTCAGGCTAAATTTGAGCATATCAAGTATTGCGGATTTGTGAGTCTTCAATCACATGCTTGGTGACCTTGAGACATTTTAAACCAAGAGAAGATCAACGCCCTGATATTTGACTCCACTTTCATGAAGACTTCTTGTTGTTTTCCAGCCACTAGAACAACAAGACATCTAATCCCACACATAGTTTTAATGAGGAATCACCACTTGCCTTATTTGGAACCGAGAAGAATCAATCAGCCATTCAATTCCCAACGGCTCTTCTCCCATCCTTCTCACACATAATGAAGACTCTCAGCCACTTCCAGAACGTGTCAAGACACTCCAGCTTTGGCCCCAAGTTGTCGAGACTCAAGCCACCCCGTAAATTGCCATATTTGGACTGATTCCCTCTTTATTGTCCAATGGCTCTTTTCTTTCAATTTGCACGATTTGTTTCTTGTTTTAGCTCCTTAGGACCGTTGTGTATGAGCCTATAAAAGCTCAGTTTCGTTTTCATTGTAAAGGACCCTTAATCGAATTTTCAAAGTTAATAAGAAAACTGTTTTTCTTCTCTTCCACAAAGTTGTGAATTCTTTGTGTTTATTTTCATTAGTTCTTATTTGAGTGATTCATTTAAGTTATTTTGAGTCTGCAACTTAGGTTGTTGAGTGATTCATTAGCTTGTGTTGTTCATCTATTGAGTGAGTCAATCATTTCACCCCATCTCGACTTCTATTTCATCTTCCGCTTCGCATAGGCTTAGAATCCTTTGATTATCAAGTGGTCTAAGCTCAGTGTGACTTCGTGCCTGTATCATCCAATCATCATTCACCGCTACTAATAACGCCAACTAGGGGACATTTTTAGCGGATTTTACTTCACTGATGATAGATTTAATGAACTCACAATTGAATGTCGTCCAGATCTTGATGAGGAAATTAGACAAGCGGCACTAGAAATTTATAGAGATCAAGCTCAAGGACCAGATGGTATGGCGAGAAAATTTTACCACCAATTTTGGTCTGCTATTGGAGATACCATAACAATGGAGGTTCATGATTTCTTTGCCGCATTTAATCTGAAGCTTAATGAAACTCATATACGTCTAACTCCAAATATGGATAAGCCTTCGAAGATGAGTGATTATAGCCCGATTAGCTTGTGTAATGCTTCATACAAGATCATCTCTAAAATCTTGATGAAGAGATTGAAACCATACCTTCCGACCATTATCTCACCTGAACAGACATCTTTTGTCCTGGGATGCCAGATTACATATAATATAATGGTAGCTCATGAACTCATCCATTCCCTCAAATCAAGAAAACCACAATCCAAGTCTTATATGGCGATACAAACGGATGTAAGGAAAGCTTACGACCAATTTGAGAGGAAGTTTTGGAAGAAAGCAATGAATCAACTTGGATTTAATCAAACATGGATTAGCTGGATTATGGCTTGTGTTTGATTGTTTTCTTATTCTGTTCTTATCAATGGCAGTCTCAATGGATACATTACACCAACAAGAGGAATTCGCTAGGGTGGCCATATTTCACCATATTTATTTCTCTTTTGTGCTGAAATGCTTAGCCAACGACTTCGGTATGAAGAAAATAAGAAGTATCGTAAGGGGTTTTCTTTTAGCAATTTTGGGCTGTGGGTTAGCCACCTCCTCTTTGTAGATGATTCATTGTTTTTCTGTCAAAAAATTAAAAATGGCAAGAGGCTGAGTGTTTATCCAGGAACCAGGAACAACCGCCATGCGTGTTTTTGCTTCACTTTTGCTCATTCCTCATAAATAGTTGTAAAAACGTTTTTTTTTTAAACTAAGTTTTATTTTCTCTATAGTTGGTTTTAAATCCAAACTCTATTATGATTGATCTTCATCATACTATGCCACTCGAATGAAAGATTTCTTCATCTCTATCTTTGTAAATCCATCTTTTATCTTTTTCTTTCCTTTTCTTTCATTTAGGTTGTTAGCCTTTTAGTTGGAACATGAGTAGTGCTAGATTATGATGAATTAATGTTTAGATGATGATCTTTTAGATTGATTATTGTTAGATCTTTCATTTAGGTTGATCATAATGCTAGATTTTATGTGACAACTTGAATCTAGAGCTTAGGCATATTTCCACACGCACACACGGTATTCGATGAAATGCTTGAACCAAACATTTTATGAGTTTTATATACCTAGTGAGCGAAAGTTGTTGATTAAAGTATTTAGTGAACTTAATGGAGTTGTTTATTAATGCTCATTGATTATTTGATTGCTAACGAGAGTTATTAATCATTAGTGAAGTGATTAGTGCTACGAGAGTGGATTAGTCATAGTTATGAATTTCATGTTCTAGGATAGTGCCTAATTCAACATATTACATCACTGTTTGATTGTTAGTTCACTCATATGATAGTAGAACCCATGATCCAATACATTTTTCTTGTTTTCTTCTTTCAATTTCACTTCTTTAATTTCATTTCTTTGTTCATAAAAAATAAACATTTATTTTGCTCTAGATTAGTTTGAATCCCGCATCTCTAGAGCATGATCCTTAGTTCTTTTGTATTCAACCAACATACTCAAATGTACATTGGTTTATTTGATAGACCAATAGAAAAGCGACATACATTTAGCAACGTACATTTACGTAGTGTTGCTAATTTATGCTTCTTCATAGTTTTATACTCTTAACAAACGAGGAAAGACATTTCCTTTTAATTGTCAGAGTATTGTGCCATTTATGATAGGCTAAACTTTATTGATGATCATGTTGATGAATCTATGAAAATTTTCAATTTCCTAAATGGTCTAGAGAGACCCCACTTGCATTGTTCTTGAAACTGGTACGTGGCTTTAATACTCATCTACAGTATTATGAAACATCATCATATGTCTCACCTAATATAGCCCTTCAAGCTCATGAGAACTGTTGTTTTTTACGTTTTTCGTTTATTATTTAAAATAAAGTTTACACAAAAATCATACAACCAGGATACAAATACATCTCGAGTAAAATTATTAAAATAAAAGAACGATAAAAGCGATTTTTGATGATGCTTTTAACTAAAGCTTTACTCGTTAATGGATTATCAACATGTTATATTCATCAGAAATGTTTATAAAGGTACATTTTTATGCAAAACATTAAATCAATAAAATGTGAGTCATTTTAAAAACTAAAATATGTTAAGATATTAAATTCTAAAATTACATAAATTTTATTTTGTTTTAAGTTAACTAACTATATTGTGTTTGTAGGCAATTATGATTTACGTGTGTCAAACTCTTGTGAAAAAATTCATGTTTTATGCAATAAGATATGACATTACTAACTTTAAAAATCTATTTAAATATAAAAGTAATTTACAAAACAAAAAAAAATTTGTGGTGTAGCGCGGGAATTTAACTAATAATTTTAAAACATTTCAGATATGTGAATAGAAGTAATAAGCGCTAAGCATTTCAAAAATTTCCTTGAATTGATTCTAACCCATACAAACCAAAAACAAAGAAAAATTACATACGAATCTTTTGGGAAAAACACACAAAGGAATATACTAGGCACTTTTTGGCAATTAGAATTTCTATAATCACTCGTTTGGATCGATTCAAAGCCCTGAAAATCAAAAATCAAGTACAATTTCTTCAGACATAAACTACAAAAAAAAAAGCACACAATAGCCACCAAGTGTGACCTAATTCATCGTTCTTTTGTTAGTAATTTTAAAACCTTAGTTATATGAATAGAAGTAATGAAGTTATTGCTAAGCAATCTAAACCATACAAAAACATATTAAAAAGAAAAGAAATTAAATAAGAATCTCTTTGGATAAACACAAAGGAATGTAGTAGGCACTTTGTGCAATTAGAATTTCTAACATCACTCGTTTGGAACCTTAAAAAGAAAATCAAGTGCAATATTCTTTAAAAATAAAGTACGAAAAGGAACACAATAGGCACTAATTGTGACCTAGTTCATTTGTAAAACCCTAATTCATCGTTCGTACAGCACACTCCGACACAATGGACAAGTGTTTTCGCGTTCAAGCCAATCCAAGAGACACACCTCATGAAACACATGCGAACAACTCATGCGCGTAGGGAAAGTAAAGTTTGAACCAGCGAGAAAATTCTCAAGACAAATCGGACATGACTCAGTTTCCCTGTTCATATCGTTCAAATCCTCTCCTTCAATCTTCCCTCCTAGAACCATCTTCATTAGCATTTCCTTTCGTGATTCTTCTTCACTCAGTGGGGACGTAACCACGACTTTCATATAAGTTAGAGTGACGAACACTCTTATGTGAAATCCACCAGAACCTATGTCTGTTGCAGCCCTTGAGATGCGTGGGGTTAAGTTTCCAGATAACCAACGGAGGCTATGGAGATGGTTACGGAGAAGATATCGGATGTGACGGGGTTGGGAATTATGGAGGTTGAACTTGACGTGAAGGGGTGGGGAATTTTGGGGTACTTCGGTTAGGGTTCGAGAACCCGTGGTTGGATCTTGTGAGATCTCGTTAAATTCGGCTTTAATGAAGATGGTGACTGATTTTGTGTTCCTTTTTGATCGACGCAGTTTTCTCGCGTCAAGGCCAACATGAAGTTGTAGATGAGAGCGATTAAGAATATTTGAAGACATGTTCGTAATGGAACGAAATTTAAAAGAATATTAAATGAGATTAACAGAGGAATTTAAAACTGTAAATGAGAAGAAACTTAAGAGAGAACATAGTGAAATTGAAGATAAGAAGGTGTTTTATATATAGATGTTGCTGGTCAAAATCATATAGGGCAACCTGACCCAAAATAAATATAAATAAAAAATAAAGAGGAAACAAATGAAAAGAAATCCTATTTACCCACGCCGGTGTCGTGGGGTCGGGTAAATGGGCCTCCAGAGGCGCCACAGATCTTTCTTTTGGGGGAAAATTAAGAAGAGTTTTCCCCATTAAGGAATGAAGCCCATTAACGAATTCGAACCAAAGGCATATTCGAACGAATATTCCTCTGTTAGTGCGATGAGAGACTTGCGCAACAAGCAAGGAATATTCTCCGAATATGCTCCAGCGGTTTGCGACGATCGAGGAATATTCTCCGAATATGCTTCCTCGAAACCGCCCATCTCACCCTATATATATCGCATCATTTCTGTCGAAATCATTCACTCACTCATCATTCGCTATCTGATCTGAAAAAGCGAAACCAACAAGAAAAATTTCGATCTTCGATCTCCCCTTGAATTCGTAAGTCGTTTTCTCGAGAGTATCGTAGAATATATAGTTCGCTGGATTCTTTTTTCGAGTGTTGCGAAAAAGGATCGTTAGCAATTGTATCCTGGGATTCAAAAGTCGCATCAAACGGTCACACTACCGGCGATTTATTGAGTTAAAGAAAGAGACCAACTCTCGCCTTTGCTTAGTCGGTGTTGCGTTTATAAGATTTAGTCCGCAATTTCATTTCCAGAAATTTGAGCGCCTACAATCTTAACTCAATAAATCCGCTTTTAGCCTATCGCTCTAATCGGATTTGTTTTTGCGGTTATAAACGCCACCAGTCCCGTTTCAAATCGTTTTTTGGCCCCGCTTCACCGCGGTTATTTTAAGCCAAATAGTTCGATTTAAACGTTTTTCCTGGATCTGCGATTCGCTTCATAGCGTTTACACGGATCATTTTTTGAAATTAAGTTTCAAAAAGGAAAAAAAAAATATATATATATATTTTTCGGTTTTTGCGATTCGCTTACGGCGTTTCCACGAAAAGATTTATATATTTTAAAAGAAATATATATTAAAAATATTTTTCGGTTTTTGCGATTCGCTTAAGGCGTTTCCGCGAAAGGATTTATATATTTTCAAAGAAATATATATTAAAAGTATTTTGGGTTTTTGCGATTCGCTTAGGGCGTTTCCGCGAAAGGAGTTATATATTTTAAAAGAGAAATATATATTAAAAATATTTGAAAAAAAAATATTTTTTGATCTCTACGGATTGGATAATTAATTCGAATATTAAAAACGTTTTTTAGTATATTCAAATCGTTTTTTGAAAAATATTTCGAAGTATTAATTGCATCTACCTGATAAACCTTTTGTGTGTTGTATCAGGAAAATGGCAGCAATTGATGGAACCAACGTGGATGTGAACGAGACACCTTTTCAAGATACCGTGAATACAGAGGAGACAACTCGAAGGGCTTTGTTTGTTGGACCGCCTCTAGCGGCGACACAAGTGAAGGTGGCGCCTGTGGTGCCCACCCAGCCTCAAGTCTCCTGTCAAGGACTGCAACCTGAGAAGTTTGATGGCAAAAACTTCAAAACATGGCAGAAAAAGATGCACTTTTTTCTCCATGCGATGCACCTCTCCAGGTATCTGACGGAGGATCAGCCCATCATTCCTGAGGGAAATACGGATGTGCATGTCGTTGGAACGGTGGATGCATGGAATCAAGGAGATTTCATGACCAAAGGCTGGATTTTAGGACGGCTTGTGGAGGATCTCTACGGAATCTACTGCGAAGCCAAGACTTCCAAAGCCTTGTGGTTAGCTTTGGAGAAGAAATACAAAGCTGATGATGCTGGATGTCAGAAGTTTGCGACCGCAAAATTTCATGACTTCATGATGGTGGACACCAAACCCATCATGGAACAAGTGGAGGTATTCCAACGAATTTGTCAAGAAGTCGCTGCTGAGGGAATGTCCATTTGTGAAATCTTCACGGTGAACAGTTTCATCGAGAAGCTCCCTCCGGGTTGGATCGACTTCAAGAACTACCTCAAGAACAAGAGGAAGGCGATGAGTCTAGAAGATTTGATCCAGAGGTTAAACACCGAGGACAGAAACCGGACTGCAAACCGGAGTGCAAACGGGATCCAGTTCCGTGAGCACACTGTGAATGTGGCTGTTCACAAAGGGAAGGCCAATGACAAAGGCAAAAGCAAAGCCATTGCTACTTCTCCTTTGAAGCCAACGGCCAAGAACTTCAAGAAGAAAGGTGTCGCTGAACCATCTGAGAAGAAGTTCTTTAAGGGAAAATGTCACTATTGCGGTAAGAATGGTCACAAGGCCACTGATTGTCGCAGCAAAGCCAAGACCTTGCAGCTCCAAGCCAACCTCACGGAAGGGGACCTTTGTGCTGTGGTGACTTAGGTCAACATGGTGGAAGACAATCCAAGTGAATGGTGGTATGACACAGGTGCCACAACTCACATCTGCAACGATAGGGCGATGTTCAGCACCTATCAGAAGAGCAAGGCAGAGTCACAGCTCTTCATGGGAAACACAGCGTTCTCCAAAATTGCTGGAACAGGGAAGGTGGTTCTGCGTTTGACCTCGGGACAAGAACTCACACTCCAGAATGTGAAACATGTCCCTGACATGCGGAAGAACCTGATTTCCGGCACCCTCCTAAGCAAGGCCAAATTTGCTGTGATCTTTGAGGCTGACAACCTCATTCTGAAGAAGTTTGGCATGTACCTTGGAAAGGGATACGTCAAGGAAGGACTTGTGAAGATGTGCGTCCAGGCGGTTGTCAAGGGTGACAAGGGTGAAGCAAGTAGCTCTAAAAATAAGAATGTTGCAAATGTTGTTTCAGATGTTGATTCAGAAACTGTTGTAACCAATGATGAAATGAATAAGAATTCAGTTGCTTACTTGCTTGAGTCTTTTAATATTTGGCATGAAAGATTAGGACATGTGAATTATAAATCAATAAATTGTTTGATGAATTTAAACCTAATCTCTAAATGCAAAATGAGTAAAGAAAAATGTGAAGTGTGCGTACAGGCCAAACTCACTAAAACACCATCACCCCATGTCGAAAGAACAAACACACCTTTAGGTTTAATACACACAGATTTATGTGACTTAAAATCTGTTCCAACTAGAGGTGGGAAGAAATATTTTGTGACATTTATAGATGATCACACGAAATATTGTTATGTCTATTTGCTAAAAAGCAAAGACGAAGTTTTGGAAAGGTTTAAGGAATTTAAACTAGAAGTTGAGAATCAACTGAGTAAGACTATTAAAATAGTCAGAAGCGACAGAGGAGGAGAGTACGATGGTAGGTTTAATATTTTTTGTCAAGAACATGGGATTATCCACCAAACGACTGCTCCTTATTCACCAGAATCTAATGGAGTTGCGGAACGAAAAAACCGAACTCTAAAAGAAATGATGAATGCAATGTTGCAGAAATCTGGGTTAGCCCAGAACATGTGGGGGGAAGCGTTGCTTACCACAAATTATATCCTTAACAAAATTCCACACAAAGTAACGGGTAAAACACCCTATGAACTTTGGAAAGGTGTTGTACCTTCGTACAAATACCTCAAAGTGTGGGGGTGCCTAGCAAAAGTAGTTGTACCACCTCCGAAAAAGGTCACAGTAGGACCTAAAACTGTGGACTGTATTTTCATTGGATATGCACACAATAGTACTGCCTATCGGTTCTTGGTATATAAATCAGAGATACCAGATATCCATGTTAATACAATAATGGAATCACGAAATGCGTCGTTCTTTGAAAATATGTTCCCTTGCAAGGATACATCGTATCCAAAACGGACACGTGATCAAAGACACGAAAATGAGGCAAGCACCTCTGGTACTTCAGTCCTAGAAGACGAAAAACATCCTGAAGATGAACCTAGACGCAGTAAAAGAGCTCGTAAGGAAAAATCTTTTGGCGATGATTTCATGATGGTTTTTCTCTTAGAGAATGAACCAAGAACATTTGTAGAAGCCATGTCTACACCAGATGGACCTTTCTGGAAGGAAGCCGTCAATAGTGAGATCGACTCCATTATGCAACACCATACATGGGAGATAACCGATCTACCCCAAGGGTTTAAAGCACTAGGGTGTAAATGGATTTTTAAAACCAAGCTAAAAACTGATGGATTAGTTGATAAATATAAGGCCAGGTTGGTGATGCAAGGTTTTCGACAAAAAGAAGGTTTGGATTTCTTTGACACCTATTCTCCGGTGACGAGAATAACCTCTATAAGAATGCTGATAGGAATTTCAGCATTAAGAGACCTGGAAATCCATCAAATGGATGTAAAAACTGCCTTTCTAAATGGAAACCCCACCTACGTGACTGGCGATCCCAAGAAGTAGGTTCAAAGGGACAACTAAATTAAGCTGAATCAGAAAGAGCACTGTGTGTGCCCAGTTCCTAGCATGATAAACAGTGCTACCTGTATGTGATAAGGATAAGCATTGGGCTTTTAATGATTTCATAGTTTCGTCATAGTGGAGTATAACAGGATACTTCTGAAAGGAAACTCATGACAGATCACCTAATGAGTGTGAAATAGAGCCGTTTCTAGGAGAATGAATGTAAGGCTATATTCTCCAAGTTCACTCATGAAAAACCAGGAAAGTTCAAGGCCAAAATGAACACAATAGAGAACATAGTTCTACGAGAAAATGTAGCTATGATATACCTGTTGTCTAGGTTTACATCAAAGTCTGGGTGGTTCAAGACATCATGTTCACCTCCTAGCCAAGTAAACCCGACAGATATTAAAAATGATTGTTTCAAAGCTGAAACACGCTACCTCTCAGATATAGTTACATCTTCGCATACTCTCGAAAGTCTGTCTAGCCTAGTCGAGTTGTGTCTAGTCTAGTCGAGTCTGTCTAAGTCCTTTTGTTTCAAACGTTTAGAGTCATTTCTATTCATGTGGGGGATTGTTGGGCCACAATTTAACATGACATTATGGGTCTATAAATTGTGTAAAAGTGAATTGAAATGAGCATGGGCCTTAAATGGCAAAGCCTCAATTTTTAAGTAAAATGTGGAATTTGTCCCACATTGCTTGGAAGTTGTGTTTTCAAGTTGTATATATATGGTCATGGTTATACATGAGGTTAAATGACTATGGGATGAGAAAATGGGAACCACACACGCCGCCAGCACGGCACGGCGTGGGTCGTGGCAATGGGCCTCCAGAGGCCCCCGCGCGCGTATCTTTCTTTTTGGGGAAAATTCGTAAAGAGTTTCTGAAGCCCATTAAGGAATGAAGCCCATTAACGAATTCGAACCAAAGGCATATTCGAACGAATATTCCTCTGTTAGTGCGATGAGAGACTTGCGCAACAAGCAAGGAATATTCTCCGAATATGCTCCAGCGGTTTGCGACGATCGAGGAATATTCTCCGAATATGCTTCCTCGAAACCGCCCATCTCACCCTATATATATCGCATCATTTCTGTCGAAATCATTCACTCACTCATCATTCGCTATCTGATCTGAAAAAGCGAAACTAACAAGAAAAATTTCGATCTTCGATCTCCCCTTGAATTCGTAAGTCGTTTTCTCGAGAGTATCATAGAATATATAGTTCGCTGGATTCTTTTTTTGAGTGTTGCGAAAAAGGATCGTTAGCAATTGTATCCTGGGATTCAAAAGTCGCATCAAACGGTCACACTACCGGCGATTTATTGAGTTAAGGAAAGAGACCAAGTCTCGCCTTTGCTTAGTCGGTGTTGCGTTTATAAGATTTAGTCCGCAATTTCATTTCCAGAAATTTGAGCGCCTACAATCTTAACTCAATAAATCCGCTTTTAGCCTATCGCTCTAATCGGATTTGTTTTTGCGGTTATAAACGCCACCAGTCCCGTTTCAAATCGTTTTTTGGCCCCGCTTCACCGCGGTTATTTTAAGCCAAATAGTTCGATTTAAACGTTTTTCCTGGATCTGCGATTCGCTTCATAGCGTTTACACGGATCATTTTTTGAAATTAAGTTTCAAAAAGGAAAAAAAAAATATATATATATATTTTTCGGTTTTTGCGATTCGCTTACGGCGTTTCCGCGAAAAGATTTATATATTTTAAAAGAAATATATATTAAAAATATTTTTCGGTTTTTGCGATTCGCTTAAGGCGTTTCCGCGAAAGGATTTATATATTTTCAAAGAAATATATATTAAAAATATTTTGGGTTTTTGCGATTCGCTTAGGGCGTTTCCGCGAAAAGAGTTATATATTTTAAAAGAGAAATATATATTAAAAATATTTGAAAAAAAAAAATTTTTTGATCTCCACGGATTGGATAATTAATTCGAATATTAAAAACGTTTTTTAGTATATTCAAATCGTTTTTTGAAAAATATTTCGAAGTATTAATTGCATCTACCTGATAAACCTTTTGTGTGTTGTATCAGGAAAATGGCAGCAATTGATGGAACCAACGTGGAGACACCTCTTCAAGATACCGCGAATACAGAGGAGACAACTCGAAGGGCTTTGTTTGTTGGACCGCCTCTAGCGGCGACACAAGTGAAGGTGGCGCCTGTGGTGCCCACCCAGCCTCAAGTCTCCTGTCAAGGACTGCAACCTGAGAAGTTTGATGGCAAAAACTTCAAAACATGGCAGAAAAAGATGCACTTTTTTCTCCATGCGATGCACCTCTCCAGGTATCTGACGGAGGATCAGCCCATCATTCCTGAGGGAAATACGGATGTGCATGTCGTTGGAACGGTGGATGCATGGAATCAAGGAGATTTCATGACCAAAGGCTGGATTTTAGGACGGCTTGTGGAGGATCTCTACGGAATCTACTGCGAAGCCAAGACTTCCAAAGCCTTGTGGTTAGCTTTGGAGAAGAAATACAAAGCTGACGATGCTGGATGTCAGAAGTTTGCGACCGCAAAATTTCATGACTTCATGATGGTGGACACCAAACCCATCATGGAACAAGTGGAGGCATTCCAACGAATTTGTCAAGAAGTCGCTGCTGAGGGAATGTCCATTTGTGAAATCTTCACGGTGAACAGTTTCATCGAGAAGCTCCCTCCGGGTTGGATCGACTTCAAGAACTACCTCAAGTACAAGAGGAAGGCGATGAGTCTAGAAGATTTGATCCAGAGGTTAAACACCGAGGACAGAAACTGGACTGCAAACTGGAGTGCAAACGGGATCCAGTTCCGTGAGCACACTGTGAATGTGGCTGTTCACAAAGGGAAGGCCAATGACAAAGGCAAAGGCAAAGCCATTGCTACTTCTCCTTTGAAGCCAACGGCCAAGAACTTCAAGAAGAAAGGTGTCGCTGAACCATCTGAGAAGAAGTTCTTTAAGGGAAAATGTCACTATTGCGGTAAGAATGGTTACAAGGCCACTGATTGTCGCAGCAAAGCCAAGACCTTGCAGCTCCAAGCCAACCTCACGGAAGGGGACCTTTGTGCTGTGGTGACTTAGGTCAACATGGTGGAAGACAATCCAAGTGAATGGTGGTATGACACAGGTGCCACAACTCACATCTGCAACGTAGAGGCGATGTTCAGCACCTATCGGAAGAGCAAAGCAGAGTCACAGCTCTTCATGGGAAACATGGCGTTCTCCAAAATTGCTGGAACAGGGAAGGTGGTTCTGCGTTTGACCTCGGGACAAGAACTCACACTCCAGAATGTGAAACATGTCCCAGACATGCGGAAGAACCTGATTTCCGGCAGCCTCCTAAGCAAGGCCATATTTGTTGTGATCTTTCAGGCGCACAACCTCATTCTGCAGAAGTTTGGCATGTACCTTGGAAAGGGATACGTCAAGGAAGGACTTGTGAAGATGTGCGTCCAGGCGGTTGTCAAGGGTGACAAGGGTGAAGCAAGTAGCTCTAAAAATAAGAATGTTGCAAATGTTGTTTCAGATGTTGATTCAGAAACTGTTGTAACCAATGATGAAATGAATAAGAATTCAGTTGCTTACTTGCTTGAGTCTTTTAATATTTGGCATGAAAGATTAGGACATGTGAATTATAAATCAATAAATTGTTTGATGAATTTAAACCTAATCTCTAAATGCAAAATGAGTAAAGAAAAATGTGAAGTGTGCGTACAGGCCAAACTCACTAAAACACCATCACCCCATGTCGAAAGAACAAACACACCTTTAGGTTTAATACACACAGATTTATGTGACTTAAAATCTGTTCCAACTAGAGGTGGGAAGAAATATTTTGTGACATTTATAGATGATCACACGAAATATTGTTATGTCTATTTGCTAAAAAGCAAAGACGAAGTTTTGGAAAGGTTTAAGGAATTTAAACTAGAAGTTGAGAATTAACTGAGTAAGACTATTAAAATAGTCGGAACAGAGGAGGAGAGTACGATGGTAAGTTTAATACTTTTTGTCAAGAACATGGGATTATCCACCAAACGACTGCTCCTTATTCACCAGAATCTAATGGAGTTCTGGAACAAAAAACCGAACTCTAAAAGAAATGATGAATGCAATGTTGCTTGAAATCTGGGTTAGCCTGAACATGTGGGGAAGCGTTGCTTACCACAAATTATATCCTTAACAAAATTCCACACAAAGTAACGGGTAAAACACCCTATGAACTTTGGAAAGGTGTTGTACCTTCGCACAAATACCTCAAAGTGGGGGTGCCTAGCAAAAGTAGTTGTACCACCTCCGAAAAAGGTCACAGTAGGACCTAAAACTGTGGACTGTATTTTCATTGGATATGCACACAATAGTACTGCCTATCGGTTCTTGGTATATAAATCAGAGATACCAGATATCCATGTTAATACAATAATGGAATCACGCAATGCGTCGTTCTTTGAAAATGTGTTCTCTTGCAAGGATACATCGTATCCAAAACGGACACGTGATCAAAGAGACGAAAATGAGGCAAGCACCTCTGGTACTTCAGTCATAGAAGACGAAAAACATCCTGAAGATGAACCTAGACGCAGTAAAAGAGCTCGTAAGGAAAAATCTTTTGGCGATGATTTCATGATGGTTTTTCTCTTAGAGAATGAACCAAGAACATTTGCAGAAGCCATGTCTACACCAGATGGACCTTTCTGGAAGGAAGCCGTCAATAGTGAGATCGACTCCATTATGCAACACCATACATGGGAGATAACCGATCTACCCCAAGGGTTTAAAGCACTAGGGTGTAAATGGATTTTTAAAACCAAGCTAAAAACTGATGGATTAGTTGATAAATATAAGGCCAGGTTGGTGGTGCAAGGTTTTCGACAAAAAGAAGGTTTGGATTTCTTTGACACCTATTCTCCGGTGACGAGAATAACCTCTATAAGAATGCTGATAGGAATTTCAGCATTAAGAGACCTGGAAATCCATCAAATGGATGTAAAAACTGCCTTTCTAAATGGTGATTTAGAAGAGGAGATTTACATGAAACAACCTGGAGGTTTTGTCATCCTAGGACAAGAACATAAAGTTTGTAGACTTGTGAAGTCATTATACGGGCTTAAACAAGCTCCAAAACAATGGCATGAGAAATTTGACAACGTAATGATGTCAAACGGATTCTCAAGAAATGAATGTGACAAGTGTATCTATGCTAAAAGTACGCCAAATGGGTATATCTTGCTATGTTTGTATGTAGATGACATGCTCTTTATTGGGAGTAATAAAGACATGATCAATCAGACTAAGACCATGCTTAGTCAAAAATTTGACATGAAAGATATGGGACTTGCAGACGTGATTCTAGGAATCAAGATTATTAGAAATTCTGAAGGAATTATCTTGTCTCAAGCTCATTATGCTGCAAAGATACTTGAAAGATTTAAAGCATATTCTAATGGGACGGCAAAGACTCCAGTTGATGCCCAACTTCATCTGACTAAAAATTCAGGTGAAGCGGTGTCACAAGTGGAATATGCAAGGGTGATCAGAAGTCTGATGTACTTAACAAATTGTACTAGACCCGATTTAGCGCACTCAGTAAATGTACTTAGTCGCTACACCAGTAATCCAGGACATACTCATTGGAAAGCTATAACAAGAGTATTAAATTACTTACGTTATACACAAAATTATGGTCTGCACTATGGCAAAGAACCGGTAATTTTGGAAGGATATAGCGATGCAAATTGGATATCCGACTCCAAAAACTCAAAATCTACGAGTGGCTATGTATTCACGCTGGCAGGTGCAGCTGTGTCCTGGAAATCTTCCAAACAAACTTTGTTAGCCAGATCAACTATGGAATCTGAGTTTATAGCGCTAGACAAAGCCGCAGAGGAAGCAGAATGGCTTCGGAACTGGTTGGAAGATATACCGATGTGGGAGAAACCAGTGCAAGCTCTTCGTGTACACTGTGATAGCCAGTCGGCTATAGCTAGAGCACTGAATAATCTCTATAATGGTAAATCTCGTCATATTAGAAGACGACATAAAACCATCAGACACTTGATCTCAACAGGAGTAATCACCATAGATTACATAAAATCAAATGACAATCTAGCGGATCCATTTACTAAAGGATTGTCACGTGATCAAGTGGTAAAGTCATCAAGAGGAATGGGCTTAAAGCCTGTAAATTAAGAGGAGGTTTAATGGAAACCCCACCTACGTGACTGGCGATCCCAAGAAGTAGGTTCAAAGGGACAACTAAATTAAGCTGAATCAGAAAGAGCACTGTGTGTGCCCAGTTCCTAGGATGATAAACAGTGCTACCTGTATGTGATAAGGATAAGCATTGGGCTTTTAATGATTTCATAGTTTCGTCATAGTGGAGTATAACAGGATACTTCTGAAAGGAAACTCATGACAGATCACCTAATGAGTGTGAAATAGGGCCGTTTCTAGGAGAATGAAAGTAAGGCTATATTCTCCAAGTTCACTCATGAAAAACCAGGAAAGTTCAAGGCCAAAATGAACACAATAGAGAACATAGTTCTACGAGAAAATGTAGCTATGCTATACCTGTTGTCTAGGTTTACATCAAAGTCTGGGTGGTTCAAGACATCATGTTCACCTCCTAGCCAAGTAAACCCGACAGATATTAAAAATGATTGGTTCAAAGCTGAAACACGCTACCTCTCAGATATAGTTACATCTTCGCATACTCTCGAAAGTCTGTCTAGCCTAGTCGAGTTGTGTCTAGTCTAGTCGAGTCTGTCTAAGTCCTTTTGTTTCAAACGTTTAGAGTCATTTCTATTCATGTGGGGGATTGTTGGGCCACAATTTAACATGACATTATGGGTCTATAAATTGTGTAAAAGTGAATTGAAATGAGCATGGGCCTTAAATGGCAAAGCCTCAATTTTTAAGTAAAATGTGGAATTTGTCCCACATTGCTTGGAAGTTGTGTTTTCAAGTTGTATATATATGGTCATGGTTATACATGAGGTTAAATGACTATGGGATGAGAAAATGGGAACCACACACGCGCGCCGCCGCCGCCGCTCGGCACGGCACGTCACGTCGTGGGTCGTGGGTCGTCGGTCGTGGGTCGTGGGTCGTAGGTCTCTAGAGGCCCCCGCGCGCGTATCTTTCTTTTTGGGGAAAATTCGTAAAGAGTTTCTGAAGCCCATTAAGGAATGAAGCCCATTAACGAATTCGAACCAAAGGCATATTCGAACGAATATTCCTCTGTTAGTGCGATGAGAGACTTGCGCAACAAGCAAGGAATATTCTCTGAATATGCTCCAGCGGTTTGCGACGATCGAGGAATATTCTCCGAATATGCTTCCTCGAAACCGCCCATCTCACCCTATATATATCGCATCATTTCTGTCGAAATCATTCACTCACTCATCATTCACTATCTGATCTGAAAAAGAGAAACCAACAAGAAAAATTTCGATCTTCGATCTCCCCTTCAATTCGTAAGTCATTTTCTCGAGAGTATCGTAGAATATATAGTTCGCTGGATTCTTTTTTCGAGAGTTGCGAAAAAGGATCGTTAGCAATTGTATCCTGGGATTCAAAAGTCGCATCAAACGGTCACACTACCGGCGATTTATTGAGTTAAGGAAAGAGACCAAGTCTCGCCTTTGCTTAGTCGGTGTTGCGTTTATAAGATTTAGTCCGCAATTTCATTTCCAGAAATTTGAGCGCCTACAATCTTAACTCAATAAATCCGCTTTTAGCCTATCGCTCTAATCGGATTTGTTTTTGCGGTTATAAACGCCACCAGTCCCGTTTCAAATCGTTTTTTGGCCCGCTTCACCGCGGTTATTTTAAGCCAAATAGTTCGATTTAAACGTTTTTCCTGGATCTGCGATTCGCTTCATAGCGTTTACACGGATCATTTTTTGAAATTAAGTTTCAAAAAGGAAAAAAAAAATATATATATATATTTTTCGGTTTTTATGATTACAGCGTTTCCGCGAAAAGATTTATATATTTTAAAAGAAATATATATTAAAAGTATTTTTTCGGTTTTTATGATTCGCTAAGCGTTTCATGAAAGGATTTATATATTTTCAAAGAAATATATATTAAAAGTATTTTGGTTTTTTGATTACGCTTAGTAGGCTTTCCGCGAAAGGAGTTATATATTTTAAAAGAGAAATATATATTAAAAATATTTGAAAAAAAAATATTTTTTGATCTCCACGGATTGGATAATTAATTCGAATATTAAAAACGTTTTTTAGTATATTCAAATCGTTTTTTGAAAAATATTTCGAAGTATTAATTGCATCTACCTGATAAACCTTTTGTGTGTTGTATCAGGAAAATGGCAGCAATTGATGGAACCAACGTGGATGTGAACGAGACACCTCTTCAAGATACCGCGAATACAGAGGAGACAACTCGAAGGGCTTTGTTTGTTGGACCGCCTCTAGCGGCGACACAAGTGAAGGTGGCGCCTGTGGTGCCCACCCAGCCTCAAGTCTCCTGTCAAGAACTGCAACCTGAGAAGTTTGATGGCAAAAACTTCAAAACATGGCAGAAAAAGATGCACTTTTTTCTCCATGCGATGCACCTCTCCAGGTATCTGACGGAGGATCAGCCCATCATTCCTGAGGGAAATACGGATGTGCATGTCGTTGGAACGGTGGATGCATGGAATCAAGGAGATTTCATGACCAAAGGCTGGATTTTAGGACGGCTTGTGGAGGATCTCTACGGAATCTACTGCGAAGCCAAGACTTCCAAAGCCTTGTGGTTAGCTTTGGAGAAGAAATACAAAGCTGACGATGCTGGATGTCAGAAGTTTGCGACCGCAAAATTTCATGACTTCATGATGGTGGACACCAAACCCATCATGGAACAAGTGGAGGCATTCCAACGAATTTGTCAAGAAGTCGCTGCTGAGGGAATGTCCATTTGTGAAATCTTCACGGTGAACAGTTTCATCGAGAAGCTCCCTCCGGGTTGGATCGACTTCAAGAACTACCTCAAGCACAAGAGGAAGGCGATGAGTCTAGAAGATTTGATCCAGAGGTTAAACACCGAGGACAGAAACCGGACTGCAAACCGGAGTGCAAACGGGATCCAGTTCCGTGAGCACACTGTGAATGTGGCTGTTCACAAAGGGAAGGCCAATGACAAAGGCAAAAGCAAAGCCATTGCTACTTCTCCTTTGAAGCCAACGGCCAAGAACTTCAAGAAGAAAGGTGTCGCTGAACCATCTGAGAAGAAGTTCTTTAAGGGAAAATGTCACTATTAGGTAAGAATGGTCACAAGGCCACTGATTGTCGCAGCAAAGCCAAGACCTTGCAGCTCCAAGCCAACCACACGGAAGGGGACCTTTGTGCTGTGGTGACTTAGGTCAACATGGTGGAAGACAATCCAAGTGAATGGTGGTATGACACAGGTGCCACAACTCACATCTGCAACGATAGGGCGATGTTCAGCACCTATCAGAAGAGCAAGGCAGAGTCACAGCTCTTCATGGGAAACACAGCGTTCTCCAAAATTGCTGGAACAGGGAAGGTGGTTCTGCGTTTGACCTCGGGACAAGAACTCACACTCCAGAATGTGAAACATGTCCCTGACATGCGGAAGAACCTGATTTCCGGCACCCTCCTAAGCAAGGCCAAATTTGCTGTGATCTTTGAGGCTGACAACCTCATTCTGAAGAAGTTTGGCATGTACCTTGGAAAGGGATACGTCAAGGAAGGACTTGTGAAGATGTGCGTCCAGGCGGTTGTCAAGGGTGACAAGGGTGAAGCAAGTAGCTCTAAAAATAAGAATGTTGCAAATGTTGTTTCAAATGTTGATTCAGAAACTGTTGTAACCAATGATGAAATGAATAAGAATTCAGTTGCTTACTTGCTTGAGTCTTTTAATATTTGGCATGAAAGATTAGGACATGTGAATTATAAATCAATAAATTGTTTGATGAATTTAAACCTAATCTCTAAATGCAAAATGAGTAAAGAAAAATGTGAAGTGTGCGTACAGGCCAAACTCACTAAAACACCATCACCCCATGTCGAAAGAACAAACACACCTTTAGGTTTAATACACACAGATTTATGTGACTTAAAATCTGTTCCAACTAGAGGTGGGAAGAAATATTTTGTGACATTTATAGATGATCACACGAAATATTGTTATGTCTATTTGCTAAAAAGCAAAGACGAAGTTTTGGAAAGGTTTAAGGAATTTAAACTAGAAGTTGAGAATCAACTGAGTAAGACTATTAAAATAGTCAGAAGCGACAGAGGAGGAGAGTACGATGGTAGGTTTAATATTTTTTGTCAAGAACATGGGATTATCCACCAAACGACTGCTCCTTATTCACCAGAATCTAATGGAGTTGCGGAACGAAAAAACCGAACTCTAAAAGAAATGATGAATGCAATGTTGCAGAAATCTGGGTTAGCCCAGAACATGTGGGGGGAAGCGTTGCTTACCACAAATTATATCCTTAACAAAATTCCACACAAAGTAACGGGTAAAACACCCTATGAACTTTGGAAAGGTGTTGTACCTTCGTACAAATACCTCAAAGTGTGGGGGTGCCTAGCAAAAGTAGTTGTACCACCTCCGAAAAAGGTCACAGTAGGACCTAAAACTGTGGACTGTATTTTCATTGGATATGCACACAATAGTACTGCCTATCGGTTCTTGGTATATAAATCAGAGATACCAGATATCCATGTTAATACAATAATGGAATCACGCAATGCGTCGTTCTTTGAAAATGTGTTCCCTTGCAAGGATACATCGTATCCAAAATGGACACGTGATCAAAGAGACGAAAATGAGGCAAGCACCTCTGGTACTTCAGTCATAGAAGACGAAAAACATCCTGAAGATGAACCTAGACGCAGTAAAAGAGCTCGTAAGGAAAAATCTTTTGGCGATGATTTCATGATGGTTTTTCTCTTAGAGAATGAACCAAGAACATTTGCAGAAGCCATGTCTACACCAGATGGACCTTTCTGGAAGGAAGCCGTCAATAGTGAGATCGACTCCATTATGCAACACCATACATGGGAGATAACCGATCTACCCCAAGGGTTTAAAGCACTAGGGTGTAAATGGATTTTTAAAACCAAGCTAAAAACTGATGGATTAGTTGATAAATATAAGGCCAGGTTGGTGGTGCAAGGTTTTCGACAAAAAGAAGGTTTGGATTTCTTTGACACCTATTCTCCGGTGACGAGAATAACCTCTATAAGAATGCTGATAGGAATTTCAGCATTAAGAGACCTGGAAATCCATCAAATGGATGTAAAAACTGCCTTTCTAAATGGAAACCTCACCTACGTGACTGGCGATACCAAGAAGTAGGTTCAAAGGGACAACTAAATTAAGCTGAATCAGAAAGAGCACTGTGTGTGCCCAGTTCCTAGCATGATAAACAGTGCTACCTGTATGTGATAAGGATAAGCATTGGGCTTTTAATGATTTCATAGTTTCGTCATAGCGGAGTATAACAGGATACTTCTGAAAGGAAACTCATGACAGATCACCTAATGAGTGTGAAATAGAGCCGTTTCTAGGAGAATGAAAGTAAGGCTATATTCTCCAAGTTCACTCATGAAAAACCAGGAAAGTTCAAGGCCAAAATGAACACAATAGAGAACATAGTTCTACGAGAAAATGTAGCTATGATATACCTGTTGTCTAGGTTTACATCAAAGTCTGGGTGGTTCAAGACATCATGTTCACCTCCTAGCCAAGTAAACCCGACAGATATTAAAAATGATTGTTTCAAAGCTGAAACACGCTACCTCTCAGATATAGTTACATCTTCAAGATACTCGAAAGTCTGTCTAGCCTAGTCGAGTTGTGTCTAGTCTAGTCGAGTCTGTCTAAGTCCTTTTGTTTCAAACGTTTAGAGTCATTTCTATTCATGTGGGGGATTGTTGGGCCACAATTTAACATGACATTATGGGTCTATAAATTGTGTAAAAGTGAATTGAAATGAGCATGGGCCTTAAATGGCAAAGCCTCAATTTTTAAGTAAAATGTGGAATTTGTCCCACATTGCTTGGAAGTTGTGTTTTCAAGTTGTATATATATGGTCATGGTTATACATTAGGTTAAATGACTATAGGATGAGAAAATGGGAACCACACACGCGCGCCGCCGCCGCCGCTCAGCTCGGCACGGCATGTCGTGGGTCGTGGGTCGTGGCAATGGGCCTCCAGAGGCCCCCGCGCGCGTATCTTTCTTTTTGGGGAAAATTCGTAAAGAGTTTCTGAAGCCCATTAAGGAATGAAGCCCATTAACGAATTCGAACCAAAGGCATATTCGAACGAATATTCCTCTGTTAGTGCGATGAGAGACTTGCGCAACAAGCAAGGAATATTCTCCGAATATGCTCCAGCGGTTTGCGACGATCGAGGAATATTCTCCGAATATGCTTCCTCGAAACCGCCCATCTCACCCTATATATATCGCATCATTTCTGTCGAAATCATTCACTCACTCATCATTCGCTATCTGATCTGAAAAAGCGAAACCAACAAGAAAAATTTCGATCTTCGATCTCCCCTTGAATTCGTAAGTCGTTTTCTCGAGAGTATCGTAGAATATATAGTTCGCTGGATTCTTTTTTCGAGTGTTGCGAAAAAGGATCGTTAGCAATTGTATCCTGGGATTCAAAAGTCGCATCAAACGGTCACACTACCGGCGATTTATTGAGTTAAGGAAAGAGACCAAGTCTCGCCTTTGCTTAGTCGGTGTTGCATTTATAAGATTTAGTCCACAATTTCATTTCCAGAAATTTGAGCGCCTACAATCTTAACTCAATAAATCCGCTTTTAGCCTATCGCTCTAATCGGATTTGTTTTTGCGGTTATAAACGCCACCAGTCCCGTTTCAAATCGTTTTTTGGCCCCGCTTCACCGCGGTTATTTTAAGCCAAATAGTTCGATTTAAACGTTATTCCTGGATCTGCGATTCGCTTCATAGCGTTTACACGGATCATTTTTTGAAATTAAGTTTCAAAAAGGAAAAAAAATATATATATATATATATTTTTCGGTTTTTGCGATTCGCTTACGGCGTTTCCGCGAAAAGATTTATATATTTTAAAAAAATATATATTAAAAATATTTTTCGGTTTTTGCGATTCGCTTAAGACGTTTCCGCGAAAGGATTTATATATTTTCAAAGAAATATATATTAAAAATATTTTGGGTTTTTGCGATTCGCTTAGGGCGTTTCCGCGAAAAGAGTTATATATTTTAAAAGAGAAATATATATTAAAAATATTTGAAAAAAAAAAATTTTTTGATCTCCACGGATTGGATAATTAATTCGAATATTAAAAACGTTTTTTGGTATATTCAAATCGTTTTTTGAAAAATATTTCGAAGTATTAATTGCATCTACCTGATAAACCTTTTGTGTGTTGTATCAGGAAAATGGCAGCAATTGATGGAACCAACGTGGATGTGAACGAGACACCTCTTCAAGATACCGCGAATACAGAGGAGACAACTCGAAGGGCTTTGTTTGTTGGACCGCCTCTAGCGGCGACACAAGTGAAGGTGGCGCCTGTGGTGCCCACCCAGCCTCAAGTCTCCTGTCAAGGACTGCAACCTGAGAAGTTTGATGGCAAAAACTTCAAAACATGGCAGAAAAAGATGCACTTTTTTCTCCATGCGATGCACCTCTCCAGGTATCTGACGGAGGATCAGCCCATCATTCCTGAGGGAAATACGGATGTGCATGTCGTTGGAACGGTGGATGCATGGAATCAAGGAGATTTCATGACCAAAGGCTGGATTTTAGGACGGCTTGTGGAGGATCTCTACGGAATCTACTGCGGCCAAGACTTCCAAAGCCTTGTGGTTAGCTTTGGAGAAGAAATACAAAGGCGACGATGCTGGATGTCAGAAGTTTGCGACGCAAAATTTCATGACTTCATGATGGTGGACACCAAACCCATCATGGAACAAGTGGAGGCATTCCAACGAATTTGTCAAGAAGTCTTGCTTGAGGGAATGTCCATTTGTGAAATCTTCACGGTGAACAGTTTCATCGAGAAGCTCCCTCCGGGTTGGATCGACTTCAAGAACTACCTCAAGCACAAGAGGAAGGCGATGAGTCTAGAAGATTTGATCCAGAGGTTAAAAACCGAGGACAGAAACTGGACTGCAAACCGGAGTGCAAACAGGATCCAGTTCCGTGAGCACACTGTGAATGTGGCTGTTCACAAAGGGAAGGCCAATGACAAAGGCAAAGGCAAAGCCATTGCTACTTCTCCTTTGAAGCCAATGGCCAAGAACTTCAAGAAGAAAGGTGTCGCTGAACCATCTGAGAAGAAGTTCTTTAAGGGAAAATGTCACTATTGCGGTAAGAATGGTTACAAGGCCACTGATTGTCGCAGCAAAGCCAAGACCTTGCAGCTCCAAGCCAACCTCACGGAAGGGGACCTTTGTGCTGTGGTGACTTAGGTCAACATGGTGGAAGACAATCCAAGTGAATGGTGGTATGACACAGGTGCCACAACTCACATCTGCAACGATAGGGCGATGTTCAAACACCTATCGGGAAGAGCAAGGCAGCTCTTCATGGGAAACACAGTTCTCCAAAATTGCTGGAACAGGGAAGGTGGTTCTGCGTTTGACCTCGGGACAAGAACTCACACTCCAGAATGTGAAACATGTCCCCGACATGCGGAAGAACCTGATTTCCGGTACCCTCCTAAGCAAGGCTAAATTTGTTGTGATCTTTGAGGCTGACAACCTCATTCTGAAGAAGTTTGGCATGTACCTTGGAAAGGGATACGTCAAGGAAGGACTTGTGAAGATGTGCGTCCAGGCGGTTGTCAAGGGTGACAAGGGTGAAGCAAGTAGCTCTAAAAATAAGAATGTTGCAAATGTTGTTTCAGATGTTGATTCAGAAACTGTTGTAACCAATGATGAAATGAATAAGAATTCAGTTGCTTACTTGCTTGAGTCTTTTAATATTTGGCATGAAAGATTAGGACATGTGAATTATAAATCAATAAATCGTTTGATGAATTTAAACCTAATCTCTAAATGCAAAATGAGTAAAGAAAAATGTGAAGTGTGCGTACAGGCCAAACTCACTAAAACACCATCACCCCATGTCGAAAGAACAAACACACCTTTAGGTTTAATACACACAGATTTATGTGACTTAAAATCTGTTCCAGCTAGAGGTGGGAAGAAATATTTTGTGACATTTATAGATGATCACACGAAATATTGTTATGTCTATTTGCTAAAAAGCAAAGACGAAGTTTTGGAAAGGTTTAAGGAATTTAAACTAGAAGTTGAGAATCAACTGAGTAAGACTATTAAAATAGTCGGGCTTACAGAGGAGGAGAGTACGATGGTAGGTTTAATATTTTTTGTCAAGAACATGGGATTATCCACCAAACGACTGCTCCTTATTCACCAGAATCTAATGGAGTTGCGGAACGAAAAAACCGAACTCTAAAAGAAATGATGAATGCAATGTTGCCGAAATCTGGGTTAGCCCAGAACATGTGGGGGGAAGCGTTGCTTACCACAAATTATATCCTTAACAAAATTCCACACAAAGTAACGGGTAAAACACCCTATGAACTTTGGAAAGGTGTTGTACCTTCGTACAAATACCTCAAAGTGTGGGGGTGCCTAGCAAAAGTAGTTGTACCACCTCCGAAAAAGGTCACAGTAGGACCTAAAACTGTGGACTGTATTTTCATTGGATATGCACACAATAGTACTGCCTATCGGTTCTTGGTATATAAATCAGAGATACCAGATATCCATGTTAATACAATAATGGAATCACGCAATGCGTCGTTCTTTGAAAATGTGTTCCCTTGCAAGGATACATCGTATCCAAAACGGACACGTGATCAAAGAGACGAAAATGAGGCAAGCACCTCTGGTACTTCAGTCCTAGAAGACGAAAAACATCCTGAAGATGAACCTAGACGCAGTAAAAGAGCTCGTAAGGAAAAATCTTTTGGCGATGATTTCATGATGGTTTTTCTCTTAGAGAATGAACCAAGAACATTTGCAGAAGCCATGTCTACACCAGATGGACCTTTCTGGAAGGAAGCCGTCAATAGTGAGATCGACTCCATTATGCAACACCATACATGGGAGATAACCGATCTACCCCAAGGGTTTAAAGCACTAGGGTGTAAATGGATTTTTAAAACCAAGCTAAAAACTGATGGATTAGTTGATAAATATAAGGCCAGGTTGGTGGTGCAAGGTTTTCGACAAAAAGAAGGTTTGGATTTCTTTGACACCTATTCTCCGGTGACGAGAATAACCTCTATAAGAATGCTGATAGGAATTTCAGCATTAAGAGACCTGGAAATCCATCAAATGGATGTAAAAACTGCCTTTCTAAATGGTGATTTAGAAGAGGAGATTTACATGAAACAACCTGGAGGTTTTGTCATCCTAGGACAAGAACATAAAGTTTGTAGACTTGTGAAGTCATTATACGGGCTTAAACAAGCTCCAAAACAATGGCATGAGAAATTTGACAACGTAATGATGTCAAACGGATTCTCAATAAATGAATGTGACAAGTGTATCTATGCTAAAAGTACGCCAAATGGGTATATCTTGCTATGTTTGTATGTAGATGACATGCTCATTATTGGGAGTAATAAAGACATGATCAATCAGACTAAGACCATGCTTAGTCAAAAATTTGACATGAAAGATATGGGACTTGCGGACGTGATTCTAGGAATCAAGATTATTAGAAATTCTGAAGGAATTATCTTGTCTCAAGCTCATTATGCTGCAAAGATACTTGAAAGATTTAAAGCATATTCTAATGGGACGGCAAAGACTCCAGTTGACGCCCAACTTCATCTGACTAAAAATTCAGGTGAAGCGGTGTCACAAGTGGAATATGCAAGGGTGATCGGAAGTCTGATGTACTTAACAAATTGTACTAGACCCGATTTAGCGCACTCAGTAAACGTACTTAGTCGCTACACCAGTAATCCAGGACATACTCATTGGAAAGCTATAACAAGAGTATTAAATTACTTACGTTATACACAAAATTATGGTCTGCACTATGGCAAAGAACCGGTAATTTTGGAAGGATATAGCGATGCAAATTGGATATCCGACTCCAAAAACTCAAAATCTACGAGTGGCTATGTATTCACTTTGCCAGTGCATGTGTCCTGGAAATCTTCCAAACAAACTTTGTTAGCCAAATCAACTATGGAATCTGAGTTTATAGCGCTAGACAAAGCCGCAGAGGAAGCAGAATGGCTTCGGAACTGGTTGGAAGATATACCGATGTGGGAGAAACCAGTGCAAGCTCTTCGTGTACACTGTGATAGCCAGTCGGCTATAGCTAGAGCACTGAATAATCTCTATAATGGTAAATCTCGTCATATTAGAAGACGACATAAAACCATCAGACACTTGATCTCAACAGGAGTAATCACCATAGATTACATAAAATCAAATGACAATCTAGCGGATCCATTTACTAAAGGATTGTCACGTGATCAAGTGGTAAAGTCATCAAGAGGAATGGGCTTAAAGCCTGTAAATTAAGAGGAGGTTTAATGGAAACCCCACCTACGTGACTGGCGATCCCAAGAAGTAGGTTCAAAGGGACAACTAAATTAAGCTGAATCAGAAAGAGCACTGTGTGTGCCCAGTTCCTAGCATGATAAACAGTGCTACCTGTATGTGATAAGAATAAGCATTGGGCTTTTAATGATTTCATAGTTTCGTCATAATGGAGTATAACAGGATACTTCTGAAAGGAAACTCATGACAGATCACCTAATGAGTGTGAAATAGGGCCGTTTCTAGGAGAATGAAAGTAAGGCTATATTCTCCAAGTTCACTCATAAAAAACCAGGAAAGTTCAAGGCCAAAATGAACACAATAGAGAACATAGTTCTACGAGAAAATGTAGCTATGCTATACCTGTTGTCTAGGTTTACATCAAAGTCTGGGTGGTTCAAGACATCATGTTCACCTCCTAGCCAAGTAAACCCGACAGATATTAAAAATGATTGGTTCAAAGCTGAAACACGCTACCTCTCAGATATAGTTACATCTTCGCATACTCTCGAAAGTCTGTCTAGCCTAGTCGAGTCGTGTCTAGTCTAGTCGAGTCTGTCTAAGTCCTTTTGTTTCAAACGTTTAGAGTCATTTCTATTCATGTGGGGGATTGTTGGGCCACAATTTAACATGACATTATGGGTCTATAAATTGTGTAAAAGTGAATTGAAATGAGCATGGGCCTTAAATGGCAAAGCCTCAATTTTTAAGTAAAATGTGGAATTTGTCCCACATTGCTTGGAAGTTGTGTTTTCAAGTTGTATATATATGGTCATGGTTATACATGAGGTTAAATGACTATGGGATGAGAAAATGGGAACCACACACGCGTGCCGCCGCCGCACGGACGCCACGTCGTGGGTCGGGGTCGGGGTCGGGTCGAGGGTCTCTAGAGGCCCGCAGCGTATCTTTTTTGGGGAAAATTCAGGAAAGAGTTTCGAGCCCATTAAGGAATGAAGCCCATTAACGAATTCGAACCAAAGGCATATTCGAACGAATATTCCTCTGTTAGTGCGATGAGAGACTTGCAACAAGCAAGGAATATTCTCTGAATATGCTCCAGTGGTTTCATGACGATCGAGGAATATTCTCCGAATATGCTTCCTCGAAACCGCCCATCTCACCCTATATATTTCGCATCATTTCTGTCGAAATCATTCACTCACTCATCATTCACTATCTGATCTGAAAAAGCGAAACCAACAAGAAAAATTTCGATCTTCGATCTCCCCTTCAATTCGTAAGTCGTTTTCTCGAGAGTATCGTAGAATATATAGTTCGCTGGATTCTTTTTTCGAGTGTTGCGAGAAAGGATCGTTAGCAATTGTATCCTGGGATTCAAAAGTCGCATCAAACGGTCACACTACCGGCGATTTATTGAGTTAAGGAAAGAGACCAAGTCTCGCCTTTGCTTAGTCGGTGTTGCGTTTATAAGATTTAGTCCGCAATTTCATTTCCAGAAATTTAAGCGCCTACACTTAATCCAGATGATGCCACGGCGTTACATGACGACACGTGTATCTGGACTGTTCGACTCGTCAAGGTTTTTAATAGATTTCGCGGTGGTTGATCGGTCACTTGAAAGTGGGCTCCATCTCAGATACTATTAGTGTGGGATTTTCTGATTGGCTAATGGGTTGACAAGTGTCCAAGTGTAACGTACTAGGCGGTTGATGACGCCACGTGTCAAGAGAAAAGTCTATTGTGAGGGCCCCACTTCCCGTTTGGTCTACTATGCAATAGTCACTCGAGTTTAGTACCTTCAATTTCAACAAGTAACGTAAAAATGAATTAAAATTTGAATTTTTTTGCTGTTAATTTCTCAGTGGGCCGACCTTGCTTACTATGAGGAGGACAAAATCGAAGGAATTAGATAATGTTAATTTATGGAGTAGAGGTGAGTGTAAGGTCACTTCAATTTCTTTTGACTAATCCTTTAGCCTTTAGTGGGAGAAAGAATATTCCATGGTAAAACCAAAAAAAAAAAAGAGAAGAATATTCTACAGAATCTAAAAACAAAATAGTTCTAATTTTTTCACAAAACCCCAAACTAATTTTTTTGTGTCGTCTATTACATTATTAATATCTGATCTAATGTTAATACGATGATTCTCAGTCGACTATATGCAGTAAATACAATTACGATAAACAACTTCTTCAAACAACGATTCCACGATGCAAATTCTTCTCGATAGGCAGTTAGCATATACGATATCCCTATGATAGATATTCTCTCCCTATCTTTAATATGCAAGAAATTGCGTTTTCTGGAATTCAAACCCCATATGTGATGTAAAAGCATTTAAACCCTTAACCAATAGATAAAGATGTTTCCACCACGCCAAACTAGTAATGCTTTTTTTTCTTTTTATTTCGTAATCAGAAGCTGTTAAGACGAGTTTTCAATGAGACATTAATTTACATTTTCAACCTAAAAGGCTATAAACTTCGAGTCCAGTGCCGAAAAAAAAAAAAAACTTCGAGTCCAGCTTGTGAAGATTGTGACTCCAAAAGTTTGTGAGTTGTTCCAGCATAATTTCGTTAGTTTGGAGTCTTTGGACTAAATACATACATAATTCTAAAAGTCCATAACTTAAAAAGGCTTAACAAAAACTACATAAAGTCCACTACTTATTATCTAAGCCCAACATGAGCCCATTAATCTATCATTTCAATTTTCAATCGTATTCGAAGCCTCTGATTGGCACAGAGTATTCTTGTTCGAAACCAAATCCGAACACATGAACAAATAAACCAAAATCGAGAAGAAGAAGAAGAGCAATCACAAATTCGCACTTCGGGAACAGCGATGCTTCAATGTATATTTCTCCTCTCCGATTCAGGGTGAGTGAATCTTCAACCGAGTCTTTTCAAGTTCCTTGCATTAATTTTCAAAAATTCAGATCGATTTGATTAATCAGTCTGAGAAATTGGACTTAATTCATTTCTTGTTGTTTTGGTTTTATTTTCCCAGAGAGGTGATGCTTGAGAAGCAGCTTACAGGTCACCGTGTCGATCGATCCATATGTGCTTGGTTTTGGGATCAATCTATTTCTCAAGACGATTCTTTTAAGGTATAATTTTTATAGCTTCTCTTCTCATATGTAAGTGAGTTCATTGGTTCTTGGATTTGTTTCATTTGTCAAATTTTCAATCTTGTATCATTTCATCTTCATGGCCATAGTTTGATCTAAATTTTAAGACTTTAACCTCTGGGTCGTCTTGATTCAACTTGATTTTGCTGCAGTCTTTAACTATCTTAGTGTGTGTCCTTATACCTTTTTTTTTTTTTGGGATAGTCACTCCCAGTGATTGCTTCACCAACACATTACCTTTTTCAAATCGTTCGTGATGGCATCACGTTCTTAGCTTGCAGTCAAGTTGAAATGCCTCCATTAATGGCAATTGAGGTGAATCTTTTGTCTCTTTCTCTCCTTTGTAAATTCTAATGTTGCCTAAAATGTGGAATGTGGATACTGTGAAGTTTTTGTAACCCTGTGAAGTTTAGTTTCTTTGCAGAGTTGCTGATGTTCTATCTGATTACCTTGGTGGGCTAAATGAAGATCTTGTTAAGGATAATTTCATCATTGTCTATGAGGTATCTTTGTTATACGAGCCATTATGGTTTCTGCACTTCATCAGTCTAGCTCCTATGTGCTATCTTGTTTCTGTTGTGGTTCATTTGTTACTCTTAGTTACCATTTGTGTGCATTTTGTGACAAAAAAGTAGACATTTTGGGATAAATATAGAGTGTTTTAGAGTGTTTAGTCAACTCTTTAGTTGTGGATTCCTTCTAATTGAGCCGGAGAATATACTTTAATCATAAAGTTTTGTAGCTTGTATTGTTCTTGTTTTTATATGTTGATATCGTAGTGTCTTCATATTTCTCCAGTTGCACTGTTCTTGGATTGTTTTTGACAAAGTAGAGAATTGTAACATTTTCCACCTTATGAGCGATTGAGAATCAAAGAGGTCATGTGCTTCTGATTTGTTATGGAAAATGCATCATTTTGTTGAGGTTTACTGTGTACTTGTTTGTTAGTTAGCATTATTTGAGAGATCAACGATGTGAGATTAATAGCTTCCTTGAGTATGTCACTGTTTTTATTTTGCTGTGGCCTCATTGCCTTAAACTGAAAAGTTACAAGAATTTTGTGACTTTGTAGCTTTTGGATGAGATGATCGATAATGGTTTCCCCCTCACAACAGAACCGAGCATCCTGAGGGAAATGATAGCTCCACCAAATCTAGTCAGCAAAATGTTGAGTGTTGTAACGGGAAATGCTTCCAACGTTAGTGACACACTCCCGAGTGGGACTGGCTCTTGTGTTCCATGGCGACCAACAGATCCAAAGTACTCTAGCAACGAAGTCTATGTTGACCTTGTTGAAGAAATGGATGCAATTGTAAACAGGTTTGTGCTTGAAGAAAATTCACAAAATTTTCATTTAAGCTTCTAGACTCATCTCATTCAAATCATAATATTGAAAACACTTGCTGATTCAGGGATGGGGAACTAGTAAAATGCGAGATATATGGCGAAGTCCAAATGAATTCCCAGCTCAGTGGTTTTCCAGATTTGACATTGTCGTTTGCGAATCCGTCGATCCTAGAAGACATGAGGTTTCACCCGTGTGTCCGCTTCAGACCTTGGGAATCTCATCAAGTTCTCTCCTTTGTCCCTCCAGATGGAGAGTTCAAGCTCATGAGTTACAGGTTTGTTGTTTCACTGACAAAATTTATCCTTACAGCTTAACTTATTGCTTAAAAGATTTATTCTAATGTCTTAATTTCTATGCTTTGAAATTTAGGGTGAAGAAGCTGAAGAACACACCTGTATATGTAAAGCCTCAAATAACATCAGATTCGGGGACATGTCGAATTAGCGTATTAGTGGGGATAAGAAGCAATCCAGGAAAAACGATTGAGTCCATAACCTTGAGTTTCCAGCTTCCTCATTGTGTTTCATCTGCAGATCTCTCATCAAATCATGGAACTGTAACCATCCTTTCTAACAAGGTATTATGTTTGTCTAGCTAATGCTATGAGTTCAGTTTCCGGATTTGGAAGCTTTCTTTTTTGATTAGGGACTATGTTTTGCAGACATGTACATGGACGATCGGGCGAATCCCAAAGGACAAGACTCCGTGTTTGTCGGGGACACTAATGCTGGAAACGGGTTTAGAACGGCTTCATGTGTTTCCGACATGTAAACTCGGGTTTAAGATAATGGGCATTGCTCTCTCTGGCCTAAGAATCGAGAAACTTGATCTTCAAACTCTCCCTCCTCGGTTGTATAAAGGGTTTCGTGCTCAGACACGCGCTGGAGAGTTTGATGTCAGATTGTAGCTTTCTGGTATTGTCGCTTTGCCGGTCAAAAAATGTTGAGACTTATGGGCTCCTGTGAATTGTTGTTTGTACCAAATTGTTTTTTCTTCTTCTTCGTTTAAACAAAGGAAAAAAGTTGGATACATCAAGTGGGTTATGTGATTTCAACCAAAAGAAAATTAAAATGGATCTTGTGATCTAAAGTTACAATATTCTCACTTCCAAATATATAATTTATTCCGTAAAGATAGAGAGTTATCTTAGGTGCGATAAAACGAATTTTTTTTGCTTTTTGTTTTATAAAACTTAACTGGAATCGAAAAGAGACCAGTTACGACAACAGAAAGTATGACCGTGGGATCATAGCGAGGAAGAGGAAATGATCTAGACTCATCGGTTTGTTTTGTTTGCTTTATATTTATTAGTTTATGATTTTCGGATTAGAATTTGGTGGAATAAATTGATGAATTTATTTGTTTAACTGGATTAGACCACACTTCACCGGAAAAGCTTTTGCCACATCGCCTCCTTGGAGATCCTCGCTGGACAGACCTAAGATGAAGCTTCGTCATCGAGAAAAAACCCAATCTGTGTTTCATTTATTTTTTACAAATAGTATAAGCAAACATGTTAAAAACAATAATAATACATAAACAAATATGTTTATTCTTCACTCGTCATAATTTATTTCTTCACTTCTTGGTGTGGAAACTCTTGGATATTTTTCTTATGGTTCTCTTTAGCATCCCATGCTTGTGATGCTGTAAATTTCCAAAATCCATACATAAAAATCCAATAGGACACTAACTATTATATTTGTTGCAATTCATAAAAATAAAAAATAAAAAGAATAGCATAATACCGTAGTACTTTCCGTTGTGGAAATGTATAATTTGTAAAATAAATGAACATTTTCTATTTCGGGCAAAAATTAAAATGAATATTTAAAGTACAAAACACAAACCTGCACGAGATAAACTAGAATTGTCGTCAGCTCCAACGTTCCAAGAGAAGTAACCAAGAAGACCTCTCTGTTTAGCATATCTCACTTTTGTCACAACGCTTTGTTTATCATCGTACCCAATCAAAGTTGTCCCGGAGAAGCTGTAATCTCCGACCACCTTCGAGTCATAAACCATTGTTGCTTTGTTATCCACTATGAACCTTTTTATCTGATTGTAGTTGATAGAACCATTAGCTGATAACGCTACTGTGGTGGTGGCTGGATCATAACCGTCTTGGAGACTCCAAGTCCGTCCAACGTATGGGAATCCCAAGACTATTTTATCCTCAGGAAGTCCAGCTTTAATCCATTGTTTCAAACCGGAGTCGCCGCATGGACCTACCAACCAAATTACCAAATCCTATTCTAGTTAAACCTTTGACGAACCGAAAACTACTCACTTTCCTTTTCTTTTTCTTTTGGATCGTTGGGAATAATATTAAACTAGATTATGATCTGTCCGATATACAAATTTTTTAATGCGGATTTTAGATTTCAAAATAAAATAAAATCTTATGGAAACTTCGTCCGATGTTCGTTTTTCAGGTCAGAAACATTTAGGAATAGAAAACTCTTGCAAACATGATATTTTTTTGATGGAAACACGATTCTTAAAAATCACAATTTGGAAATATGACAGAAACGTGATGGAAATTTATCTTTTTTTTGTTTGTTTTTAATTTAATAAATAAATAAATAAATTGAAAAATAAAATATATAATATTTTATTTGACCTTCAATGGTTATGATATTTTATGTTTAGTTAAGCTACTAATATTTATGTATTAGATTTATGTATTCATCATGTTTCCAACAAGTATATATTTCCTAACTTTTTTGAAATCATTTCTACACCTTTTGTTTCTGTCTATCCGTTTCCGTTTTCATACAACATACTCTTATATAAATCTTAATCCTCTCATTAAATTTTGACACGTGACAAAATTCTAATTAACGATATTGTATATTGAGATTATATTACCTGCTGGGTTTGAAGGATCAATCAGAGCGGCGGGTGGACCAATGATAATAGACGAACCATAGAAATCATAGGCAATAAGGTTAACCCAATCCAAGTTTTCTTCAATCTCTGGAATCGGGTAAGAAACCGAATTGTAATCCAAGGAGTAGTAAACCGTAGCTGTCAACAGCAAAGGCATATTCTCGGTGCGTTCAGCCTCATCCTCAACCGCGGATCGCCATTCTTCAAGTAGTTTCCCAAAGTTACTCGTCTCAACTTCATTGTTTGGGTACTCCCAAGCCAAATCAAGGCCGTCAAATCTGTTATATCTAGCGGTCAAGATCGAAGACCAAATGAATGATTTTCGAGAAGTGGGGTTACTTGCCATGGACGCAAACGCGGATTTGTCTGCGTTTCTTCCGCCGATCGACAAGAGGGTTTGCACATCAGGGTTTTTCTGCTTAACGTTGTTTGTGAAGGTGGAGAATTCGTTATCGTGCGCATCAGAGATAAAGACTTTGTGTGTCTGAGGGTCAAGATCAGCATAGGCGTAGTAAAAGGTGAGTGAAGAGAGTTGAGTCGATTTTCACGGCAGAGGATTCATCATCTGGGAACCAATATGATGCTTTTACGCCGGAGGAGTATTTCATTGACATTTTTGTTTGAAAGTGTTTTAACAAAATGCTTGTGTTTCTTTTTTTTTTTTTTTTTCTGCTTTGTAGTGTGATAAGAAACTAAGAAGGTGCTTCGATTCTCTCTGTTTATAGGGAATTTAGGAAGAGATAATTTAAATATTAAAAGAGAAGACTAGTACAACTTGGAAAATTTTGGAGTTAATTTATTGGTTAGTAGTGTATTTTAAACGACTTTGGAAGTCTTTGTTAAATGTTATGAGTTGTGTGACTGTGACACCATAAAAAAGCACAAGTATTTCTGTTTCATATATCTCTTATAAGTTTAAAACCTTGTGTATGGTGGTAAGTGGTTGAGGAGTTTAACAAGATAAATTAGTTTCATCATAAATAAAAAAGTTATTGACATGACATAATTTAAGCAAATTATATTCATATATTTTTATAAATTTAAAAAGGTTCATGTAGCTATCAATACATAGATAAGTTTTTAATAAATAAATTGGCATACATAAGTTTTTAATTAGATCTCTCTCATGCTCTCTTACTAGAACAACAATTATACCCCTAATGCAAACTACATATCTGAAATTCTCTCAATATATCTTATTATATAAACTTTGGTTGCTTTCACGAAAGCTCGACACGTGTCAAAATTCTAATTAACAAGATCATGACACATGTCAATTTTGTTTATATTCTGACACGTGTAAAAACTTATGGTATTCTTTTTCTTTAATCAAAAAAGAAAAACTAACAAAAAAGATAAGTGATAAATATATACTTTTTACTTCATTTTTCTAAATAAACTTTGATTCTTTTCACGATATCTCGACACATATCAAAATTATAACTAACAGGATCACGACACATATCGATCGATCGTTTAGATTCTCACACGAGTAAAAAAATTATGTTATTATTTTTCCTTAATTGAAAAGGAAATTTAACAAAATAAAAAAATAAATAATGAAATAGATATTTTTGCTTTATAGTTATTTCTAATACACATTAATTCTTATTATTTAGTTTTCAATAAAATTTGAACTTTTCTTTCCAAATTTATATTTTTATATTTTATTTCATGAGAGTACGACACATGTCAAAATTATAATTAACAAGATTACGACACATGTTAGTTGATCGATTAGATTCTGATAAATATAGAAAAAGTTATGATATTATTTTTCTTTAATCAAAAAAGAAAACCAACAAAAACTAAATAAATGATAAACTATATATTTTTAAAGTGATAAATTATTTATCCGAATTGATCCGAAATAAAATCTCGGTTTAACCGGATCGGATTAAAAAAAATTTCGGTTCGGATTCATGAAAAAAAACACATCCGATTACATTCCAAAAATTACAATAATCGGATACTTCAATCTGAATGTAACAACAAAATACATATTTTCAACCAAAATACCTATTAGGCTATTACAAACTGAGACCTAACTGTTTTCTTCTTACACAAAATGGATATCATCCACAAAAACAAAAAAGATTACATATTTGTAAAGAATACTTGTAGTTTGTAAGCCTCACCACAAGTATTCATTACAAAGCATCAGTGGTTAGTAGTTTGTAAGCCTCATGGTTATAGTTAAACCTACAAGCTGCAATGAGCACCAAAAAAGACAAAAGAACAGCTTCTTCCGTGAAGGTTGGATCCATCCAAAAACTTTCAGATGAACCTGTGGAAGTAAACATGAGACTCTAACAATACCTACACTAGTAAAATAAGAAACAAAACAAAACCATAACAAAACTATCAAGCCTATACAGAATCTAAACAAAACCATAACAAAACCATCTAAAATTCACAATTCTCAAGCATATGAAACAAAACAAAAACTGAACAATCTACATTCTTAAACATATAGATTATAGAGACATACCTTCCCTTACCAACAAGGATTACTGAGGAGATGGCATTGAGTTCCGAGAATCTACAGAAGAAAACAAACTTTGTTAGTTAAGCATTAACTTAAAAAAAAACTGAACTTAAGAGTACTTACCTAGTGAATCAAGGAACTCCACTTCTGCCAACATTTGTACTAAGTTAGAAACCTCTGCTTGAGTTGTATAAGCACACCGCAACCATTGTTGTGTGCATAACAAAACATCGACCATATAAGGAGTTAGAGAACTCCTATAAGGATCCAAAACTCGACCACTAGTACTAAAGGCAGATTCTGAAGAAACTGAAGAAACTTGGATTGCTAGAACATCTCTAGCCATTTCTGATAAGATTGGAAATTTGGAGCTGTTAGACTTCCACCATGACAGAACATTATATGGTAATGCCAAACTGTTTTCACTTCGAGTCTCAGTTTTTTCTGCCAAATAGATATCTAACTCACTACATATGTCTTCATTACTCCTTAAGCTAACCATCTTGTTATAGATTGAATCCATCCGCTCACAACCATCATCATCAAAATCTGACAATTCTAATACAACACCAGGTTCTTCAGATTCTACAGATACATGAATCTCAGAGGGTTTGCTAAGTCTAATACTATATTGATCATAAAGCCTCTTCATCACAGTAGTTAGTGAACCGTAAAGCTGCCTACTTTCTATAGTACCTTTGCCATAAAGCTTATCGAAGCAAAGAGCAGCAAACTGAAGCTTGTTCCTCGGATCAAACAAGTGAATTCATATTTGCAAACCCATCCCAGTACTTCTCAAACTTATCCCTCATAAGATGTGCTTGAGCTCTAACCTCTGGATCAATTTTGCCACACTTGGCAATCAGATTCCTTTCTATGTTCACAATCTCATTGTAACAAAGGTTAGAAATTACAGATTGAGAAGTTGAGAAAGTTAAAGTACACTGATAAAAGATTTTTAGAAACTTTACCAGCCTTTGAACTTCATCCTAATTATCAGATGTTGGTGGTCCAACTCGCTTGAGTTTTGTCCTCTCATCCTCTTCCAATAAGTAATCACTATACAACTTCTCCTCAATCAACATCTTCTCAAAACCACCCCTGAGCTTAATGGCAGCAGAAAACATCAAGTAAGTTGAATTCCATCTCGTAACACAATCTAAAGGCAAGCTACCTCTAGTGATCTTACCTGACTCACATCGCATATGCAATGCCTTCAATCTATTGAAAGATGACCGAACATACTTGAATGCATTCCTAATAGCAACTATACTAGGCTTAGCCTTCTTCAAACCATCTCCCACAATAATATTAAGAATGTGAGCATAACAACGCATATGTAAGAACTCTCCATCTTGAACTAATGATTGAGGTCCTAGCATCCTCAAATGATCCTTCAAAACCCTCAGAGCCTTGTCATTTCCCTTTGCATTATCAACTGTAATGGTGAAGACTTTCTCAATTCCCCATTCCTCTAAGCATTCAAGCAGCTGGCCAGCAATCGTGTCTCCTTTATGATCTGTGATGACCTTAAAGGAGAAGATCCTTTTCTGCAGTTTCCAATCTTCATCAATCTAGTGAGCTGTGACTACCATGTAATTGTAAGAGGTTGTAGGAGAGACCCATATGTTTGTGGTGAGAGAAACACGCTTCTTTTCAACAGCAAACAACTCCTTTAAAGCAGCCTTCTCTTCCACATACATTGCAGCAATATCTCTAGTACACGTCCTTCTAGAGAATGTCTTGTACAAAGGCAACACATCAAAGCAGAAACGTTTCCACCCCTCTGATTCAGCAAATGAGAATAGCAGCTCATTGACTACAACTAACTTATTCACTGCTGTCCTAAACAGATTAGGATCATGCCTAACTACCTTCATATTACCACCATTATCACTACTCAACAACTTTTGTTTCTCTCTAGCATCACAATCCTTAAATAACCTACACCTAGATATGTGGCCTTTCATTGGACTAGTTCCAGCTAATTTCGAATCACAACCTATCTCTTGACCACAATATCTACAATTGCACTTAGAAGGATCATCTGGCCTTTGAATGAATTGTTCCCAACACAGAGCTCGTTTAGGTGATTGAATTTTATTGGAGATTGGGATTCAATCATCATCCCAACACCTAGATGATTGAATTTTATTGGAGATTGTTTGTTAGCAAAACTGTTATGGATGCTAGATTTTGAGTGAACTTGGGTAGGAAGTTTTTGATTTTGCTTAGGCTATGATTGGCAATACTACATAATTGCTTAAAGCTATATAAAATTATGTTATATAATAAAACTTGTAGAGTGAAATTTTTCAAGATGAAAAGATTGCATAATGAAAATCTGTGCAATTGGATAAATTTAGCGGAATGACGAAATGCAATATTAAATTACCTATATACACGTTATATAAAAATTTAATATACTTTGGTCATTTTACATAATATAAAATAATATTTTTTTTTTTATTTTAAATTTTTTTGTATGGTTAATTTTTATTTATTTAATCACCTATCAGAAATTAATATAAAATTGTGACATATTATTTTATTGTAAAACAATTGTAGTTTTATTCTATTTTTATTAATTAGATTTTTGCATAAGTAATATATAATATATATACTTATCACCAAATAAGTTACCAAATACTTACTGATTTTCATAATGGATCATTACTTGTATTTTAGGCAGAAATGCAAATCATGAGTTTTTATTTATGTGTGTAACATTAGACAATTTTTTTGATTGGTAAATATTTGCATAATTACATTGGAAAAAATCATTATGCCATTAAACAAGTTACATCCTTTAATGTTTGGATTTAAGTTCTTCAATTTGGATTTAAAAATATCTGCCAATTGATTGTCGTTTTTCAACACTGGCAGATATTTTTCTCATTCATCTTACTTAAGAGAAATAAAGAATGGAGAGACAAAAGTAAAAGATAAGTTTCTTTCATTTTTTGCTATAAGTTATAAACGTAAGACAACAATATCAATCAGTTGCCAACTACTAGATATAATTAATGACTGATGAAATGTTTCAAAAATGAGAACACAAAAAAAAATTGTAAGATTTTTTTATGCATGACTCAATGGATGAAGTTAGAATTGAGACTAGATGAATCAGACTATTGATAGTCAAATTCAAGAAGAGATTAACAAAGTGGAATAGAGGAATGTGTTGTTAAGGATAATTACATTGGTAAAATTCTAGCTAAAAAGTTTATCGCATTTTGTGGAAACAGTGAAAAGATTTGTGAGGATGGTAATGAGAATTTTGTTTTGGGTATGATTGAGGTGTTTACATATTTAAATCCGGTGATGAATTGAAAAACATAAAATTAATTATCGTTATACATGAATAAGAAAATTCATATGATTGTCGAAATGATTTTGGGTGATAATGATCTTGATGATTGTGGAGGGTTTGCAAGATTAGGTTACTATAAAATGCTTCTTTGGATCAACCTCAAAGACGAAGAAAAAATCAAAAAAGTTTGTTCTATGATTACCAAAAGCTTCAAATCCAAAATTGCGAGGAAAAGTTATTCTCGTAATTCAAAGCCATATTACGTTATCCGCCGTGGCTGAAAATTTTATCCAATGAGATTTGCACTTTGTGATAAAGACCAGCATAAGGAGGTTTTGAGTATATTAGAGACTAGACATAACTAGACTGGACTCTTTTAACATTTGGACAAGCATTTTTGAACACCTTGGAACGTCAATATCAGAATCTGTTGCAAAGAAGCTCTTCCATGAAATGAACAAGAATCGTAAGCAATTGCACATAAAAGGCCGTTTTGTTGTTTAACTAATTCATTTTCTGATGTCTATTACACATAAAGTCACAATTGAATCTATTGTTAGCATTGTAACTTTGTTTCATTGACATGTGCAGATAATTTCAATTTTTGGAACCATGACATCTCTGAGCTGATCTTTAGCTACGTAACCAGCATTCCTAACTTGTGGATAAGTACTGAGATCCATCAAATAGAGCAAGTTCTTAACAAAATATACCATCTCTAGCTAATATCTTCTTGGCAATTTTTCAGGTTGGTGGTGCCATTGTGAAGTTTAACGAGTTGCTTAAAGAGTTGGAAGTTTCCACTTCATCAAAATCATATCAAAAGCTTATAAAATATAGTTGCGATTCACGAGAGGTAATTTTTTTTGTAGCCTAGTTTATGGTGGAATTTAGTTTTGGTTTCTTTAGCCGTTTCTTATGCTATATATACTAGGAGAACGTTGGTCTATCCATATTGAAAAACATATATAAAATTGGTCTAGATGAAGTATCATCAGATGCTGGGATTTACCTTTTTCGCACCATTGAGAAGAACTATGGGTTTGATCTGGTATGTGAAAGTTTAATTTGTAGCATTTAAAATTCTTTATTTTAGCTATGTAATGAACTCGTAACTAAATTACATGTGTTCAGCTAAGAGGTGTAGAAGTTGTGCTCAAATAGATGCATAAAAATGGGGACAAAAGTAAAATGTTTAATCTTCGGTTGGCTGAATACATTTTGGAGGTGATTTTAATTCCTATTGTTTTTTTCTCTTCATGATAAGCTGTCTAACCATTTCTTTTTTGTTTTTGGAAACAAATTAAATTTAAACAAAGATATATATTGGTGATTTCATGGTTACACTCTTCTGATATATATTTTTGTATAGTTAACGTTTTTTTTTTATCGAAAGTGTTGTTTGGAAGATGTGAACAAAAGGAGAAGGAAGGAGATTGCTATAAACCATGGTTAATGGACAGCTATTTTAGATGCAAATTGGATGATTATAAACAAGGTGTTTCTCAGTCGAGGAGTTTTTAGTTAGATATTGGTGACTATGAACTGGAAATTTGAGAATTATCCAATCATTATGTTGCTTTCTTATGGTTTTTTAACCAAGTGACATCAACTTTCTTGAACTTATGTTGCCACAATCAAATATCATGGATCCAATTATATATGGAGGTTAAATACAAGTATTTTTCCATTGAAAATATTATACCTTCTTTGGTTTCGGTGGCAAAGCAGAAGCACTTGCTGGTGTTTTTCTCTTCTTTCCAACCTCCACATCGACAGACTCGGGAATTGGTGGATTATCTTCCTCTTGAGAAGACATCTACAATTAACGAGTCAAAATCGATTAGTCAATATCAGATCATTGATATTTATGATAAATACAATTATTAAAGTTTAAAAACTCAGTTAAAAGTTTTAACTTAAAACCCAAAGCAAAGTTAACTAATTAATCACAGACTCACTGACAAGTAAACATATACATTGTCATAGTACCCTGAACCAAAAACACCAATACAACTAATTTACCAATGTTCCAGGCACTTTCAAAACCAAAAACATGTAATGGAAACAGTCAAACAGAGACAGAGTGGTTCACGATTACATAACACAGATCACTTCATACAATTAATTCATATGATCAACTTAATGCTCCACGAGAGAGCCATAATAAACCTTTAGAACCACAAAGCATACAATTAATTCATCACAATACATTTGACACTCAAAGAAATGGGATTTAGAGGGGTTCTAACATTCTTTAACTGCCTGACTTGGCCATGGAGACTTGTGATCTCATCATCAAGGTCAGAGTGCATTCTAACTTAATCTAACTGTAAAAACTAAATCTACATTCGGGTATCAAATTCACAAAAATCCAATCATTAAAACTTGAGACGAAACAGCAAATCCTACTTAAATAACCCAAATACAACCCCAAAATCTAAATAGATTTAAAAACCCCCAATTTTTAAAAATGAAAATCGAGATTAGGGGTTAATGTTCAAGTTCAAATTCATGAAAATCTAACCATTAAAACCTAAAACGAACATGAAATCCTTGTTAGATAACCCATATACAACCCTAAAATCTAATTAGATTTAAAAACCCCCAATTTTTAAAAACGAAAATCGAGATTAGGGTTTAATGTTGAAGTTCAAATTCACGATAATCTAACCATTAAAACCTGAAACGAACAGCAAATCCTACTTAAATAACCCATATACAACCCCAAATTCTAATTAGATTTAAAAATCCCCAATTTTTAAAAACAAAATTTGAGATTAGGGTTTCATCTTCAAGTTTCAATTCACGAAAATCTATCCATTAAAACTTGAAACAAACATGAAATCCTCGTTAGATAGCCCAAATACTATCCCAAAACGATTCCTAATTTAAAAACCCCCAAAAATTTTGGATCAAAAATCGTTATTAGGGTTAATAAACTTACCGGAGAATAGATTGATTCGGAGAATGAGAAACTGGAGAAGATTAACTGACGAGGTGATGAATCTCTTCCACTTGCGGTTTCGATTTGAGATGTGAACAAGAGATCGTCCGATGATCGTGTGTCTTCGACTTCGAGAGTCTCTCGACTTTTGAAAATTGAGTTTGGGATTCTCAAAGTAAAAAAAATGATTCTAAAACGTAAGTAAAACCAAACAATTCACGTGATTGATGTTCCCGGTTTAGCTATGCGGTATAGGTAAAATTAATCGGTTATCGAATCGGTTATCTCCTACCGATCCGATCCGATCCGAAAACCGATAACCAAAATTAAACGCACCGATCGGTTTACTCCCTCCTCTCAATTGAACTCTGAATCCGATCTAAGTCGGTTCGGTTTGCCCCGATCCGATTAAACCGATCCGGATGCCCATGGCTAGATAAATATATACTTTTTACTTCTTTTTTCCTAAATAAACTTTGATTCATTTCACACAGCTTGACATATGTCAAAATTATAACTAACAGGATCAAGACACGTGTCGATCAATCATTTAGATTCTGACACGAGTAAAAAATATGTTATTATTTTTCCTTAATCGAAAAGGAAAACTAACAAAAAAAGATAAATAATAAAATAAATATTTTTACTTTCAATTTATTTCTAATACATATTAATTCTTATTATTTATTTTTCAAAAAAATTTGAAATTTTCTTTTCAAATTTAGATTTTCATATTTTTATATTTTTTAGGTTAAAAAATTGTGAAGTATTCTCGGTTTAAGAATTAGAAAACAACACTTATCTTATAGAGAAAAAGTGAAGGGGATGTTTTCTTCATAGAGAAGAAAAAAGTGTGGAAATGATCTCTCCCAAATGGAGAAAATCAAAACAAGAGGTAGAAATCCACTTGAGAGAGTTACTTTCATCGTAACCAATTCTCATGCACATATCCGGATCAGAAGGAGTGAGATCGATCTTTGGGGCTTCTACTAAATATTGAAAATGATGGTGAATAGGAATTTGACAACAAAAAAAATCAAGTTGCATAAACCAAACATATTTGGATATAGAGTCTGAGACAAGAATAAAAAATAAAGAGTTGGTGACAGAATAGCGAAAATTGATGATGTTTTTAAAAAAGCACCAGGAGACAAGGAATGCAAAGGATTTTGGTGAGTGTGGAAGCCAGAGATAAACCTAAGAATATTAACCAAACTGAAATGAGATTTGAGGGTTTAGTAAACGGGTATGTTAAGAGGAGTGAACTGATCCACAATATTTTGAAATGATTCGGTTACCGGTTCAATTAAGCGGACCGTTAACCATTTATTAAAAATACTATTTTTTGTAGCCGGAAAAGTTTTATCATCATATTTAGTATTAATTAATTAAAATAGTTCAAGAAATTACAAAATCATAATCTTTAAAAAAAAATTAAATTAAATTTTAGTGAGAAATTGCAGGATAAATATTTTTTAAGCAAAATTGTCAAATCATTTTTAAGACAAGATTTACGAAATCATGGTTTTTGAGTTTTGAAAATAATATTGATAATGATAACTATTTCTTTCTTAAAATAAATATTTCACTTAAAATTTTGTTAAATTAATTTTAAAAAAATAAAAAATAACCTAACCAACGGACGAGGCTTAATCTATTATTCTATAAATCACAATTGTTTTTCTAAAATCCAACATATTGCCATTCTACTGAATAATTGTATGATTTACTGAATGTAATTTTTTTTTTCATTCTATTATGTGATTAATTAGTAGTTTAATTATGGTATATTGGAATATTATTTTATCAATTTATAAAATGCATGAATTATTTAGATTCTTTGTTAATAATTGAATAAATAGAAACATATCTGATGAATATAGGTAAATATATTTGACCCAAAAAAAGTGGTAAATATATATTCTAAAAATCGTAATTTGATTCCTGAAATCCAATATATTGCCATTCTATTCTGTGATTTACAAAATGTAAGATTTCTCCTATTCTACTATGTGATTTGATTAGTAGTGTAAGGTATATTTTATCAATTTATAAATACATGAACCTAAAATTATTAATAATTGAATAGATAGAAATATATCTTAAGAATACAGGTAAATATATTTGACCAAAAAAGTGGTAAATATATATTCTATAAATCATAATTTGATTCCCTAAAATTTAATATATTGTCATTTTATCTGTGATTTACAAAATGAAAATTTTCTGTTACTTACGATTTTTATAAATGCATGAACCTAAAATTATTAATAATTGAATAGATAGAAATATATCTTAAGAATAGAGGTAAATATATTTGACCAAAAAGTGGTAAATATATATTATATAAATCATAATTTGATTCCCTAAAATCTAATATATTGCCATTCTATCAGTGATTTACAAAATGAAAATTTTCTGTTATTTACGATTTTTATAAATACATGAACCTAAAATTATTAATAATTGAATAGATAGAAATATATCTTAAGTGTAGAGGTAAATATATTTGAACAAAAAGTGGTAAATACATATTCTATAAATCGTAATTTGATTTCTTAAAATCCAATATATTGCCATTCTATTATGTGATTTACAATATTGATCGGACACCTGATGGATAAAGTTGCAAGCGGTAATTTATTAGCTACTGATGTAATCAGAATACCAAGGTAACTTCCTGTTTAGCGCAATAACAAACATGTAAATTATGACAAAGTAATTTGTTTATCGATAATTTTGATTTTATTCTATAACATTTTTATTACTGTAGTATTACCATGTAAATATTATCAAAGATATATATTTATTTATAAATTAGTAATCTTTCACAAAGTTAGTTTGTCCTAATTACCAGATAATGGTGAAACTAATATTGTCTCATAGATGAAATATTTAGTAGAGTAATAAAATAGTTATCAATGACATCAAACATGTTTAACTGATAACAAAATTATTATCTTCTAACATAGATATTTTATCAGTCAGCTTTAGCATGTAGAGACTTAAGAGGTTTTTCCATAATGTATAGTACAAAGAGAGAATGTATAGGAGATATAATTAATTATTGGGTTATCTTTTACCATTCTTTATAGAAACTTTTACTACTTTTCATCTTCTTTATTGGTTAACACATACATATATACTCCTAAAACAATCAGTTTTTTCTTACATAACTTGCAGGGCCGGTCTAAACATTTTTGGTATATAGGTATATAATTTAGTTGTCACAAATTTTTAACATATAATAACACTATATTTATCATTTAAATGATAAAATTATATATATATATATATATATATAGAATTAGACAACTAATATTTGTAGTATTTGTTTAAACTATCTCATACACTTACACCTACTTTAATATAAAAACTGAACTCACCTGATCATTTTAAGGAGCATATGCCTCAAATTTTGAAACGTAAAACAATCTTAGCACAAATATATAAAAAACAGATAAACATTTACATATAAAATAATAAACACTATACTATAACGTGGATGAAATGCCCATATCTTAAATGTTACATAAGAATAATTTTATGCATTTAAGAAAGGTCGTAAGCTGCCGCTTCCCTTGCTTATGCTAAGGATCCGGCACTTTACTTGTATTATATATTTTTTAACATTTTTATAACTTTTTAATGTTCCTACACAACTTTATATCTAACATTATAAAGTTGAAGACTATTTTGTAAGGAGTAAATCATCCTTCCCGAAATTAATCTAATGATCTTGAAGACTATTTTTCAAATCTCAAGACCATTAGACCAATTTGGTTTACCTTTTCATGTTCTTTAAGGTTCATACACAACTTTATATCTAACATTGTACATTATCTTCATGCCCCAATGTGTTGTCACTTTTCAGCTTGGTCTATATTTAGAAATGTTAACCTAATTTAAATCTCGTGACCGTGAGAATATCTTTGCATACGAGACCATGATTCATGTATTGTTGTTTGTTTTTAATTTTTTCTCTCATATGCAAATTGTAACCTCATAATGCGATTTAAATAAGGTGACCGTCCTACCTACAAATGCAAAATACATTGCCACGTGTCCATAAATTATTGGAAGTATATTGTCGCCTTTGTCTCCTCACCCAAGTCGCTTTAATTTAGCCAATAAATCTGCCCAACTGTAACCATTAAAGACCTATACATTGCATCACATTATTTCCCACATTTTTTCCCTTTTTAATCCAATATCCCAAAATTCAATTCACCTAATAAATTGATTTACCCATTTTATCAAAAAAAATTACTAGTAAAAGTAAGGAATAATACATTAAAAATGAATGAATATCAGTCATTGGATTATCTTGATATAAATGTGTGGTCATTTGTAGTATATACAATTTTGCAGATTAAAGTTAAAAATCTAGAAAAGACTCACACTTAAGGCATTGGATCAACTACTTTATTGCTCAAATTGTGTTTTTTTTTCACATCCCAAGGCCTTTAATCTCTTTTGACTTTAGAACCGTTGTTGGCGCATTTTCATAGTCTACCTTGACATATGTCAATAATTTTCACATAGTGGCAATTTTCGTAATTAAATAGAGAATCCAAGGGTAAACCTATACCACACCACCTATAAATGAAAAGGCAAAGATCTCACTAAACACCCAAAACGCAAAGATCTTAACACACAACAAAGCAAAAAGAAATATCACAGAGATGGGTTTGGTTACAGAAGAAGTGAGAGCTAGGGCAGAGAAATACACAGGAGATGAGTTATGCCGTGAGAAGACAAAGGAGTTTCTCAGAGAAGTTTCTATGCCTAATGGTTTATTACCATTGAAGGACATAGAAGAGGTTGGTTACGACAGAGAGACAGGTATTGTCTGGTTGAAGCAGAAGAAGAGCATCACCCACAAATTTGAAGCTATTGGGAAACTTGTCTCTTACGCCACTGAGGTCACTGCTCAAGTGGAGGTTGGAAAGATCAAGAAGCTCACCGGTGTTAAGGCTAAGGAGCTTCTTATTTGGGTTACTCTAAATGAACTTGTCTTGGAGCAACCGACAAGTTCAGGGAAGATCAATTTCAGGACACCAACTGGTTTGTCTAGGACTTTCCCAGTGTCTGCTTTTGTGGTTCCTGAAGTTGAGAAGCCTGCAATTGAAAAGAAGAACACTGAGGTTAAAGAAGCTGTTGCAATCACAGATGCTTAATCTCTCTTTATCCTTCAAATTATGTATTGCTTGCTTAAATTTTCTCTATCAATAAGATGTCAGATTCTATTTTCCAGATAATAATTAAAACAATCTATGGATTATTATAAAAAGCTATGAACAATCAATGATTATGTTTCTAATAATCTAGATCTGAAGGAGACTCAAGAGGTTACTTCATAGCCAACAATTACTATAAGTTTCTTGTAAGCTATTCACATTCAATTCACATGAATACAAGAAGTACTATAAATAGGCCAACAAGATCTGATCTATTGAGGAGTATTAAGATTGTCCTGACACCAAACTTACCCATTACCTGATCTAAAATGAGGTATGGCGATCTTTGTTCTTTAATAAGTAGGACAGTCTCTAAAACTATATCTATGCATAAAGCCATACCTAACAGAGATTTGTGTCAGCCACTTTCAGATTCTGTGTTCTTCAGCAATCCTTTGTTTGTCATTCATCATTACTTTCTTGATCTTCATTAGCTGTTTCTTAAGTAATTGAATAAGCGAAATCAGAAACCAGATTTTTCATCTTTGTGTTTCATGTTAAAGCTCCAACTTCTTGATCATGAACTAAGGAGTCTAAGTCAGGAACATAGCCAGCTTCTTTGGTCTCTTCTATTAGTAACTCCAAGACTGAATACACGGAATTCGCATTAGGACACATTTTATCGCTCACAGCGAAGCTAAAAACCTGATTTTCAACCTGGATCCAGCTCATACCGGCTTCTTTTTTGTTCCCCATCATCCACATCATCTTCCTTACTCTCGCGAAATCTCCCCACTTCCCTTCTGCTGCATAGATATATGAAAGCATTACATAAGTCCCCACCATTCTCGGTTTCAACTCCATAACTTTTCTTGCAGCTAATCTACTTATTAATCCCGTGTGTTTATGCGCTTTACAAGCCCCAAGAATCGCTCCCCAGGTAGATTCGTCTGGCTTAAACGGCATCCTCTCAACCAATTCATAAGCCTCAACTATTTTCCCAGCTCTTCCAAGCAAATCCACAACACAGTTATATATATCTCGGTCTGGATTTATGCCGTACTCGCTTTCCATCACATTAAAGTACTTCAATCCTTTTGCCACTAGACCAACATGGCGACACGCGCTCAGAACTGCCATAAACACAATCCGGTCAGGTCTAATACCCGAACTAACCATTTTGTCAAAGAGCTCAACAGCTTCTACTCCATAACCGTGCGATCCGTAACCAATCATCATTGAAGTCCAAGACACCAGATTCCTCCTCTCTGAGATTTCGCCAAATACTCTTTGAGAATCCGGTATGTCACCGCATTTAGCATACATATCAATCAAAGCATTAGCTAACTCAACGTTCTTATCAAAGCCTCTTCTATAAATCCTTCCATGAAGTTGTTGGCCACAGTTCAATGCCGCTATATTCGCGCAGGCAGCAACTAAGCTTGTGAAAGTATAACAATTTGGCACAAAGCCTTGCAATTCAAACCGCTGAAACATGAGCAAAGCTTCACTGCTGTCTGATCGCTCGAGCTCGGATATTATAGTGTTCCATGTAATCAAATCTCTATCTTCCATCTCATGGAAATAGCGTTTCGCCTCTGATAAATAACCACACCTACAATACAAGTCCAATATTGAGTTCATCACAGGAAGATTAGACTGAAACCCGCGTTTAATCACTGACGCATGAATTTGCTTTCCGGTTGTAACAGAATCAATCGAAGCTGAAGCTCTAACTGCTATCGTTATACAGTAAGGCGTCACATCCGTGTTCTCCTAAATACACAAAACAGATCCAAAATGTTAGAACAACCTCAATCCAAAACATAAGTAAGCAATTCACCTGAATACGCGAGGACGGTAGCAAATATTACCAGCAACATTTGCTTATACATCTTTAAACCACCAATGCCATCACCCAAATGCGTAAAACCGGTGATTAGGGTAGTCCAAGTAACATCATTTTTCACCTTGATATCTCTAAATATCAAACAAGCATCCTCCATTGTTACTGAACAAGTAGCATACATATTCATTAATGCGTTGTCAACATACAGAGAACCTTCCATACCAAGTTTAACCACAACACCATGAACCAAACCACCATAAGTCAAAACCTTCATGTTTCTACAAGACTTGAGTACGCTTGAGAGTGTGAACTCATTCGGGCTCGTTCCTTGTCTAACCATCTCGTGAAAACACTCCCAAGCACGAGCGTTGTAGTTGGAAGAAGCGTAACCAGTGATCATAGCGGTCTAAGTCACTACGTCTCTCTCAGGCAGTTCGTCGAACAGTGAGCGTGCTTCTTCGATTAAGCCTTTTTCGAAATACGAAACGATGAGATTTGTTGCTAAAATGTGATGCTTCTTGGGTTTATAGGGAGACTCTGTGTTTTGACTTGACTCAATACAAGCGTTGCGTAGAGAGCTTCTGACAAAGTTTGGGATTTGTTTAAACCCATTGGAGCGTGCAAGTTTCGTGATGCTCATTGTTTTGTCTTTAGACTCTAACTATGTCTGAAGACTCTGAATACATCCACAGTTTAAATCCATTGGTTCTGTTACTTTTGTAGTACTGTAATTTCACCATTGTCAGAACGACAAAATCTCGCGAGTTAGCAAGGCGCGTGGTTTAGGCCAAAGCAATTTGGGTATTTCGAATTTCGGGTAAGCCGGTTATGGAAGAAAAAGGTCCAAATTGTAACCGGAAAATCAGTACGGTTCGGGTTTGGGTATTATAATTTGTAAAGAAGACCTAATTAATTATATTTATATTCTGTTTTATAGTGATTTGGGTTTCATACTTTCAGTTATTTTGGTGAATTTTATGAAATTGCGGTTCAGTTTTACTAAACTTGGTTCAATTTTTGATATATAATTTAGTTTCGGTTCAATTTCAATGAAATTTGGTTAAGTACTAAAACGTAAATGGTCAAACTTTAAAATGTACGATGGAGATTGAGACCGATACGGCGATACCAATGGATTAACATTCAGAGGTCAGGCTTAGAGATAATTAAACTAAAGGTTTCAACTTTAATTCGGATGATTCGGATAATATCCTGCCAAACCGAAAAATCAAAATTATTACAAGAACCAATCGGATTATTTTGTGTACCAAACCGAACCAAACCAAAAAGCAACACTTTCTTTACAGTACGATATAAGACTGTTGCAATCATATATATCAACACAAACAGATATCAATAATATATGTAACAGTAAAGTTTCTGTCAATTTTCAATTCCTGTAAGATCTATAGCCTAAAAAGCTTATTGCGTTTGAATGTTCAGTGAAGCAAAGAGACTGTGTTTTGCACTCATCGAACAAGAATCTGAGTCTTGGCAGCGACTCGGGAGCATTTTTTCCGGTCAGATTTTCTGAGACCACAGGCACAGATATCCAGAAGTTCGTAATCTTCTTCCCAGAATAATAACGATGCCATCTCTGGATTTGCTAGGAGGAGTTTAGAAGTTAAGAATCCGGCGACTGTCCAAGTCTGGTAAAGCCGGGACTGTTTTCCAATGAATTTACCAGATCGGGTGTCGTAATATTCTGGCCAACGATCTGCCATAAGTCTCTTCTCAGCTAATGCAAGAGCTTTCTCAGCTAGCTCTGGTCTACCCATCTTCATACATGCTAATGTGAACTGTAATGGAAATAAAAAAACATAAAAGCCTATTACAAACTAGAAATCCATAGATGTTTATCGATGAAAACAATGAAAATGTAACCAGTTTATTTTTGTGGTCTCATTGGCATTATCTAGCAAGTTTGATGCTTGATTAACGCAAACCATTTATGCATGTAGGAGGATCGTAAATACTATTTATATCTGCATACCTGCCAAAGAAGCGTTGGCCAGGAGCCACAGTTGTGATATGACCAAGGCCTGTAAAGTTTAACAAGTGTTGGTTAACCCAAAAAAAAGTTTAACGCAAATACATATTATTGTTGTCCCAAAGGAGAAAGCAAAGAGTAAGCGAAACTCACGTGTTCTTTGGATCGCTTCCGGTTATTATACGCCAATCATCGTACTCTAATGCAGGGTAACAAATCTTAAGAGGCATATTCCCAATAATATCGTCCCAATTAGCTTCAACTAAGTTCAATATAGCTTCATTTTGCTTTGGTGTACCCAAGGAGGAAACAATAGACCAAAAGTTCCCGAGTGAGAAGAATCTAAAATCCATGTGCGCAGGTTGTAAGTTTCCAAGGAGATACCCACCTTGCTCAGGAATCCAATCCATAAGCCATGGAGGAATTTGCTCAGGATAGATGTTGAACTTGTTAGTCGCATCAGTGGAGTACTCTTCTGTCTTGTAACGGTATATCTCACTGATCTTTTTTATGTCCACCCAGTAGTATTCTCTGATATGAAAGGACAAAGCACTTAATCTATTGTTAATGGCTCTTACAAGATCCTTGGAGCTGTCATTAACAGAAAGCATCTCCCGGGAGCATCTAAGTGCTGAGTAGAATAACGACTGCAAACGTATCCAGAGAGAAATTCATGTATTAGTCTCACAAAAAAAAAATATAACGCAGTCAAAAGAAAATGGTGTTGAACGTACTTGTATTTCGAGGGGGTGGCCATGGATACCCATTCGACGATCACTCATACAAGAACCATCAGTGACCAGAAGTGTTTGAAACATATCAAATCCATCAGCTAGACATAAATTCATAATGAGCTTTATGCCTGTTTGAACATCTATCCTCTCTTGTAATGAGAAATCTCCTGTTATCTTGCCATATGCCCTTAAGAGAATAATCCACCACAAACCTATAAAAGATGAACGAAACAATCAGCAACAAACTCACATGCCAAATACAATCCAGTGACTCTCACAAAGGATAGTAACATTTTACAAACCAGCATCCACAGGAGCAACACGACCAATAGCTGATTCACCAAAATCTGGATCCAAAACCTCTTCTGTAGTGTTCTCATCAAGTGCAACAGTTCTAACTTTGAAACTTGCAGGCATTAAACCCTGGCCTGGACTGTAACAGTCTACAGTTTTCTCCCAACTCTTAAAAAAATAAACCAAAGGTCTATCAATAACCAAATCATTCAACACTCCATACCACTTGTAACACATTTTCTTACACATAAGTCAATAACAAACCATACTACAGATACAACCAAATCATTAGAAACCATAACCACTACACATTCTAAATGTTTCAAATCACGTTTTTTTTATAACCTCGAAGTTCGGACCACGTTCTTAATCTCTTTGGCCCCGGAGGAAGCCTTTAGACTATTCTCTTTAGACCTCCTAGTGAGAGTCCTAATCTCTTTCAACGAAGCCACCAGACAACGAGCCAATTGGATTCATATATACATAATGCTTCAAATCATGTTTCTAATTAAAAACATCAATGAGAGAATCATAAATACCTGAAGCTGTAATGTATGAAGTAGAAAGTTCCTAACAATATCACCATCTCCTTTAAGCAAAAAAGCCAAAGCAGAAGGCACAAAATCTCTTATAAAAACTTGATCATAATTCAAAGGCAATTTATCTCCAGGATCATTCGCCGCCACCGTCCCTACCGGCGAACCACAATACCTAACCACCGCATTTTCTAAAATCCTCCACGCTTTTTTCTCAGCTTCATTCTCTTCTCTCACTTTCCCACCAATAATTGTTTCTACAATTTCAACACCAGACTTCTCAATCTCCTTAACATCTACTCTCGAAACTGATTCGTCTAACGTTTCTTCTTCGTTTCTGTGTATTTTTTTCAACAATTAAACCACTCTGAACTTGAATTCTCTCGAAACTTTTGTCAGCAGCATTGGTTTCAACAGATGTGGAGAAATCTCTTATTGAGAAAACGCTAATACTTCTCGTCTTCTCTGAAATCCAATTTGGTTGGGTAAAACGCCAAATTGACGAAGAAACAAACCTCTGGCATGAGATAGAGTTGAATATGGGCGGCGGATTAAAGCGTTTCGCGCTAAATCTGGCGGTGATTCTTTGGAGAAAGTGGAGAATAAGAGGCTTCTGTGAAACCTAGATGGAGATTTCATGGAGAATTTGCGGATTAAACAGATTGCACTCATGGTTAGAGACGAGAATTGTAGAAGAAAAATCAAAATCTGGAATCCGAAGAATGAATAAAATCAAAGAAGAATAAAAAATGAAGAATTAGGATTTATAATTGTGGGTTTTCGATCAATTAACGATGAAGAAGAAGATATGGATAATTTGGAAAGAGAATATATTCAATTTCCTTTTCGGGAAAGACAGTTCTAAAGTTTATAAAGTTTATTTACATCTAATACAATCGTTGGTTTATTTACATGTAATACGGCCACAACCCTCAAATCATGTCTATCATCAAATCTTGTCCATTCAGTTATCTCACAACTCTTGTTCATCTTCCCGTCTTAAGTCTTGATGACAGTCGACTCCAATGGTCACTAAATCATTGACAATTTAAAACTTAGAGACAATTTAAAATGTAACCAATATGTCTATATGTTATTTGTAGACAAATTATTATGTGTGTAGATATTTTATAAGGTTAGAATGTAACCAAATACGATATATCGTTAATAACAGTTGTGTTATTCTATGCAAGAAGAAGACTTAGAAAGAACAAAGAAATCTCCTTGCCCCATTAATTGGTAGGATGAACCATATAGGAATTCATATAATCCTTTACAAATTGGAATTTCTATTTGTTGAGTAATAACTTAATCCTAACAGTCAAATCCTCAATCTCACAAGAAGACAAACTAGTGGCTAGAGAGTAGATGTCTAACTACAAACTCATGTGTGTATGTTAGGTCGTGGACAAGTTATCATGTATGTGGACATTCTATCAAGTTTGAATGTAACCAAGTACGATAAATCGTTGATATGTTATAATGTATGTACATTAGATCGTGGAGAAGTTATCATATATGTGGATATTCTAACAAGTTTGAATGTAACCAAGTATCTTTGATAAGTTATCATGTATATATGTTAGATCGTGGATAAATTATCATGTATGTGGACATTTTATCAAGTTGAATGTAAACCAAGTACGATATATCCTTAAAAAGTTATCATGTATGTACTTTAAGTCGTGGATACTTTATCATGTATGTGGACATTGTATCAAGTTAGAATGTAACCAAATACGTTAGATCGTGGACAAGTACTTACATGGACCATCTAAAACACTTAAATTTGGAGGAGGGCAGTTTTGGTACTCTACATTTGATATGCCCTAAAAAAAGGTATGGACTTAAAGCTCATAAAAAAGGTAGATCTAAGATCTAAGCAAAATGCACCGTAGATCTAAATAAACAAAAGATATCTAATTAGATGCATCTTTGCTTAGCTCGTATGTCTATGATTTTGGATATAATGGTAGTGATTTACATGCTTCTAGGTTTTTTTTTTCATAAAAATGATTTCTCTCTCTGGCATTTTAATGGTCTCTGTTTTGGATTTTGTACTAGGAAGATTCATAAAATTTGCAAAATGTCATGGACGCGATTGATTCTGTAATCTTTGATTGCGTCTTCGTTTTTCTTTCGCCGTTTTCTTGTCTCAATTTGATGATTTTAATTTTTCTATCTTTGATTTTCATAGAACTAGAGTGTAATTCCATTTTAACGCACAATTGGGTCCAAAGATTTGATACACATCCATGTTTGTTCATAAACTTATATGTTTATGTTAATCTTCTCTTATTCTCTATTTCGAGAAATACTAAATCTGAAATTTTTTCCGATGAGGGCCATGTCTTTTTTCTTGTTGAAAATCTATGTTGCATTGAAACGGAAACGAGTACACGGAACCGAAACGTATGAAAACATAAAAATGATATGTTCTACTAATTTAGAAAAGATATATGTTGGAAATGTGACTATATACTAGTATTATGATCCGTCCTACAGACATACAAAGGTTTCTTGATATTATTTTAAATATTCTTTATGTTCTTAAAAAATTGATGTTTATGACTTTTAATACAAATTAAGAAACAATGATTATTAATTCTGAATACATTATTTTCTCTCACTAAAAAATTATTCTAATGAATATGAACCAATAGTAATGTTGTAAATGTAATTACTTTCAATCGTTGTATCTTGAAGCTTATAATTCATCAACAAAAATAAAAAAAGATAGAAATTCAATCTTTTGTGGAACAAAATACAAAAGCTAAAACATCAATCTTTTAGGAACAGAGGGAATAATAATTATGTTTTAATAAAATTAAAATATTGTGGCTTAACCAAAAATCTAAACATTGTTGATTTCTAGCATTAAATTATTATATGTTTGAGACAACAACGAATTGGTATTTTAGTAAAAAGAACACAACTATGAGTTTTATAATGAAAACAATAATACGCAAAAGGGAGAATTTTTATTTGGCCCGTGGATGATGCAAACAAAGTTAGATTATAAAATAAGAAAAGAAATGTGATGAAGAAATTGTAAGATTTTATTCTTTACGGAGAGAGAGAGGAGAACGAGTATGTGAGATTTGAAGAAGACAGACAAGGCACAACAAAAAAAAAAACCTGGATATGTCACCAAACAATATATGTATATATATATATATATACAAATGAACGGATACAAAAAAAAACATAAAAATTATATTGATATGTTCCTCTCTTATAATCAGAGCTAGCAAACAAAAATAAGGTTTACATGAGAATATTATTAATTTACATGTGGAGATGGATAATGACACGAGGGTGCACACATCGAGTTTTGTTGCATTCTCACAGCCCAACCTCTCTTTGGTTAGAGGTTAGTTTCATCTCACTTTCTCTCTTTATCTCACTCGGTTTTAGTTCTTGTTTTAGAGAGAAATACAAGAACACCTTTTACTTTCATTGTCTACATTTTCTTATTGGATCAAGAGATAAGTTTTACATTACAAGACTCACACATACTTATACTACTTCTACTTGATTCACACACACTTGCACCATACCTTAGGACCATACTTCTAGATCCTAGACTCTTTTAGACAAGCCTCACTACTCATGTTTAGACTAGTTGACAAGTAAGGTTAAACACAACAACTCCTAACAACTCTTTTAACTTCAACTAGGACTTTAGTCTAATGCTTTAAACAAAACAAACACTTCTTTATTTGGGCTCCATTCAATCCGATGGCCCATATAACTTCTCAGCCCAAAGCCAACTTCTTCTCCACTTGTTGACTTTTCTCCTTCTTTGTCGTTGACCCTTCACACGACAAGTTCTTATTCCTTTTCTTCTTCTACGCTTTGCTTCTTCTCATGGATTCTTCTTTTCTCTTTTGCAGGTTCAATCAAGGATACAATCTCAACAAGTTTTCTCATTTTATTTCTGAATAAAATAGAAATACAGAGAAATAAACAAATAACAAAGAAACCCAAAAACAAAACCAATACTAACCTTTAGTAGGAGAGGAAGCCAAGGCGTCTTCAGAAAATGCCGGCCGTTTGGTAGCAGAGATGGGTTTGACAGAGACGAGGAGACGCTGGCAAAGGTGGAGTAGTGTAGCTGATTCGTTGATGTATTAGATGATGGCAAGGTTGAAGTCAATGTGGTTGGTGTTGTTTCGACGCGGCTAGCTTCGACTCCGGCGTTGGCAATTTTCGTGGGTGGCTGGGAGGAGATTCTGCGGTCTAAGGGTTGTTGGTTAGGTCTGAGAGGTTTCTCGATAAGTCTTTGGGAAAGGGGAAAATGTCTAAGTATTGGCACTTAAGTCAATTTTGTGTAACAAATTATTTTAGCTTTCCGCTCAATGATTTTTTATCTTAGCGTAGTTTAAATGCTATTATATAGTATTCAAAATCGCAAACCCATCTTTAATAGCAATTACAAAACCATGCTATTTTTATCAATGACGACTTTTTTTGTAGTGTATGTGTTCGGCTTGGGTGTGTTCAGGCCGATCGTTTACCAGTAAGGAAAAATCGAGTAAGGGTGTCATATGTGGAAGCATATTTATATTCGCTTTTGATATGTGGAATCATGACATGTAGGCTTAGAACTATTTGCTTAGAAATATTAGTTATATACATGTTTTAATGTTTGTTGAGTTGATGTGTGCTATGTATGATTATGATGTATGATGTTGATGTTATGTGATTTATGATGGTATCAAGTATAAATATGTATGTATGTATGAGGAAGAGTCAATTTGATGGGCCAACAGGTTAATATGCCGATCGAGAATGGCTGGCAAGCCCGGAATGGGAGTGACTAAGCCACGAGGGCCAGCCTCCACTCATGAGGTTCTAAAAGCCATCATGAGGATGGTTGAACTTGCCGATGTATGGATGTCTTGATATGGGCAAAAGAAATATCATGTATTTTAATATCTTGTCAGGCCGGCCTTTAGGGTAGGCAACCAAGGCGGTTTCTTAGGGCATCCACTTGCTTAGGGCATCCACCTTAGATCCATTTATGTAAATTAAAAATTTTATATTAAATATAATTATTTTTTATATGTTTGAAGTCATATTGGCTTTTATTCGGTGTTTAGTTTTACTTTCAGCTACTTTGACTTGTTGTTTTGTCTTGCATTTGTTTTTAACCGTGTCTCTTCTATCACATCTAATTATTTGTTTATTTATTTTTGTTTTACATAATCCATTTAAACTGGAAAAAAGCTAATTATTTTCTTAGGACAAATCAATTTTCTTTAAGAACTTATATTTTCCTGATTTCATGGACAACAATTTCATTGACAAAATTTTAATTGTTGGATTTACTTCCTGTTAATTATTTTATGCTTAGAAGATCTTTTGAAATGAATTTGTTTAAAGATGAATATTTTTTCTTATAAGAAAAATATTGTATACAATGGTTATACAAAAATAAAAATTCTTATTTGTTTGTAAATTTATATTTTAAACGGTATATATGATTATTAATTTAAAAGTTTTATACTATATATGAAAATAAATATATTTACAAAATATGAGAATTATTTACATATATGGGGCATATTTTTAGAATTTGCTTAGGGTTCTAAAAATTGGTGGACCAGCCCTGCGAGAAGCGCATGCTATATGTTTACTAGTGTCAAAGTTTATATGTTATGATGACTGTTGCTTAGGATTATAAAGTGTTACATGTTTTAAATGGGAAGAAAAGATCTTCTCATTGAGTAATTCATTACTCACCCTTTTTTTTACTTTTTTAGATCAGGTTGAGGATCACGAGTACATGCATAAGTCTGTCTCGCTTTTGGTTATATTTTCAGGGACCTTGGTTGTTTATTTTGTTATTAGATTTACTACAGTTTAAGTTGGATTTTCAGCAAAAATTTCTCGTGAAGTTTTTAAGAAGAAATTTATTTAATTTTACTGGATTTTAATAAAGGAATGTTTGCTAACCGAGTTTTTAAAGAAAATGAATAAAAGAAAAAATCTAGTAAAACGAGTAACACACTGTCTCAAAAGAATTAGGAAGACGGGTGTTACAATCTTGCCACTTTTCATAGTACGGAGATATGAAACACAGACCCAACCATTTTGATGATGTAGTAGGGTCCACAAAATCTTGGCCTGAGATTTTTCAACTTCTTTCACCGATTATCTCCTTGAAATACAAATTCCAACTCCAAGTTTTTCCGAGTAGGTTTTTCACGGCGCCTCTCATAACATCAAAAACACACGACATCTTCCACTGCATCAAAATTAGTATACACATCAATATATGTAGTGAAAGTTTTTACAAATTAAACATATATATATATATATATATATTATTTGTGTTTGTTTGTAAAAACTTTCATTCCATATACTAATTTTGATGTCGTGTATTTTTGATGCTATGAGAGGCGCCGTGAAAAACCTACTCGGAAAAACTTGGAGTTGGAATTTGTATTTCAAGGAGATAATAGCTGAAAGAAGTTGAAAAATCTCAGGCCAAGATTTTGTGGACCCTACTACATCATCAAAATAGTTGGGTCTGTGGCCTATAGCTATTGCCTTAGGAGTTGAGAAGCTTCTGTGTTTCATGTCTTCTGTGTTTCATGTCTTCCTAATCCTTTTGAGACAGTGTGTTACTCGTTTTACTATATATATATCTCCATGTGAAATCAAAGAATCAGAATCAGAATCAGATTACTAAATCTCTTATACCAAACTTGTTTCTTCATCTGATTCTTGATCTTTTTCTCCTCCCTAGAGTCGTCCACTCTTACAAGTTAACCATATCTTGATCATTGACGATGGATTATTGCTTCTTCTTTTTGTTTCCTTACATTTTGAGACAAACAAAAACCCTTACACATGCTTTTCTCTTTACTCCATCAAAAAATGGAAAGCAATGAGCGAGAACTTCAACGTCCTCCCAATATATGATTTCTTGGTGAAGTTATTAGCCACACATGCATTGAAGAAATTAGCTCTTGGCCACCCATTAACATTTGGTATAGTCGAAACAAAGGAGCAAAATTCTGATACTGGCTCTAATATCATATGCAATATTGGAGAAAACATATAAAAAAATGAAATTCCATCGGTCAAGGGAGAACAAGTAGAGTTACGTGCACCGAAAGAAAAGGCTCCAAGAAAATTTGTGAGCATAAAGGAAGAAGTTGATGATGAGATACGAATAAGTTCAAGGAGAGTCAAGAGGAGGACATCAAAAGAAAGTTTTAGTTCCTTCGATGAGCATGAAGTTATGTCTCTGAAACCATTGAAATCGATTCTGAAAAGGATTCAGGTTTAAGCAAAAATCAATGATCACATCCATATTGGATCTGTAGTAAGAAAACTTATTTCATATGTAGTTTCGTAGAAATAAATATGAGTCTTAACTGATGTGTAAAATAAAACTAGATATTTTCCCATGCTATGCATGAGATTAAATTTATACTAATAAATATCAAATAATTTAGAAGAAAATATAATTTTATGATTGAAAGTTGTTAATAGTTTCAATCAATATTTTTATTTGATCTTTTGGTTTTAGGATTTTTAGGTATAATATGGATTTTTATGGTTTTGGTTTAATTTTCAAATAAATTGAGATTTTAGCTTGGATTTTCTTCAGCTATGTTTAAATTTAGGTTAATTTATTTTTGGTTATGAGATTAATTTATATTTAATAAATCTCTTATGTTATAAACTTTGGTTACTCTCACGAGAGCTCGACACATGTCAAAATTATAATTAACAAGATTACGACATGTGTCGATTGATCAATAAGATTCTGATCAATAAGATTCTGACAAGAGCTCGACACGTGTCAGATTTATAATTTAAAATATCACAACACGTGTCAGTAGATCGATTAGATTCTAAGACACGTAAAAACTTTTTGTTATTTTTACATTCCGTAATCAAAAAGTAAAACCAATGAAAAAATAATAATAAAATGGATATTTTTTATTTTTTATTTCTCTAATATATGATAAACATTATCATTTCAATAAATTTAAAATTTCTTTTTCAAATTTAGATTTTTATATATTTTTATATTATTTAACCCCAATAGAAAACAAATTTACAGTAAGATAGATATTTTTTATTTCTATTTTTCTAATATATTTTAAATCGTATTATTTCAATAAATATAATCTCCCCTTTTCAAAAGTTAGTTTTTGTATATATGATATTATTTAAGCTCCAATAAATTAGTTTTTGTATAAGTACTCCACACGATTTGGTTGTGTAATTGCAGCTTTTTTGTTGTATCTACTCTAGGTAAAACCTGACACACATCATTTCCACTGTTCATCATAATCTCCTAACATCTTTTCATCACAATGATATCATATCATCACATAGAAATATATCACATATCATCATAATATTAAACAGTCATTAAACAATCATCATGTCCACCAACAAATTATAAACAATAAAACAATCAGATCTAATCCTATACAAGAGAATCTAGATGCATAAAAATAGAAACATGGTATCGCGTTTCCGCAGATCACACCCTCACTTTTGCTTTGCTTTCTTTTTATGGACTTTCCTTTTTGGTACTTTCCTCTTTGGGTACTTTCCTTTTCGGGAAACTTTCCCTTTATTGAAAATTTCTTTACATGGAACCTTCTGTGTCTTGACTTTCCTTTTCTGAATCTTACATGTCAGGACCTTCCTCTTCTAGATCTTCTTACTCCTGGGTTTATGAATTATGGTTTCAGCTTCTAGGGTTTTTGAAATTGGATCACAACAACCGTCATCTTCAAACCTTATTTCGGTCAGAGTTTAAATCGGAATCCTGATCTGTAAGCGACAATAAAAACCTGATATCAAGGGCTTTCCAATGATATGTAGATAGTCTTCTAACTCTCAGAGTTTCACCAAAAAACTGCTTGGAATTAGGCGGCGGAAAAATCCGATATGCAGAAATCCGCTCCGGAAGAATGGCCATAACTTTCCAACTGTAGATCCGATTTCGGATCTGACTGCGGCTGTAGCTATCTCTTTAAGCTTTCATCTCTCCCAAAATTATGGCGTCAAAAGGAATATGTTTGATCCTCCATTTTCCTTCTCTACTCGAACTGGTCAGATTTGCGGTGGTTAGAGAATCTGGCAGATTGTTATAGGCAAGAAGAAACACCGATATCTTTTACCACATATCTTTGATCGAGAAAAAATATATTTTTCTGGAAATTTAAGACTCGATGATTTCCATTGATATTTTTACGTCATGTGATTCCACACAGTTTGTCGGGAAATTGTCCCACAAGCTGACGACATCGATGGTACTGCTTTGACAAAAATAGCATATGTAAATGTATATATATACATGTGCATCACTTAGGTTTGTTTTTCCTTGTATTAGGTTTTACATTGCTTTCCACCCGAGTAAAGAAAACATGGTAGCCAATGCACTAAGTCGGAAATGGGTAGCTTCAGATTCCAAGAAGGATATGGAAGGGTTAGTCAATATGGTTGGGACTTTTCGTCTGGCTGTTTTAACCCAAGAGTTCGAACAGTTGGGTTTAGGTGCAGCAGATCAAGCAGATTTTTTGACAAGGGTTCAGTTATCCCAAAAGAAACATGAGAATTTGATCAAGGTGTCATATAATAATAAGACCAAGTATAGACTTCAAACAATGGAACAATCATAGTGAATGTGCGGATGTGCGTCCCTAGTGATCAAAAGCTAAGGGAAAAAAATTCTTAAGGAAGCACATCAGTCAAGATTATCAATACACCCGGGCACAACAAAGATGTATCGTGATCTTAAGTGGTATTACCATTGGGATGGTATGAAACGAGATGTGGCTAAGTGGGTATCTAGCTTTCCTACCTATCAGTTGGTTAAGGAGGAACATCAGGTTGGATATGGGACATGGTCACGATGGAATTTTTATACAGATTACAATTCATCAAGAAGAAGAATACAATACTGACCAAGTCCGCACATTTTATTGCGGTTAACCGGCAAGACAAGGCAAATGCGCTTGCTCAAATTTACATGAAGGAGATAGTAAGATTACATGGGGTACTGGTGAGTATAGTCTCAGATCTTGATGGCCGGTTTACCTCAACCTTTTGGAAGGCATTTCAGAAGGCGATGAGTGCTAAGGTGCATATGAGTACATCTTATCACCCGAAAACTGATGGGCAGTCCGAATGGACAATCCAAACACTCGAAGACTTTTTACATGCTTGTGGTTGGGATTAGGGTGGTAAGGTGGATTCATACTTGCACTTAGCCAAGTTTGCCTACAATAATAGCTATCAAGCTAGTATCAGTATTTCGCCATATTAAACACTTTATGGGCGACCTTGCCGAACACCCCTTTGTTGGACCCAAAGGAGGGGGGGGGGGAAGAAGTATCTTTGGGAGAGATATTGTGCAAGAGACGTCGAAAAAAATCCTAGTCTTGAAAATTAAGATGAAAGAAGTACAAGATCGGCAAAAGAGTTATATAAAAAAATATTAGAAAAGATCAGAGCAGAGAGAGGCCTATATGATTCATACTTGTTTGCACGAAAGCTTTGTCATCTTTGAATGCCCTGCTTCAGATTTGGGACAGTCATCTTCTCAAGGCTTGAAACCACAAACTCACACTTCTTCCAATCCTATTAATATTTCGCCCTCTTGGCTTTCTTCTGCCCCGAAGTACCAATCCAATGCCGAAACTTCTTGAACATATGTTTCATTTTTCTCTTCTTTTTTCTGAAACCTGGTCTTTGGATTTCCTTCTTGAGATGTGTAGTAGCACTTGTCATCTTCCTCTTCCTTGATACAGACTGGTACTTCCTAGGATAACCATCATTCGTAGACTCCAATTGTCGTAGTTACTCTTTGTAAGCATCGGGACTTGGAAAGAAACGCCATTACTCACCATCTCCAAAAAAAGCTTCTAGCTCTGATACCACTTTGTTGAGAGAAATTTTTTTTTTAAATGATGATGGAGAAAATGTTTAAGTATTTAGAAGAGAAATTTAGGAAAGGAAAGACTTTGATTTGTTTTTAACTCTTTCTTATTACTCACTTCTTAACTTAACTTAGTTATAAATGAGAAGGGGGAGGAGGTATTTATAGCCTCCACATTACAAAATATCTCAAATATTTTAATCCTAATTCTAGATAATTCTATGTAAATATCTAGATTTTTATCTTTAAGGAGGTGGAGAGGTGTGTGGATGATTCTAAAAATTTTTAAGGAGGTGGAAGTGTTGATATTTCTAGAGAAATCTCTAGAATTTGGATTTGGCCCAAAATGATAATTATTGGATAATTGATCCAATAATTATTAAACTTGATCCAAAATCAAGTTTCCATTACCCTTGACAAAATGAGAGGCTGAACTTTCTGAGAAGTTAACTGCAATAACAAGACAGCTCTGTTTCATGTTTTTTATCTAATTCCTACACAAGGTTTACAAAGTTTGATGTAGAAGAATGTCTATTGATTCTCAAGTGAAAGGTCCTGGAGCAGAGCTTTCTAGGAGGATGCAAAGTCTGCTGACAATATCTCGTGCTACAATCTCAAGTATATGAAATTTTCCAATAATGAAGCTATAAGTTGTTAGTTCTACACTTGTAGAGCTTGATTTATTCAAAGCATTTTGAACTCCACAGATGATATATTATTGATGTTTTTGATGAAACAATATGAATAGAGCAAAGGGATGAATTTGACATTTTGAAGTTACTAAGTAATATTATTCTAGATAAAGTTGTCAGTTTTTTCTATGCTTTGAAAGGAGTGTGCATGTTTTTACCTGTTAGTGAAGAACATTCCAAGGGAGATGTAGCAAGGCACAACACAAGAACATGGTATATGCTTTTGCTTTTATAATTATTTATTTTTGTAAAGTTTTTTTAATAATTGTATTTATGAATTTGACATATAACAAGATCTGAATTATTTGTGACACGTGTCATGATCTCTTGAAGTATATAAATATTAAAATATGAAAAAGAGAAAATATTAAGAATTAAATATAATATAATAAAGTTGGGTAGGAAAATACATTTTGCAAATAGTTGATTTTGGCCATTTTCGATGCCACGTGATGAGATCCTCCCAAGGAAACGGCACTCTGAAGTCGGTAAGGGGATAAGCTTTGCATCCAAGAAACCGTGAAGTCTCAAAGATCAAAGAATGTGGAATGAATGGTCGCACGGAAGCTGCGGAAGGCTTCTGATTTACCGGTGGATCAATTCTTTGGATATTACGCACCAAAGGGGATCGACAAGCTTGCTGGATATGATGCACCAACAAGGAATGGATAGAAGATGAATCGAGAGACGCCACAAAGATCTGTGAAAGGATCTATGATAAGTCTAATCAAGCCATGAACATAGATATGACACACCATGAACATGGAGTTCCAAAAATAACAAGATATTACATCTTGAAAAAGAGAAACTTCTCTGATTTTTACTGAAAACAAAACTTATTATTATTCATGATTTTGAGTCTCTATATATAGAGAAATACAACTCATTTTCGTCCTTAATAAGAGCCTAACATGCAGAGTATCTTGGAAAACGAAATTTGACTCAAAACTGCATGTAAGGGAGAGATATAGACATCAATAAATGTGGTCTTTGTTTGAACTCGAAAATGAAGCTTCTCTTGATAGTTTCTGGGCTGAATCCAATTTTATGGGCTTCTCTGATGGATCAAGATTCTAGAATGAGTCGGTTTGTAGCTTAGTTCAGTCTGGCCTGGTCGGAATCCAGCAATGAATGCACACAGGTCCGAAACAGATAAACCGGAAATCACCTGATTTGTAAATTGAATAACTCATTCGTTTGAACTCCGTTTAATCTGATGGGTATCGAGGTGCTCCGTAACCCTAAACCCTAAACCCTAAACCCTAAACCCTAAAGAGTGTGCTCTGATACCAAATGATGTGATCCTCCCAAGGAATCGGCACTCTAAAGTCGGTAAGGGGATAAGCTTTGCATCCAAGAAACCGTGAAGTCTCAAAGATCAAAGGATGTGGAATGAATGGTCGCACGGAAGCTGCGGAAGGCTCCTGATTTACCGGTGGATCGATTCTTTGGATATTACGCACCAAAGGGGATCGACAAGCTTGCTGGATATGACGCACCAACAAGGAATGGATAGAAGATGAATCGAGAGACGCCACAAAGATCTGTGAAATGATCTATGATAAGTCTAATCAAGCCATGAACATAGATATGACACACCATGAACATGGAGTTCTAAAAATAACAAGATATTACATCTTGAAAAAGAGAAACTTCTCTGATTTTTATTGAAAACAAAACTTATTATATATTATTCATGATTTTGAGTCTCTATATATAGAGAAATACAACTCATTTTCGTCCTTAATAAGAGCCTAACATGCAGAGTATCTTGGAAAACGAAATTTGACTCAAAACTGCATGTAAGAGAGAGAAATAGACATCAATAAATGTGGTCTTTGTTTGAACTCGAAAATGAAGCTTCTCTTGATAGTTTCTGGGCTGAATCCAATTTTATGGGCTTCTATGATGGATCAAGATTCTAGAATGAGTCGGTTTGTAGCTTAGTTCAGTCTGGCCTGGTCGGAATCCATCAATGAATGCACACAGGTCCGAAACAGATAAACCGGAAATCACCTGATTTGTAAATTGAATAACTCATTCGTTTGAACTCCGTTTAATCTGATTCTTCTTCGAGGTGCTCCGTAATTGAGCTAAGAACATTCACCAATTGGTTTCATGCATTGAGTCACTGTGGTTGAGAAGATACCCATCAAACAGTGTACACATGTCCTTTCGGGTATTACTAAAATTGCGCATCCGGTAGGATTGAGCTTTGATTCTTCTCATGATCATATAATACTCCTCCTCTTGAAAAACGATTTGCCCTCAAATCTGGTTTATTTGAAGAGTAGACACACTACGATTTTTTTGTTTTTTGTTTTTTTTTTTTTTGTAGAAGATGAAAAGATGAGATGATGAAGAAAGATAGAATACCGAAGTAAATAGTGTTCTCTGATACCAAATGATGTGATCCTCTCAAGGAATTGGCACTCTAAAGTCGGTAAGGGGATAAGCTTTGCATCCAAGAAACTGTGAAGTCTCAAAGATCAAAGGATGTGGAATGAATGGTCGCACGGAAGCTGCGGAAGGCTCCTGATTTACCGGTGGATCGATTCTTTGGATATTACGCACCAAAGGGGATCGACAAGCTTGCTGGATATGACGCACCAACAAGGAATGGATAGAAGATGAATCGAGAGACGCCACAAAGATCTGTGAAAGGATCTATGATAAGTCTAATCAAGCCATGAACATAGATATGACACACCATGAACATGGAGTTCTAAAAATAACAAGATATTACATCTTGAAAAAGAGAAACTTCTCTGATTTTTATTGAAAACAAAACTTATTATATATTATTCATGATTTTGAGTCTCTATATATAGAGAAATACAACTCATTTTCGTCCTTAATAAGAGCCTAACATGCAGAGTATCTTGGAAAACGAAATTTGACTCAAAACTGCATGTAAGAGAGAGAAATAGACATCAATAAATGTGGTCTTTGTTTGAACTCGAAAATGAAGCTTCTCTTGATAGTTTCTGGGCTGAATCCAATTTTATGGGCTTCTATGATGGATCAAGATTCTAGAATGAGTCGGTTTGTAGCTTAGTTCAGTCTGGCCTGGTCGGAATCCATCAATGAATGCACACAGGTCCGAAACAGATAAACCGGAAATCACCTAATTTGTAAATTGAATAACTCATTCGTTTGAACTCCGTTTAATCTGATTCTTCTTCGAGGTGCTCCGTAATTGAGCTAAGAACATTCGCCAATTGGTTTCATGCATTGAGTCACTGTGGTTGAGAAGATACCCATCAAACAGTGTACACATGTCCTTTCGGGTATTACTAAAATTGCGCATCCGGTAGGATTGAGCTTTGATTCTTCTCATGATCATATAATACTCCTCCTCTTGAAAAACGATTTGCCCTCAAATCTGGTTTATTTGAAGAGTAGACACACGACGATTCGGGTGTTTTTTGTTTTTTTTTTTTTTTGTAGAAGATGAAAAGATGAGATGATGAAGAAAGATAGAATACCGAAGTAAATAGTGTTCTCTGATACCAAATGATGTGATCCTCTCAAGGAATTGGCACTCTAAAGTCGGTAAGGGGATAAGCTTTGCATCCAAGAAACTGTGAAGTCTCAAAGATCAAAGGATGTGGAATGAATGGTCGCACGGAAGCTGCGGAAGGCTCCTGATTTACCGGTGGATCGATTCTTTGGATATTACGCACCAAAGGGGATCGACAAGCTTGCTGGATATGACGCACCAACAAGGAATGGATAGAAGATGAATCGAGAGACGCCACAAAGATCTGTGAAAGGATCTATGATAAGTCTAATCAAGCCATGAACATAGAATGACACACCATGAACATTGAGTTCTAAAAATAACAAGATATTACATCTTGAAAAAGAGAAACTTCTCTGATTTTTATTGAAAACAAAACTTATTATATATTATTCATGATTTTGAGTCTCTATATATAGAGAAATACAACTCATTTTCGTCCTTAATAAGAGCCTAACATGCAGAGTATCTTGGAAAACGAAATTTGACTCAAAACTGCATGTAAGAGAGAGAAATAGACATCAATAAATGTGGTCTTTGTTTGAACTCGAAAATGAAGCTTCTCTTGATAGTTTCTGGGCTGAATCCAATTTTATGGGCTTCTATGATGGATCAAGATTCTAGAATGAGTCGGTTTGTAGCTTAGTTCAGTCTGGCCTGGTCGGAATCCATCAATGAATGCACACAGGTCCGAAACAGATAAACCGGAAATCACCTAATTTGTAAATTGAATAACTCATTCGTTTGAACTCCGTTTAATCTGATTCTTCTTCGAGGTGCTCCGTAATTGAGCTAAGAACATTCGCCAATTGGTTTCATGCATTGAGTCACTGTGGTTGAGAAGATACCCATCAAACAGTGTACACATGTCCTTTCGGGTATTACTAAAATTGTGCATCCGGTAGGATTGAACTTTGATTCTTCTCATGATCGTATCACCACGTGTATGTCACAAATCGTCTGACTCAGCCCCGTTAAATGGCTAAGTAACATTGTTTAGGTAGATGTTGAAATCGGCTAAATTCATATGGTTCGTGTTTAAAATTTGAATTTTAAATAGTTCAGGTTGATAAATGCAAAGTAGCATAAATTAGATAAAAAAGACATTCTGCAAATAATTTGGGTTGATTTTGGTAGTTTTCCCCAACACAAGAACATGGTAGCTGCTTCTGAATACAAGCTTTGTCTTTCTTCTCACTTTAGAGGGGTTGATACTTGATATATGGCAAGTCCGAGTGATCCTAACTGGAAAATTAAGCAAAAACATTCAAAATCCACCGACTTAAAAAAAATCATAGACCTGATGTGTCCGTGTGAGGCATCAATCTGTGAGATAATCCCCCTTCGTAGTCGAATTTGAAAATAGTATAGGAGTACCTAAGTAGCTAGCCTAATCAAAGCAACGAACACAAAGAGATAAGCAAGAATACAACGATAGATCTGCAAACTGAAGCATTACTTCATCATACAACATAAACTTATCACAATATTCTAAAAGGTGACCATATATGTTGTCGTTTCAGAAAAAAACCATATATAAAAAAAATATTAATTAGAAAAGATCAGAGCAGAGTGAGGCCTATAAGATTCGTACTTGTTTGCACGAAAGCTTCGTCGTCTTTGAAACCTATGATCTTCTTGAACATATGATTCATTTTTCTATTCTTTTTCCTGAAACCTTGTCTTTGGATTTCCTTCCTGAGATGTGTACAGACTGGTACTCACCCCCCCCAGGATCAAATTCTGTATTGTCCTTCCTTGTGAATAAATAACCTCGACTACCCTCCATTACATAAAAGAAAAATTTACCCTTAATGATCTCTGAAAATAGGTTATATAGTTTAAATTATAAGTGATACCAAGCAAAACACTATGGTTCAGTGGAAAAGTATCTGCTACGCGCGCTCATCCGCTTCACGCGACTAGGGTTCGAATCTCATATGTGTGGTATAACTCGGTATAACTGGGTATAACTGGATACCAGTTGTACCGAGTAGTCCGAGTAGGTACAGTATTACTCGGTATAACTTGGTATAACTGATACCCAGTTATACCTAGTAATCCGAGTAGGTTATATAGTTTAAATTGTAAGTGATACCAAGCAAAACACTATGGCTCAGTGGAAAAGTATCGCATTCATCTTCCAACAGGTTCGAATCTCATATGTGTACTATAACTGGGTATACTGGATACCAGTTGTACCGAGTAGGCACAATATTACTTGGTATTACTCGGTATTACTCGGTATAACTTGGTATAACTGGTACCCATTTATACCTAGTAATCCGAGTAGTTATAGTATAACTGGGTACAACTAGTTTCCAGTTATACCTTAAGGGTATTTTCGTCTTCACAAGGTTATTGGAGGGTATTCTCAAATTGACACAAATGGAAAAGTGTAGTAAGAAAAGGTTTTCACAGAAAAGGGCATCTCAGATTTACGCCCCCCTCCCCATCGGCTATATCTTCAACTTTGTTATTAGAAGCTTCTCCATATTCAGTATTGTATCCCTCTTCATCATCTTCTTTGTCTGAGACTTGGCCGAATTCAGATTCAGATTCAGATCTTCCTTTAGCAATAATTGCATCCCGGAAGTCACTGCAGTTATCTTCATTGCCAGATTCCCCATTGTTGTTTCTGTTGGTTTCGTCCGTCAAGATCTCGACACCACATTCAATTATTTCCAAATTTTTATCCCCATTCTTGTTTCGGTTGATTTTGTCAGTCAAGATCTGGTTATCTTTCTGAATCCAGAATTCCGTATCCGTGCTGAATTCGAGGACTATCTTTCTCCTCTCTTCAGAGGGCCAGGGGTCGATAAATGGCAAATCAATGTGAAATATAAATAGATGTTCCATTTGCAATTCGCCTATCCAGAACTTCATATCAGTGGAGTTTACTGAGTCGCCGATGACTATGCAACGACACGATAGGTATCTCATCGTAAGTAGGTGTCTCATTATATCAAAAGGTGAAATGACGATGCAAACCTTAAATCTGTTGGAAGCAGAATAAGGAATTGTTAAGGAATTTCCTCTGGCTCGGTGATTGAACTTTGCAGGTACTTTTCTCCCTGGTAAGAGACCCCACTCGCCAAGAAAAGATTGTTGAATAATTGCTTGTCGTGCTTTTTGATCCAATTTGAAGCAGTTTCTGAAATTGAGTCTTGTATTTGGAGTGTTGAAAGGTCCACTTACTCTCTCTAGTGATTCACAATCGGATGCATTTAGGTATTTGAGCGAACAAGGGAGCTCTGGCAATGACACGAGTCTTCTGCATCCTGATATATCAAGCTGTTGGAGCGAACATGGGAGCTTTGGCAATGACACGAGGCTTTTGCCTTCTGATATATAAAGTGCTTGTAGATTATGAAGACCTTTGATGCTATCTGTAATGCTCTCAATACCACTTCTGCTTAGGTCTAGATTCCTTACACTCATGGGGAGCTCTGGCAATGATACGAGTCTTCTACATCCTGATATTTTAAGCTCTTCTAGATTATGAAGACCTTTGATGGAATCTGTAATCCTCTCAATACCACTATTGCTTAGGTCTAGACGTATTACACTTATGGGGAGCTCTGTTAAGAAGGCCTTGAGATTTCCATTGTCACTTAGATCAACAAACTTAAGACAAGAGCAATACGTAAGTGATGCAGGCAATTCTTCTACAGCTGTCCCTTGTACTCTGAGACGCATGATTTTGGTAGGAAGATCTGGAAAACTTCTCAATCGTGAGCATCCCTCCATGCTTATAGATGTAGATGCCAAGTTGATGAGCCTTGGAATTACTTCTAGACGTTTGCAGTACCACATATATAACCCATCTAGTTTATTAAGATTCGAGATTGAGGATGGAAGCTCTACCAAAGCATTGCAATTATGCACTTCCAATTTCTCAAGATTTGTAGCCTTTGAAAGATCTGGAAGTTCCTTCAAACGAGATGACCGAGAGAGATTGATCTTCTTGATATTTGCAAGCAGCTGAATGTAAAAATCAGAACATAATGAGAATGTACTTTTTCATCTTATTTTATATATTTTCTATGTGAATATCAAATATCAGCTATCTCGTTTCATATACCTGAGTTCCTTCCCATAGCTTCTCGAGCTGGCTATCCTCCATGTTGAGTTCGACTAGATTTTTTGGGCAAAATCTAGGAGGAAGACTCTTTCGCGGGTATGCATCCCAATGTAATAACCGTAGGCTACTTGGAAACTCAATATCCTCTGGAATATGCAATTGTGTTTGTTGGCTATCCCGTTCATTATAGACTTTTAGGAAGAAAAGATTATACATTCTTTCAAAAGCCCTCGCATTTATCTTTAATTTGTTGCTCTGTACTAAGTCAAATGATACACCTATAATTGATCCATTACCCTAACAAAATATTCAAAAGTACAATTGTTAGTGGCCAGAGATAATCACATTAAACAATAGCGAATAAACATGATAATGCAAAACCTCTCAAATAGAAAACTTACTTCAGCATTTTCCAGAACATAACAAATCTCTTGGGTATCTACAAGAATCTGGCGTTTCCAAGGCTCTTGTTTGGAAATGACTTTTCTAGCCATTACTTGTAGCAAACGGTGCATTACCATTCTACTTTCAGGTCCATGATCTATATCTATGAGATATTTATCAGCTAGGACTTTCATCCCATATCCAACATTCAACTTACTTTCTTCCAGCATGGATGTCACATGATCAACATGGTCATAACTGAAGAAGACTGCAATGAAGAGAAATAGAGATTGGTCTTTCTCATGTAAACTCTCATAGCCCACTTTCAATACACTCTCAATTCTTTCATCAAGACAGTTTCTCAACATTGGTAGTTCAGCTATCCAGTCAGCCTGGCTCTTTCCCCGCAACGACGACCCCAAAACATGCAGACCCAATGGAAGCTTGCTACAAATCCTTACAACTTCATCCGCAAGATTCACAAACCCATCAGGTGGAGAGGTTTGTCTAAAAGCAGATAGACAAAAGATCATTAGAGCTTCGGTTTCTGTTGGAAACCCCACTTGGTATATATCATTGATACCATGTTGCCGCAAAATCTCTTTATTTTCAGTGGTCACTATGACCCTACTTCCAGGACCAAACCACATGATATTAGCCAAAGCCTCTAGTTGATCTAGACTACCCACATCATCAAGAATGATAAGAACCCTCTGGTCATATAGCCTTTGTTTCATCACACCTAAATGGTCTACCCTAATACCATCCTGGTTCAAAATGTCTGAAAGAACCTGCCCTTGTAACCGCAACTTTGAACCATACTTAACAAGATTGTTTTCCCTCAGGTTTTCCATAAAACAACTAAGAGTAAAACTGTTCGAGTGCTTGGCATGTAAAGCTCTGGCAATAGTACTCTTACCAATGCCTGCAGGACCAGAGATTCCAACAATCTTAACTCCATCATTATCCAAATCTAGCAAAGACTCCACTTTTCTCAAATGAGCTTCAGTTCCCACCATGCCATCAAAGTCTCTGGAAGGAGTAACATTCAGCTTATCTGAAACATCTTTTGCAATTTTCTCGACCATTTCGGCTTCATTTTTCCTAACAAAAGAGGGCGGTAAAAAACTAATGTTTTCCGTCAAATAGTCATTTAACAAGAGTTTATAATACTCATTCAACAAAAACGTTCCCTTACTGATTTCAATTCTTTTAGATAAGGGATTTCAATTAAATTTAAAGAATGGATACAATCTCTGTGAGAAAAACCTTGGCCTTACAAAAGAATATGAACCTCATCAAATAAAACTTTGAGAGAGCAAGGAGATTATTTCAATTCTAGTATATATCATTGTAATTCTCCTCTCATTTATCATGAAACACCATAAAATGATTTCAATCTAACCTATTCTTTGTAACTTCTCCTCTCATTCATCACAAAATTTAATTATTCATCATAAGAGAGATAAACTGTAATTAATTAAACACAAACCAGTTTTTGAAGTCTTCTTCGGCTATGTTTCCCACATCGGTCAACGCTTGGCTCCATTTTCTCTTCTGCTCCTCTGTTCTACGAGCACAGGTTTCATCGAAAGCGATCCCAAAATCTCCAATCTGTATCCGCACATCAGAAGGATCTACTCCATGGAAGATTGTCATCACTCTTTGCTCATTTTCATTGCACTTCAGAATCTCCAGTAGCTCATCAAGACACCATCTCGATGACGCATAGTTCTTCGAGAGCACTACGATGAAGATCCTCGATCCTCTAATTGCATCTTTGAGAGAAGTATCGATGGTTTGGCCTCTCTCCATCCCATTATCATCAAACATCGTAATTCTATTGTAGTTCAACTGTTTACGTAAATGACTGAGAAATGTTTGACGGATGTCAGGTCCATGGAAGCTCGTGAAGACGTTGTATTTCCAGGTGCCAGGCGAAGAAGTAGAAGAAGAAGTCATGAAAGAGAATTAGTTTGTGGTTCAGAATCGTTAGATTCAGAGAGATGTGTTTTGTTTGGGAGGAGGTAATGGCAAAGCTTATTTAGAGAGAAGAGAAAGAGAAATGGGAAGTTTCTTTGCTCTTTCGTTGCAAAGTAAACGAAATTTTAAATGGTAAAAAAATTCAAATGGAAATTATTATTACAAACAAACTTAGAAAAATTGAAAGAAGACGTGGGGACTCCTATGTATTATTGCAAACGCGTAATGAGAGAAGAAAAGTTTTATTCCTTTTTCTTTATTTCGACTTGGAAGAGTTACAAGAGTATGAATGGAAGAGTTAAAGACTTTTTTCGCATTTACGACTACCATATTTACTAGTAATTTTTTTATTTTTTTTTGCCTCCGGATCAAATAGTTGCAGAAATACAAAAGTTCCAAACAGAGCATAAGAAGCTCAAAAACAGAAAAAGGAGAAAACATCGAAACAGAGCTACACATTCGAGAGAGATAAGAAATCAATGAGTAATACCTGTAGAATCTGATCTGTAATATTAGACCCAAAGATTTATTGTTGCCGGTAATGTTTACAGGCACACCAATGAATAAAGATCATATAAAATTTAGTTTAGCTTTTTGAGTTGGAGTTTGTTTATCAAATGCTCCACTTAACACAAATATATGTTGATGGAACATATATCATATATACCTGTGGTCTTTATTAATCATATCATGATCATGTGGTTCAGCTAGTAGCTGGAAGTTGTAACCAACCGGCATCAGATGCTCTCGGTTTAACAGTAAACTCAATCCTAGTTACTAATAAAGGTGGACAAGTTTGAAGTTTGTAGTAAGTACGAAGACAGTGTTCTTATTCATTACACATAGAACTCAATCCTAATTCATAATTATATAGACAAGTTTGAAGTTTGTAGTAGTTACCAGTGCTAATGAGATTCCTGAAGGCTGAGTAAATGATGTAGTCTGAGGTCTGCATCAATACCAAAAATATAGCATAAGAAAAGCAGACAAACGTCAAGTAATTTAAGTGATTAGTGTATACATACGTAGAACCATTGAGGTTTATTTCATAGCCGTTTCCACTGAAAACTCGAGTAATACCATCAAGCACATTGTATTCCCAAATCTGGTGCTGACCTGCCATTGCAATGTATACCTTCTCATTCACCGGCTAAAAGCATACGTCCCAAGGAGAGTTCAAAAGCTGAAAAATTCAAATTCCAAGACACTGTTCTTATTATTTAACATCATAAAGGAAAACATTTACTCAATGTTGATAAGTTAACAGTTCTAAGTAAGTCTGAATTGACTGATATGTAAAAACCGATTTTCTAAGTCAAGTCTCTTGCCTGTATGCTTCCTTTTCGTCCGCCTTGGTAGTCTGAACCTCTAGTTCCATTACCAGCCAGAGTCCGCACAGTCTCGTTGACAAAATCAATCTCCCTACAGAAACAATCAAAGAAGCTCCAAAATTAGATGTCGAACCACAAAAATTGAGGTTCTTGTTTGCATTAGAATCAACATAAAGACATACATACCGCAAAGCATGATTCTTGATGTCAGCAACATAAAAAAGATTCTTCTTAGCATTATAAGCAAGTCCCTGAAAAAATACAATCATGTATGTAACAGCAAAGCTGTGGTTTGGAACCTATTCAGGAACAACTAATACAAAGGGAGACTATCATTTGTACCTGAGGACGATTAAATGCAGCAACTTCTAAGGAACCATCACGGAAACCTTCTTCCCCAGTGCTGCCTATATGGACGATGAAATTTCCTTCAAGATCAGTTACAATCTGAAAATCATACAGAACATCGATATGAGACAACCACAAAAGATAACAAGGGTGATATAGAGAGCCAAGGACATACAATACGGTTATGGTTACTGTCTGAGATGAATAGCTGGTTGTTAAGAGTATCTATAGCCAACTTCCCCGGAAATTTCAATGGAGATGCAGCCAAGCGTGGATCGTTATCTTTCTCCAAGCGTGTTGGAAGCGGAGTACTGTCTAATACATTCTTCCCACCATAATAAATCAGAGTTGCCGCCACCAAGTCATTAAGATCCTTCAAAGGAAAGAACAGTGAGTGATATTTCAGGTGGAATTTTGATTTCACTAAATATTTATTTTCTCAGAAAAAACATTTTGGAGAAACATAGTATTGAAATTTTCATTCTTTAGCACTCCAAAGTGAAATCAACAATTGTAGCAACAATGTGAGATTCTTGACTTAAAAATGTTATAGGAAAGGAGAAAAAACGCCTAGCAAGGAGTTAAAATTGTTACTTTGCGGTGACCTTCTCCTGCGATTTGTGCAATGACTTTACCATTTGGAGAAACAACAGCAAATGTAGGCCCACGAGTTGATGCCGAGCTCTCTCCACATATACATTTCGCCATCGTTCACAACCTTTAAAGTGAACAAATAACTGATTAAGCAATACGCCGGTAATTTATGAAAATTAGTTGTATCATAGCATTAAAAAGCATCCAAACATGTAGTAATTTACAAAGAAAGGAATATCTACACGGAATATGCGAATACGTGAAATTCTGACCAGCTATAATTTTTCCAATAAGGAAATGTGATTCCATCGTTACATTTCTTCAAAAATAGCCAGTTTAGAAACAACAAAATAATCCAGGAATTGGCATAAGTAACCAATTTCACAAACAATTAGGAAACATTTATATAAAATTTCAAAATTTGAGCATGGAAACTACCGGGTGGGTGATTTCATAGCGGAGAACTGCATTTCGTATTGCTTCTAAATCCTTCTCATTGTTGAACTTAGCTGAGTGCACACCCACAACGGTGAACTACACATAGATGTCAATTCATATGTTAAAGCTTTGGTCATCCCTAGTGAAATTTCATATAAGAGAGTAGCAATAATATAATACTCACTGGCATGTCCTTGTACTTCTTTTCAAGCAACTCTAAATCCGGTAATACGTGCATACAATTTATGCAACAGTAGGTCCAAAAATCAAGTATAACCACTTTGCATTTTAAATCCTGCTCACAAAATGTCAAAAGTTACTAAGAGTTCACATGCAAAAATGTAATTTGGTACATGCCAATGCAAAGAAATAAATTTATCTAATATTTCTGAGAGTTGAAACCAACAGTCTCTTAATTCATCGAAAAACTAATCCTCAACACATCTTCGATAAACAAAAATATATGTTATCAACTCTTCACATAACTTTAAATGAGAATTTACCCGGCGAAACTGGAGAGGGGCAATGTTTAGCCAGTCGAGTTTAGACGGGAATTCTGGCCAGTTGTAGGGGTTTGCCTAGAAATAAAATAAGAAAATTAGAGCACCCACACAAGTCATAATAGAAGATTATCCACAATTTATTCCAATTTATGTAGTCTATAATAATTTTATATGATAATCTCTTCTTGATGAGGGAATTGCCAAATTATCGAACTCTTGACTTGCCATTTCTATTAGACTGAATAAATATCAAATAGTTATTCTTACTTGCTCTCTAGCTCAGCAATGTAATCCACGAATTGTTGGACTCTCCCTCCACCTATAAGGTAAGAAAATATAATCCCTTACATCTTTAGACAACTTCTCTAGTAAAACAAAAACAAAAGACAAAAAAGCAACACAAATTTTCATTAGTTCATCTTTAACGCGATTGCGATAAAATAACTACTGAACAGATTTGTGTAAGTCCACATTATTATTGAAGCAAACTGAGATTGGTTATAAGCCGGCTGTATCTAAAACATATCATCAATTAAAACATTTTGTCTATTTATGACACAAGATTCCTCCTTCCCTATAGTTTTACCATTTGATATGAAATAAATCTACTGAATGCTAATAATAAACCAATCGAGAAAGCTATCTTATATGCTAACATAATACAAAATATTATGGAAATTTTGAAAAAGGGCCAAACCTTGGTTCTGTGTAAAAGAAGGGCTTTTTGCTCCAACCAATGCGTTCCACAAAGCTTTTGGAGAAGTATATAGCATAGCCTATACATAAACAGCAACTCCATAAGAAAAAGCTTTGACAACAAAAATATTCTCGAATGTATGTTTTCAGATTTACCTTCCAGTTGGTGGCCGCGAAGTAGACACAAGAAAGCGCAATGCCAAGACTCCCGTACCTCAATATATCTCGGCGAGAACCCTGAAACCTGTTGGAAAATTGCATCTGCAATCTCAAGTATATGAAATTTTCCACATGCCACTGTTTCATTCTCAAATGTTGAAATATGACTGATAATCAGATGACTTTTACTTGAATAAGGAACCTTTGTTACTGGTCTTTGTTGGTATTGTCGCTGTCAGTGTTCTCTTTAAATATACTTGTTGAATTTCCTGCTGATATCTGGTTTTTACGTGTAGATAAATAAATAAACACACGTATTATGTAGTAGTGAAGATTCGATCCAGAGGACCAGCAATACACTCTAATTTTGTGAGACAAAATATTAGCTAAGTGAATCAAAGAGTTTATGGTTTCTTAAACAATAAGCAAAACAAATTAAATCGGTTTAAAAACAGTATATAAAAGCGCTAGGTCAAGGGTAATTTCGTGGGGATCAAATCATCAAGAACCGAACAATTATTCAGGAATTAATTTAGCACCAATCTAGAACTCGAACATAAAAATAAGACTGACCCACTGTCGTGGCGCCAACAACTTTATCTAGCAACCTAGCATCCTTAACTGTCGTTTGAACCTAGAATTGAAGACAAGCATTACGGTCTGGTTAAATATGTTCACGATTTGCCTTAGCATCAACTGTCGTTGGCTAAGGACAAATCGTCCACCTATGCCTTTTCTAGCAACCTATAACACTTTTGGTGAATAAATTTAACCTAAAATCAGAGACTAAGTGATCAGATTAGTCTAGGCAGTAAGATCAGACTAAGTGATCAGACTAAGTGATCAGATTAGTATAACATGTTTGTGGTTCTATAGGACAGATTCGGATGATTCCTATTGTTCTGGTTGAAACCACGGTTTTGCACAAATCCCTGTCCATTCACATAGCTAACTTCTAGCTGATCAACATCCTCTTCTTCGCCAATCTCTTGAGAAAGTGGCTCTCCATTCTCATCAACAAAGTGAACTGTCCGTTGGTTTCCCTCTAGCAAGAGGTTCACCTTAGCCATTAGCTCATCAATTTTCTGAGTATCCATGCCTCCGGTTTTCTTACTTCTGTCATACTCCTGGGACTTGCTGCTGGAACTAGCAGCTAGATTCTTGATACACAGGGTTTTAACCCAAAATAATTCTGCAAGTGCACAGACAATCGCAGTAGTATATAGGGTATCGAATCCACAGAGACCAAGGCTACACTATGAAATTATAGATTTTAATTTAAAGCTCAGACAAAAGTGTGGGTTTTGTAATTTTCGGAACAAGCAAGAAATAATAAAAACGATGTAAAAGCAATTAAAACAAGCACTAGGTTAAGGCGTTTCGCCGGTGATTCGGAGACAAGGCTGAGTAACTATTCAGGGGCTAAGTACCTACCGGTCTAGAACTCAAACATAAAATTAATATCGCCCCACTGTCGTGATGTATCGACAACTCTATCTAACAACCTAGATACCAAAACTCTCGTTTGGACCTAGCGAGGTTGATAAGCATTAACGAGCTGGTTCAATCTGTTCACAATCAATCGCAACAATCAACTGCCGTTGGTTACGCACCAATTGCTCACCAATTATTTATCTAGCAACCTAAAGCACTGTCGTGAATAAGTTTAACCTAAAATCATAGACTAGGTGATCAAGCTAATCTAAGCATTAAGAATCCCTATTGGCGAAGACATTATAAATTCCAATACCTATTTGTGCTCAGCCATTAACATCCTAAATCACCATTGAAAACCTTAACCTAGCTAAAAGACTACTCAGCCATGGAAGAACAAATCACAACAATAAAAGATGAAGAACTCATGAAATAAGTCTGTAAAAATAAAGAGTTTAGAATTCTTCTCCAATGGTGTCGAGATCTCTTATCCAAATCTTACAAAGGAATAAAAATCTCTACGTGATGTTCTTAGCAAAAGTGTAAGTGTCTCCTTGAAGAAAATAGAAGAAAAAACGATATACTACAAAAAATGTGGGTATTAATAGCATCGGAAGATAGCGGTTATTACAGTTCTGCTATTGTATACGGAAACGAGTTTTTGTCATAGCGTTTGTTCTTATAAAATGCTATAATTATTATCGCGGGAAAATAAAATCTATTGGCCGCGTAAATTTGGTAAGGGCGGGCACCTTACCATTGCAGATCAAAAAATAAACGCTATCTTACGTCTAAATTATTTTTTTTTCCTCATGTCCAAATAACTTTAAGGTTTTAAAAAGTTCTAAAACCTATCCAATTTCTTCATTTTACTCGGAAACTCCAATTTCTTCAATTTTCTCAGACAATCCGTAACTCTATCTCAATTTATTCATTTGGCTATTCGTTCCCCTCAAATCGAACGAAGCTTCATTGTCGATTGAATGAAAAAGGTTTGTTCTTCTCTTATTCTCTATTTCTTTCAATCTCAGTCTCGATTTCTGTCACGCTCAATCTTGATTTCTCTCACTCACTCTCTTCCTTGACATCTCTAAACCTCTTTCTCGATTTTCTCGATTTCTCCAACAGATGCTGCTTTGGTTTACACAGATGTTGAGTTGTTGTGTATTGATCGATGAGAAAAAGGTTCATTTTTGGATGGTAGAAATGAGGAAATCTGGAGGTTGGAGACCGGAGACTGAATTGGCGGCTAACTGTCGAGATGAGTTACCGGTGAAATTGGAGATCGCAAAGGGTAATTTAGAAGAAGAGCATGGTCCTCTCAACAAATGAGAGAGGGTTTGTTCTTTCTCTTGTTTTAAGCTAGCTGATCTATTTAGTTTCTGCAAGAATTTGATAGCAATTCGTAGTTTCCAAGCTGCTTGACACTCTTTTCATATGGGAATTGCTTTTAGCGATTTTGTGACGATTCTTTATATATGATGATTGCTAGTTTAGCTCGTTATATGATGTTTTTTTTTGCTCTTCTGGTTGTGTGTTTTGGTGATGTATATATTTTTCTTTTAATTCTTGCACTGAATTTTAGTTGTGGAGCTCTGGGACTAGCTCATCGCTAATGGCACCAGCCAAGTATAACCCACTTTATGAGCCGAGTCCTCTTGGATTGAGTCTTAGGAAGAGTCCATCTTTGTTGGAATTGATTCAGATGACACTAACGCAAATTTGGCGCCAGGAAGTATTGAGAAGCTGAAAGCTTCGAACTTTCCTGCTTCGCTTTTGAAAATCGAGCAGTGAGAGGTGAGCCCTGATCAATGTTTCGTTTTGATATATGTTTCATGATGCTTTCAAATTCTGACTCGACATAATTTTTTTTCCTTGTAGTACAAATCGAGGTACGAAGGTGATTTGAGTTCATAGAATGGGTCAATTCTACTACTTACACTGCGAGTAAGATTAGAACTAAATGTTTACACTGTCTATAGATCTTTCTAGACTTTGTTTTGTGTGAACATTGTTTCGAATTGACCATTTTATTAGTTTCATTAGATCTTAATTCAGTCTCTTACCTTGATATGTTTTATTCGGTACTTCTCCAATGAATCACTGAGGGATGATCATTTCAAGACTAAGAAACACAAGAAACGGTAAGCAGATTCTTCATCCCCTTAGTTTCATTCGGATTGGTTACAATGATAGGTTGAAATTTCTGGATTCAGATTGATGTTGCTTGTAGTGTTCAAGCTATTTAGCGTTTCCTATTTCAATACCTTTCATTCGTTAACAGTGTCTTATTAGTTAATGGGCACTACTGAGTACCTGTGACTTGAATATATGTGTGTTTCGTCTGAATTGTATAATATCTAAAATTTTGTTTTCTCTCCATTTGGATTTTGGTAGGTGATTGCAGTGTGAAAATAATGAGTGGACCTACTCGAAACTCACAACATGATGCAGATTTAGCCGGACAATGGCCCTAAGTTGATGGTTGGCTGAGTTTTGCTTATTAGTTAACTGATAATGGAACCCGGATTTTTGTTGTATGATGATCTTTGTAACTTAAAAACTATCAAACCTAAAATTTTTATTGTAGAGCTTTTGGAATTTAAAATTTAAAATTTAAAATGCAAAAATCAAACCTAAATCGGTATGAATAATAACATTAATAACAAAATTCATGTGTATTTTAAAATATTTTATTGCTATTCAACTTCAAAAAAAAACAGAAAATCATTATCAATACCCAACTAAGAAATAAAATTTACAAAATAAAAAGGATAAAACTATATTTTTCTAATTCTATTAACAACATAAATATAATTAATTTATGTGGATTAATAAATATATGATTTAGATTTTAGGGTGTAGAGATTTAAAATGTGTAAGATATTTTAATTTCTTTCAATGAAGAAAAAAATATAACAATTTTTTTTCAAAGATAACAAACTATTGTTTCATATTAAGAATATAAAATAGATTAGAAAAACTATTACAAAATAAAAATAAAGTTGATGAGTCTTTGATTTATAGTATGGACATAGAGTTTGGGATTATGGGTTTGAGGTTTAGGGTATATATCTTTGTTAACAATAGAAATATAATTTTTTGTAAATATTAATGAGTGTTCAAAATAAATTTAGATTTAATCATTTTCTAATTTCTAAACTCTAAATCCCAAATCTAAAAAATAATCACAAACTTTAAACTATGAACTCTAACCCTTAACTTACACCCAAACATAAAAATAAAATAAATAACTATAAACCCAAAATATAACTATTTTCAAATGAAGTTGATTATAAAGGTGATATGTCATAAAAAATTTGTAAATAATTTTAGGATATAGAATTTGTCATCCATTAATTTACTAGATATTGCAAAATTAACTTACTAATAAAAAAATTCAAATAAAGATGATTGGCTTCTCATTGGCTAATCCATTGAGAGAAGGATTAGACTTCTTTTCTTATCCACCGTTGATTATATTAAAATCAATGGACACACACTCTTCCTTGGCTTTTTGTTTTTCCTCGTCTCACGCCTCATGCCTCTTCTCTTCGCTTCTTCGTTTTCTTCCTATGCAGACTCCCACAAACGATTCGTCTTTCCTTAGCTGAGTTTTTGCTTACAGAGAACATAAGAGAGTCCATCAATTTTCTGTGCTTTTCTTTCTCTCCGTTAGATGACTCTTCCAATTCTCATTCTCTTCCTTATCTCACTTGTTGATATGCGTCTCTTCGTTGATACTTCGTGTTATGGTTTTTGAATCTGATCTTTGTTATTAACTTCTCTTTTTGTTTGTGTGTAGCTGACAAGAAGATTAGGATCGGAATCAACGGTGAGTGATTTTCTTATAGGTTTTTGCTAGTTTGCAGTAATTTGGATCTGTGGAATCTGATTTTTGATTGATATGCTAAAGGTTTCGGAAGAATCGGCCGTCTGGTTGCTAGAGTTATCCTTCAGAGGAACGATGTTGAGCTCGTCGCTGTTAACGATCCGTTCATCACCACCGAGTACATGGTTCGTTCTTCTTCAGATTCGATCTGGATTGCTTTACATCGTTTTGATCTGTCATATGAATAAAAGTGCCGCTGTTTAGATGCAATTTGGCCAACACAGGGAGGTAGAAGCCAATTTGTGGTTTGACGAAACTTCGCAGCGTCAGCGGAAGGTCGTAGATAATTCTCCACCTTCACCTGCGCTAGTATACGAAGATTCCGACGACGATGAGGTGGATCCGGTGGCAGAAGAGAAGTATCGTCGACAAGTCATGGAGTCCGGTGTAATTAATTATCCACAACATTGACAAGGTAACGAGCTCTCTCTCTCTCTCTCTCCTTGTGCCCATTTACTGAAAGTTTGCTACTTTTTTTTTCTTTTCTAGGGGACAAACTTACTATTTAAGACTGTAAAGAAGGTCGATGGAGAAATCGGTTCTCTTTTCAATTTCTATATTACGTTGGAGGCTATGGATCCGGTCAACAATTCGCTTGTTACATTTCAGACCTGTGTCACGTATGCTGTGAGTCATAGTGAAGCAAGTTTGAGAATTTTCACCAAGGCTTGCAGAATTAAGCCTCTAGTACCAGGTTTATATATATTAAATTGTTCATTTTGTAACTTGCTTAGCTTGGATTAGTTGTTTCAGTAGGTGGTCTTGGTTTCTCTAATCACTTTGAAATGTTCTTTGGAAACCAAGTTTCCCGATGGGACCCTGATGCTGTAGATGAATACTACAAAGGTGGTTTGCCTAATTGGTTAGAGGATGATGATGCACTTACTGCAGCTGATAAGCTACACTTGTATGAGGTGAGATGTTATATATTTTACTGCTTAGAAGGGTATTACAATAGTTTCGACGGTGATAAATTTACCTATGTAAAGTGCAGGTCAAGGAATGGGAGTTGCTAGACAACAAATGGCTTTATCTATATACTGAATTTGCATTGTTCTCAGTGTGGTCCTCTGACCTGGTGAGGATAAAAAGCATAGAGATGTGAGAATAGGAGACTCATGCACTCTTGTCTTATTAATTAGGTTTTGCTTAATTGTGTGTTTGCAGAGTGATTACTTGCCATTTGAGATGAAGAAAGTTGTGGTGCAAACTAAGGAAGGTGTAGCTTCAAGTGAGAAGCTCAAGGCTAGCAATGCAATCTTCTACATGAGTTTCAAGCCACATGGTGGTCCCGAGTGCAAGCAATGCAATCTTCTACATGAGTTTCAAGCCACATGGTGGTCCCGAGTGCAGAGGCTTTTGATGATGATAGTGTTTATGTTAGGGATGATTGTGAAGGCTTGTTAGCGGTAGATTGATAGGTATGTTTGTGGTTTTTGTAAATAATGAAATTTGAAATGGTTTACTAAACATTTTAATATTTATATATTTTGTATTAATTTTAATGGTTTTTTTTACAAATATTCGAAAATATTATATTTTAATTAAAAAATAATTCGTAATTATTTTTAATAAATAAATTTTGAATAATTTTAAAACAAATTAATAACACGAAACATTTGCTATCTTTGCTATAGATAAAATCAAATTAACGAGTTTTAATAATATATGTATCAAGTTATTATAAACATTAACAATTGCACAGTAAACTACGTTATCATTGTATATTTAACTATAACACAACGGGCGCTGTCAGAGCGGTTTAGGAAACGCTATATATCTAATTCATAGCATTTAACGGCCGCTGTTAATGCCCACATTTCCTGTAGTATACAGGTCTGGAGGCAGCTGGGTGAAGATTAGGGCGTCCTTGGCGAAAAAATAGGAAAGTTGGGATTTTCCCTTATTTGCTCTGTCAGGTCGTGCCTTCGAGAGGGAAATGGATGAATTTTTGACTTTTCTCCAATTTCTGCTAAGTTCCTCCTAGAAGCTCCAATCTTCATCCTTAGCCATCTTTTGACCTGTAATGACTCAAAATAAAACTAAAAGACTCGATAAAGACTTGAAAACAACTGTTAGAATGCGCCAAAAACGCAACACATCAATTCTCAATCAATTCATAAGCACCTTCTTTAGTCTTGGTCATGAAATCACCGTTACTTGCTGCATTCAGCGCGTTTCGATAATCCCAGTCCACACCATCGTAGAAAATTCCCAACAAATTCTCATCAGTGAATCCGTGGTGAGGACATTCCCTACGGTACTCCTTAAATCGCTCCCAAGCCTCCTGAAGGCTCTCCTAATGTTCTTTGAACGATGAGATTTTATTCTTTAGTGCAGCAGTCTTCGTCTTCGTGTAGAAATGATCAAGAAAAGCTGATCTGCACTGATTCCAATTCGTGATAGAGCCCGGCGGTAGGGACTTAAGCCAATGTGATGCTTTGTCCGCAAGTGAAAAAGGGAACAACTTGCACTTCAAAAAATCTGGGCTCACTCCATTAGACCTGGTGGTGGAACAGATTTCTTCGAAGTTCTCGATGTGATACATAGGAATTTCTGCTGGAAGTCCATGGAACAAGTGTTGCTTTACAAGCGAAATCATTTGAGGCTTGATCTCAAAGTCTTACCTCTCAACAGCAGGAGGAACAATGGCAGCTTTGTTCCAGTAGAATGCATGTGGATTATCCATGTCACCAATTGCACGCTGTTGCTCGCGTTGCTGATCTTGCCTTCCTTGCCGCTGTTGCATCTGTGCTATTTGTTGTTGCAGCCTTTGGAGTTCAGCAGCCACATTCTCGTTTCCTTGTTTGTTTCCAGCAGCCAAATTCTCTTCGTCTTGGTTATCCATAATGACGGGATTAAGCCTTTGTTGTCGGTTTGCTCGTTCTAAATCTCGTAGCTCTCTGTTGGTGATGTTGATTAGACGTCCAGATCGTTTACTCCTTGTAACTCTTTCGGTTATACACCTGAAACACACGTAGAAAAAGAAATAAAACAAGTCAGTAATTTAGTCTAGAATTTAATCCGAAAACTATAGGTATCGAGTTGGTCCCCGGCAACGGCGCCAAATTGATATCTGGTTTTTACGTGTAGATAAATAAATAAACACATGTATTATGTAATAATGAAGATTTGATCTAGAGGACCAGCAATACACTCTAATTTTGTGAGACAAAATATTAGCTAAGTGAATCAAAGAGTTCATGGTTTCTTAAACAATAAGCAAAACAAATTAAATCGGTTTAAAAACAGTAAATAAAAGCGCTAGGTCAAGGGTAATTTCGTGGGGATCAAATCATCAAGAACCGAACAATTATTCAGGAATTAATTTAGCACCAATCTAGAACTCGAACATAAAAATAAGACTGACCCACTGTCGTGACGCCAACAACTTTATCTAGCAACCTAGTATCCTTAACTGTCGTTTGAACCTAAAATCGAAGATAAGCATTACGGTCTGGTTAAATATGTTCACGATTTGCCTTAGCATCAACTATCGTTGGCTAAGGACAAATCGCCCACCTATGCCTTTTTTAGCAACCTATAACACTTTTGGTGAATAGATTTAACCTAAAATCAGAGACTAAGTGATCAGATTAGTCTAGGCAGTAAGATCAACTATAGGTGAAGACATCAAATAATAAATCCTATCTATGTTCAGTTCATTGAATCCTTGAATCCCCTTTGAAAAACCCTTAACCTAACTAAAAGACTACTCGGCCATAGCAAGGGAAAACACAGCAGTAAAAGATGAAGAACTCATGAAATAAATCTGTAAAAATAAAGAGTTTAGAATTCTTCTCCAATGGTGTCGAGATCTCTTCTCCAAATCTTACAAAGGAATAAAAATCTCTACGTGATGTTCTTAGCAAAAGCGTTCCTTGAAGAAAATAGAAGAAAAAACGATATATGCAGGTCTGGAGGCAGCTGGGTGAAGATTAGGGCGAAAAATTAGGAAAGTTGGGATTTTCCCTTATTTGCTCTGTCAGATCGTCTGAGCGGGTGCTCAGAGCTGAGCGGGTGCTCAGGGGGTGAATTTTTGACTTTTCTCTAATTTCTGCTAAGTTCCTCCCACAAGCTCCAATCTTTATCCTTAGCCATCTTTTGACCTGTAATGACTCAAAATAAAACTAAAAGACTCGATAAAGACTTGAAAACAACTGTTAGAATGCGCCAAAAACGCAACACATCAATTCCGCCAGACTTAGATCCTTGTTTGTCCTCAAACAAAACTCAGAACTAAACATAAGGGAAAGGTTTGAAAAATACGGAGACTCACCTGTTCTTGAAACACTGCAATGACCCTTTTGAATTAGTACTCGACAAATCACATAGCCAGCTCCAAATCTAACCACCATGTACTTCTCCGTAGACCTTCGCAGCTCACTATACTCTACACATGAATTCACAACTGATGGTTTTTGCCACCGAGTCCCCGGTTCATCCCTAAGGTCCGAGACGCGAGTACTGATGCACTACAAGAAAACACGCTAGAACAGACGGAAAAATCCGTCTGAAATTTAAATTCCGTCGGAAATCCGTCAAAAATTGTAACGGATTTCCGACGGATATCAAATCCGTCGGAAATCGTATGAGGGATTTTCGACAGACACATTCCGACACATTCTTCTTCTTCTTCTTCTTCTTCTTCTTCTTCTAGTGGCTAGAGAGTAGATGTCTAACTACAAACTCATGTATGTATGTTAGGTCGTGGACAAGTTATCATGTATGTAGATATTCTATCAAGTTTGAATGTAACCAAGTACGAGAGATCGTTGATATGTTATAATGTATGTACATTAGATCGTGGAGAAGTTATCATATATGTGGATATTCTAACAAGTTTGAATGTAACCAAGTATTTTTGATAAGTTATCATGTATGTATGTTAGATCGTGGACAAGTTATCATGTATGTGGACATTCTATCAAGTGGAATATAAACCAATTACGATATATCTTTGATAAGTTATCATGTACGTATTTTAAGTCGTGAATACGTTATCATGTATGTGGACATTTTATCAAGTTAGAATGTAACCAAGTACGTTAGATCGTGGACAAATACTTACATTGACCATCTAAACCACTTAAATTTGGAGGAGGGCAGTTTTGGTACTTTATATTTGATATGCCCTAAAAAAGGTATTCACTTAAAGTCCATAAAAAAGGTAGATGTAAGATCTAAGAAAATGCAACGTATATCTAAATAAACAAAAGATATATAATACTTAGATGCATCTTTGCTTAGCTCGTCTGTCTATGATTTTGGATTTAATGGTAGTGATTTACACGCTTCTAGTTTGTTCTTTTCATAAAAATTATTTCCCTCTGGCATTTTCATGGTCTCTGTTTTGGATTTTGTACAAGGAAGATTCATAAAATTTGCAAAATGTCATGGACGCGATTGATTCTGTATTCTTTGATCGCATCTTCGTTTTTCTTTCGCCGTTTTCTTGTCTCAGTTTGACGATTTTCATTTTTTTATCTTTGATTTTCATAGAACTATAGTTTTATTCCATTTTAACGCACAATTGGGTCCAAAGATTTGATACACATCCATGTTTGTTCATAAACTTATCTGTTTATGTTAATCTTCTCTTATTCTCTATTTGGAGAAATACTAAATCTGAAATTTTTTCTTCGATGAGAGCCATGTCTTTTTTCTTGTTGAAAACCTATGTTGCGTTGAAACGGAAACGAGTACACGGAACCGAAACGTATGAAAACATAAAAATGATATGTTCTACTAATTTAGAAAAGGATATATGTTGGAAATGTGAATATATACTGGTATTATGATCCGTCCTACCGACATACAAAGATTTCTTGATATTATTTTAAATATTCTCTATGTTCTTAAAAAATTGATGTTTATGACTTTTTATACAAATTAAGAAACAATGATATTCTAATGAATATGAACCAATACTAATGTTGTAAATGTAATTAGTAATGTTGTAAATGTAATTAGTTTCAATCGTTGTATCTTGAAGTTTATAATTTATCAACAAAAATAAAGAAAAAAGATAGAAATTCAATTTTTGTAGAACAAAATACAAAAGCTAAAACATTATTTTTTTCGGAACAAAAGGAGTAATATTTATGTTTTAGTAAAATTAAAATATTACGGCTTAACCAAAAATCTAAACATTGTTGATTTCTATCATTAAATTATTATATGTTTGAGACAACAACAAATTGGTATTTTAGTAAAAAGAATACAACTATGAGTTTTATAATGAAAAAAATAATACGGAAAGAACAAAAATAAACCGGGATATATCACCAAACAATATATACTGTATATAGTATTCAAAATCGTAAACCCATCTTTAATAGCAATTACAAAACCATGCTATTATCATGCTTTATCAATGACGACTTTTTTTGTAGTGTAAGTGTTCGGCTTGAGTGTGTTCAGGCAGATCGCTTACCAGTAAGGAAAACTCGCTAAGGGTGTGATATGTAGAAGCATATTTATATTCACTTTTGTTATGCTTTACCAATCATGACATGTAGGCTTAGAACTATTTGCTTAGAAATATTAGTTATATACATGTTTTAATGTTTGTTGAGTTGATGTGTGCTATGTATGATTGTGATGTATGATGATGATGTTATGTGATTTATGATGGTATCAAGTATGAATATGTACGTATGTATGAGGAAGAGTCAATTTGATGGGCCAACAGGTTAATATGCCGATCGAGAAATGCTGGCAAGCCCGAAATGGGAGTGACTAAGCCATGAGGGCCAGCCTCCACTCATAAGGTTCTAAAAGCCATCATGAGGATGGTTAAACTTGCCGATGTATGAATGTCTTGTTATGTTATATCTTGTCGAGAAGCCAGGCCAGCGTTTAGGATAGTCAACCAAGGCGGTTTCTTAGGACATCCACTTGCTTAGGGCATCCACACCTTAGATCCATTTGTGAAAATTAATTTTTTTTATATTATGTACTATTTAAATATAATTATTTTTTATATGTTGGAAGTGATATTGGCTTTTATTCGGTGTTTAGTTTTACTTTCAGCTACTTTGACTTTTTGTTTTGTCTTGCATTTGTTTTTAACCGTATCTCTTCTATCACATCTAATTATTTAATTATTTATTTTTGTCTAACATAATCCATTTAAACTGAAAAAAACTAATTATTTTCGTAAGAAAAATCAATTTTGTTTAAGAACTTACATTTTCTTGATATCATGGACACCAATTTCATTGACAAAATTTTAATTATTGGATTTACTTCCTGTTAATTATTTTATGCTTAGAAGGTCTTTTGAAATGAATTTGTTTAAAGATGAATATTTTTCCTATAAGAAAAATATTGTATACAATGGTTATACAAAAATAAAAATTCATATTTGTTTGTAAATTTATATTTTAAACGTTATATATGATTATTAATTTAAAAGTTTTATACTCTATATGAAAATAAATATATTTACAAAATATGAGAATTATTTACATCTATGGGGCATATTTTTAGAATTTGCTTAGGGTTCTAAATAGTGTTGGACCGGCCCTGCCAGAAGCGCATGCTATATGTTTACTAGTGTCAAAGTTTATATGTTATGATGATTGTTGCTTAGGATTATAAATTCATTACTCATCCTTTTTCTTACTTTTTCAGATCAGGTTGAGGATCATGAGTACATGCATAAGTCCGTCTCGCTTTTGGTTATATTTTCAGGGACTTTGGTTATTTTATTTTGTTACTGGATTTATTACAGTTTAAGTTGGATTTTCAGCAAGATTTTCTCGTGAAGCTTTTAAGAAGAAAATTATTTAATTTTACTGGATTTTAATAAAGGAATGTTTTCTCAAAAGTATGTTTGCTAACCAAGTTTTCAAAGAAAATGAACAAAAGAAAAAATATAGTAAAACGAGTAACACACTGTCTCAAAAGGATTAGGAAGACATGAAACACAGAAGACATGAAACACAGAAGCTTCTCAACTCCTAAGGCAATAGCTATAGGCCACAGACCCAACTATTTTGATGATGTAGTAGGGTCCACAAAATCTTGGCCTGAGATTTTTCAACTTCTTTCAGCTATTATCTCCTTGAAATACAAATTCCAACTCCAAGTTTTTCCGAGTAGGTTTTTCACGGCGCCTCTCATAGCATCAAAAATACACGACATCTCCCACGGCATCAAAATTAGTATATGGAATGAAAGTTTTTACAAACAAACACAAATAATATATATATATATATATATATCTCCATGTGAAATCAAAGAATCAGAATCAGAATCAGATTACTAAATCTCTTATACCAAACTTGTTTCTTCATCTGATTCTTGATCTTTTTCTCCTCCCTAGAGTCGTCCACTCTTACAAGTTAACCATATCTTGATCATTGACGATGGATTATTGCTTCTTCTTTTTGTTTCCTTACATTTTGAGCGAAACAAAAACCCTCCTAAAACACATGCTTTTCTCTTTACTCCATCAAAAAATGGAAAGCAAAGAGCGAGAACTTCAACGTCCTCCCAATATATGCCTGCGATTCTATGATTCATTGAAGAAATTAGCTCTTGGCCACCCATTAACATTTGGTATAGTCGAAACAAAGGAGCAAAATTCTGATACTGGCTCTAATATCATATGTAATATTGGAGAAAACATGGAAGAAAATGAAATGTCATCGGTCAAGGGAGAGCAAGTAGAGTTCTATGTACCGAAAGAAAAGGCTCCAAGAAAAATTGTGAGCATAAAGGAAGAAGTTGATGAGATACGAATAAGTTCAAGGAGAGTCAAGAGGAGGACATCAAAAGAAAGTTTTAGTTCCTTCGATGAGCATGAAGTTATGTCTCTGAAACCATTGAAATCGATTCTGAAAAAGGATTCAGGTTTAAGCAAAAATCAATGATCACATGCATATTGGATCTGTAGTAAGAAAATTTATTTCATATGTAGTTTCGTAGAAATAAATATGAGTCTTAACTGATGTGTAACATAAAACTAGATATTATCCCATGCTATGCATGAGATTAAATTTATACTAATAAATATCAAATAATTTAGAAGAGAATATAATTTTATGATTGAAAGTTTCTAATAGTTTCAATCAATATTTTTGTTTGATCTTTTGGTTTTTAGGATTTTTTAGGTATAATATGGATTTTTTTTATTGTTTTGGTTTAATTTTCAAATAAATTGAGATTTTAGCTTGAATTTTCTTCGGCTATGTTTAAATTTAGGTTCGTTTATTTTTGGTTATGAGATTAAATTTATATTAATAAATCTCTTATATTATAAACTTTGGTTATTCTCACAAGAGCTTGACACATGTCAAAATAATAATTAACAAGATCACGACACGTGTCGGTTGATCAATAAGATTCTGACACATGTTATTCTCACAAGAGCTCAACACGTGTCAGATTTATAATTAACAATATCACGACACGTGTCAGCTGATCGATTAGATTCTAATACATGTAAAGACTTTTTGTTATTTTTACCTTCCGTAATCAAAAAGAAAAACTAAAGAAAAAATAATAATAAAATGGATATTTTTTATTTTTTATTTTTCTAATAGATGCTAATATTATCATTTCAATAAATTTTAAACTTTTCTTTTCAAATTAAGAATTTTTTATATCTTTATATTATTTAACCCCAATAAAAAATAAATTTACAGTAAAATGGATACTTTTTATTTTCTAATTTTCTAAAATATGTTAAATCTTATTATTTCAATAAATATAATCTTCACTTTTCAAAATTTAGTTTTTGTATATATGATATTATTTAAGCTCCAATAAAAATTTTCCACACGCTTGTAATAATAAGAACGAAAAAATTGATTGAGTGTAATCGAACCTAATTAATTATTTTAATTAGTTTAGTGTTAAATAAATCTTATAGTAAATTGAATGGATTAACTCAGAAATCTATCAAATTTAATGGATTGAGTTAGAAAATAAATCTATTTAATCTCAGGGATCAAATGGTTAAATAGATCGATCCGTGAACTAATAATGTTTTTGTAATTAACCATCATAAAATAATAATAATAATAATTAATTGCATGAATTCAATAAATTACATAAACAAAATTTACATAAAATTATCGAATTCAATTTTTAGTGAGAAATATTTGTCATGAATGTAAGGAAACCGAACATCAAACAAATTATATATGCTGAAAAAACTCCAAATAAAGAATTGTGTGTAACTGCATAAGTGCTCATAGGAGTGAGTAGCTGGGTCGTTGAAATAATTTTTTGTTTCTGCGGGAGTAGGTCAAGAACACCTTAGAGATTCGAGTTCTAGAACATCATTAATGGGAAACTCCTTTATTTGATTTCCTTGCATAAAATTATCCATGATACTCTGAGGATTCCCTGAAGTCCAACACTTAGTTTATTGATATTTACATTGATTTCACTTTCGTTATTTACTTGCTTTTTCGTTACCATTAAACCAAAAACCCCAAAATATATTTTTGTCCTAGTTCCGTTATATTCATAATAAACTCGTCTTAATAACATCACTCTCTGTGGGATTGATACTTAAGTACTACACACGATTTGGTTGTGTACTTGCAGCTTTTTTGTTGTGTCTACTCTAGGTAAAACCTGACATACATCATTTCAACTGTTCATCATAATCTCATTACATCTTTTCATCACAATGACATCATATCATCACATAGAAAAATATCACATATCATCATAATATCAAACATTCATTAAACAATCATCATGTCAATCAACAAATTATAAACAATAAAACAATCAGATCTAATCCTATACAAGAGAATCTAGATGCATAAAAATAGAAACATGTATCGCGTTTCCGCAGATCACACCCTCACTTTTGCTTTGCATTCTTTTTATGGACTTTCCTTTTTGGTACTTTCCTCTTTAGGTACTTTCCTTTCGGGAAACTTTCCCTTTATTGAAAATTTCTTTACATGGAACCTTCTGTGTCTTGACTTTCCTTTTCTTAATCTTACATGTCAGGATGTTCCTTTTCTAGATCTTCTTACTCTCGGGTTTATGAATTATGGTTTCAGCTTCTAGGGTTTTTGAAATTGGATCACAACAGCCGTCACCTTCAAACCTTATTTCGGTCAAAGTTTACATCGGAATCCTGATCTGTAAGCGACAATAAAAACCTGACATCAAGGGCTTTCTAATGATATGTAGATTGTCTTCTAACTCTCGGAGGTTCACCAAAAAACTGTTCTTGAAATTAGGCGGCGGCAAAATCCGATCTGCAGAAATCTGCTCTGGAAGAATGGCCATAACTTTCCAACTGTAGATCTGATTTCGGATCTGACTGCAGCTGTAGCTAGCTCTTTAAGTCGTTCATCTCTCCAAAATTATGGCTTGAAAAGGAATCTGTTTGATCCTCAATTTTCCTTCTCTACCGAACATGTCAGGTTTGCGGTGGTTAGAGAATCTGGCAGATTGTTATAGGCAAGAAGAAACAACGATATCTTTGATCGTGAAAAAAAAATATTTTTCTGGAAAGTTAAGATTTAATGATTTCCATTGATATTTTTACGTCATCTGATTCTGCACAGTTCGTCGGGAAATTGTCCCACAAGATGACGACACGGATGGTACTGCTTTGAGGAAAATAGCATATGTACATGTATATATATACATGTGCATCACTTAGGTTTGTTTTTCCTTGTATTGGGTTTTACATTGCTTTCCATCCGAGTAAAGAAAACATGGTAGCCAATGCACTAAGTCAAAAATAGGTAGCTTCACATTCCAAGAAGGATATGGAAGGGTTAGTCAATATGGTTGGGACTTTGCGTCTTGCTAGCTGTTTTAACCGAAGAGTTGGAACCGTTGGGTTTAGGTGCAGCAGATCAAGCTTGTTTTTTTGATAAGGGTTCAGTTATCCCAAAAGAAAGATGAGAATCTGATCAAGGTGTCATATAATAATAAGACCGAGTATAGACTTCAAACAATGGAACAATCGTAGTGAATGGGCGGGTGTGCGTTCCTAATGATCAAAAGCTAAGGGAAGTCATTCTTAAGGAAGCACATCAGTCAAGATTATCGATACAGCTGGGCACAACAAAGATGTATGGCGATCTTAAGCAGTATTACCATTGGGAATGTATGAAACGAGATGTGGCTAAGTGGGTATCCAGCTTTCCTACCTATCATTTGGTTAAGGTGGAACATCAGGTTGGATATGGGACATGGTCACGATGGAATTTTTATACGGATTACAATTCATCAAGAAGAAGGATACAATACGGGTGATCTTTGGTAGACTGACCAAGTCCGCACATTTTATTGCGGTTAACCGGCAAGACAAGGCAAATGTACTTGCTCAGATTTACATGAAGGAGATAGTAAGATTACATGGGGTACTGGTGAGTATAGTCTCAGATCTTGATGGCCGGTTTACCTCAACCTTTTGGAAGGCATTTCAGAAGGTGATGAGTGCCAAGGGGCATATGAGTACATCTTATCACCCGAAAACTTATGGGCAGTCCGAACGGACAATCCAAACACTCGAAGACTTGTTACATGCTTGTGTTTGGGATTAGAGTGGTAAGGTGGATATATACTTGCACTTAGCCGAGTTTGCCTTCAATAATAGCTATCAAGCTAGTATCGGTATGTCTCCATATAAAACACTCTATGGGCGACCTTGCCGAACACCCTTTATTGGACCCAAGTGGGGGGGGGGGAGAAGTATCTTTCGGCGAGATTTTGTGCAAGAGACAACGAAAAAGATCCTAGGCTTGAAAATTAAGATGAAATAAGTACAAGATTGGCAAAAGAATTATGCATATAAGCATAGAAGGGAGTTGGAATTCAAAGTGGGTGATCTGGTATACCTTAAGATGGTTATTTACAAGGGTAAGAATCATGGGTTTTAGAATGCAAGTTAAGTCCAAGGTACATGGATTCTTATAGGATTTTTTAAAGAATCGGAGCGGTTGCTTATAAGTTGGAGCGGGAATGGTTATTGGGCATTTTTCCTCGAGAATCTCTATATATTGAGCCTGGGGCCGAATTAAATCCTCTTTATGCATGAGAAAGAACTCAGAGAAATTGGAGAGAGAAAGCACGAGAGAAACTGCCGAACACTGAGAGAAAACTACTGATTCCAGTCTCTGCGCTGGGAGAACATGTCTCTGGGCCGAGAATCATGTGTTTGCGACCAAGTAATTGTTACATACTATCGAGAATCAAGAGTTTCTGCGGCAAGAGGTGTCAAAATCCATTTCACCGAATCCAGAAGGGCTAAGGGGTGAGTGTGCGACCATTGCTTCATATTTCATTTTAATTCTTATCATAAATTTGTCTAGTCTTTGATTGCTTGACAGAAAATTCATTTACACACTCTGCTTTGTTGATTGATCCTTGTTCTCGAGAACTTGGGTAATCAGACTTGATAAGTAACTGTCTTAGCGAGATGACTGATAAATTGACTGTTTGGTTACAGAACTTGATTGTGGCTCGATGAGACGGGATGGCTGCCCTCACTAAGCATTTCATTTTTATGTCCTCTTTGTAAATGCAGGAAGAGAAAGTAACAAGAAAGATAGTCAAAGTGGCTAAATGGAACGCGGGACTAAGCCTGGCTATAAGGGAGGAAGGATGAAGATTTTGGTAGTTTATCTTTTGGTCTAGTATTAAAACGATGTAATAGCTTATTAGCAGACTTAACGTTATACTAGAACCTCGATTTTAATTCAAGTAATATGCTTTTATGCTTATCATGGCTCGTTGAAATGAATTATCACGCTTAAAATTTCTAAGTAAAAAGGGAATAAAAAATCTGACTAAGTGTTGGGCTGGGATGTGTTCTAGCCGAACAGTTACTGGGTAAGAGAAATCGGGTTGGGATATTTCACTTAGGCCTGGGCGTTCGGAGAGCTTTGTTCGGAGTTCCGAGAACCGATCCGAATAAACGCGATCCGAATCCGAACTAGTTTGGAAAATGGGCTTAATCGGTGAAATTTTTTGAGACATTCGAAAATCGGTTTAATCGGATTCGGTAATCGGAATCCGATTAAATCCGATCTCTTTCTTTCCCTTCTTCTTCTTCTACATCTCCTTCTCCCGATCTCCCATCGTTTCTCTACCACCGGCGCGACGAGATCGGTTGTGCAAAACCTTTGCGGCATCTGACGAAAAAGAAAGAACTGAGGAAGAAAGAAGAAGAACTGAAGAAGAAGAGTCAAAGAGAGAGGAAGAGAGAGAAGAAGAAGAATCGGAAGAATCTGACCATATCTAGATCTCTTCTCATCTCCGATCCAGATTTCTTCTCTTCTCTTCTTTTCTCATCTTGGACGTCGATCATGGACGTCGGAGATGACGCCGGAAAATAGCCCAGTTGGCCGATTAACCCGATCTAGAAAATATTCGGACCTGATTCGGAGGATTTTTTTGTTCCGAATAACTCCGAACCGACCCGAAATCCAACCTATAATCCGATCGGTGGATTTTTTTCCCGCCGACTACCAAAAAACCCGACCCGAATAACCCGAGGAACCCGAACGCCCAGGCCTAATTTCACTTCTTACTTCATTGCGTTGTCATCACAAGTTAAGATTAATATAACTACAGCTTTCACAAAGAAATAAATAATAATAATAATAATAATAACAATAATAATAATAATAATAATAATAATAATTATTATTATTATTATTATTATTATAATTATAATAATAATAATAATAATAAGAAAAAAGATAAACACATTTATAATATAGGCACCAATTGTGAGCAAACCCAAGCTGTCATGAAAGATTTTTAGATGCTTTTCGATCGGCCTGCCTGGCTGCCTGGCTTCTCGCAGGAGCTGTGGGAGAGAGTGTTTAGAGAGTTGATTTCAGGTTCGTTCTTTGTCATTCGGTTTGTTTAGAGAGTTGATTGTCAGCTTTCTTTTCTGATAATAGTCTGTTTCTTTAGGGCGTTATATTGGCTTGCTTCCAGCATGTGTTGGCTTCTTCAGCGATGTTATGGCTGGCTTTGATCTAGAGTTTCATCTTTTGTCTCTTGGTGTCTCGTCTAGCTTTGGATCCGGGTTTTGTCCAGATTTTATATTTTTTTTCCTTTTCAATTGATTTCATTTGATGTGGTTTGATTGGTTTTTATTGTGCTTTTCTCCATATATATGATTGCATAATTCTATGATCCTCATTTGTTTGAAGGGCTAGTTTCGTTTTTCAAGCTTATCGTTTTACTATAAAAATGGATTGAAGTTGTGGATAGTAGTCGTTGTCGGTGCCCTTGGTTAGAATTAACAAAATTGAGGCCATTTGGTTTTACATGAACTTTTGAAATCGATTGCTTTTTCTGTTTTTTGTGTTCGGTGAAGTCATGTCGACTTAATCTTCTCTGTCGATATACAAAAGCGTGTTTGGAGCCTTTTGTTCAGAAAATTTCATAATTTGCAGATTGGAAGATGAAGTTTGGTTGAAATTCTATGGAATTGGTTGCAGCTTAAAGAATTAGATTAAGAAGATGGATCATATTGCCAATAGTATTACAAAATATGGAAGATTCCAGTCTTATTTGGGTTTGGGAGGTCCTGCGTGGTTATAATCAATCATTGAAAACGAGAGTCACTTTTAATGCTTGTCTGGTTTGATGTTATTTTGAGTGGTTATGCTTTTTTCTAGATTTTGATACTTTGTTTCATTACTCTTTAATGGAGTTTTATATGAAAGACGAAACAAAAAAAGATAAAGATGAACTTTAATGTGTTTATATGAAATTGTGTTGAATCTTACAAGGATTCAAAAATATAAAATTTCGAATCCGTTAAGAGCAGAATATAATTTTTATGCATTGATTAGATAGGTTAAGGATAAAATGTGTTGATTCTTTTGATCGTACTTCTGGTCTTGGCTGGGTCTTTTAACAAAGAGAATATAAGATAATGGTTGTAGGGGCTTGATATCAACATCAGAGGTGTTGCCTCTTCACTCAAAGATTGAAGCTTTACCATCTTTAATTAAATGATAGATTGTGAGGTTTTTGGCTTTTCATTTATTGTTTTCACATGCATTTTCAATTTTTATTTTTGCCTATGACATGTGTTTTTGAATTTTTATAATTTTTGAAGCTAAAATTTCAAACAAATTTTTTTTTAGTTTGTCATAATTCCATTCTTTTTATATTTAAAATATAATTTAGAGGCATTTCGATAGGTAATAAAACATTGTATTGATGATAAGAATGAGTTTTTTCAGATCACATCAATATCTACCAACAACTTACTTAGGATTTTGCATTTTTGAATAATTATATTGAAAATCCAATACATCGAGTATTAAATATTTTTTATAAGAATCATTTCTTTAAATCTATTGACATCAAAAAGAAAGACAAATATGGCCTAAAGAATCCAATCATACTTAAACTTTGCAGCACCACCATCTTCTGCAAAATAGATCCCATCATCCCTAGCGTCCCAAAGGTATACTCCACGGAATCTTTTAAAAAATTCAGCATATGCTGTAAAATTTCTAGAATATCCAAAATCAACTCCATGTCTTAGTTCGCACTCAGAATGAGTATAACCGATCAATTTACCCCCAACCTTAAAAGAATATAAGTTTGAACGATTCACAAAGTGTACCCCAAGATCATCGTTATCAGATGTACAATGAATTTTGAGAACATCATTGTTGCTGCTAAAAGAGTTTTTGAAACATACTGTGTTTTTATCAAACAATTTTTTAGTGTTGTTCGATCCAACACACAAAATAATAATACTGAAGAAAAGAAAGATATTTTTCATAATTTGGATGGGGATGCTTTTGTTTTTGTATGCTCTTAAAAAAAATATTCACCCACACAGTTTATATATTAGATTTTTGAATTAATGTCCCTTACATAATTAATAGGGTGAATTAGGTATATAACCAAAATGTTGAACTTGATTAAAAATGGATCTTTGACTCTTTTTTTAGGGAACAAACTAAATATTGCCATACAATTTAACTAAAAATGTATCTTTTACTTGTTATTTTTTTTGAGAGCTGACTAAATTTTGCCATACATAGAGAGATAAGTGAATCTTATATTTTAGAGAGAATGCAAGATAAAATGAGAAAAATGGTTCTTCATGAAAGGATTTTGAGCCGACGGAGAAAGAGACCATTTACATGTAAGTCTTTATTTCAACGCCGACTTATGAATTAACTTCAAATCAAAAATTAAAAAGAGATAATTTGCTGATATACCTTTAATTTTGTTAAGAATATGAAAACTACACTACAATTTACAAGCATTTGCAGTATACCTTTTTTTTTTGTCGTCAAACCCCATATATTAAGTTGCCAGTTTAGTGACTCTCCTCTAAGGAAAGTCAGGTTGGAACCGAGTTACTTACATGGAAAAAAACAGAATTCACGTGCTCTTGCACATTTTGCAAGATGATCGACACGAACATTCTCACTACGTGGAATATAACTAACTCTGAAAGATGTAAATAAATCCCTATATTACTAGAAATCATTAACCTCTGAGGCGAATGATGGCCAGTCTTCCGGATCTGCAGTCATAGCGATAAGGTCAGAGCAATCCGTAACAAAGAGAACGTCTGTTAGGGGTATAGCTATCAAACTCTGCATAACCCATACAAGGGCCTTCAGCTCAGTATGAAGACGGGAAAGGCAATGTCGCGGACCTTTAAACCCTACATGTAGAATCTCATCTCAATGGTTACGAGCCATCCTTGTCTGCTCCTCCTATCCGCTTCTCCTATCCATTTCGTGCAACGATCCATCCACATAGCTCCCCTTCATGCTTCCTCTTCATAGATAGCGATATCTAGAGTATCACGAGGGGTCTTGCTGACATTCTCGAATAATTTTTGGATCCTCGCCTTCTAAATGTACCACATAACCCACGGAAAAATCCGTAAAGTCTCTTCATCCGCTCCAAAGTCCTTTCCTAGCCAAAATAATTTGCAATATACCTTTAAAGTTCAAAAAATGATATTTTTGTCCTTAGTTAATAACTTAATATTTTTTAAAATGATGCTAACATTTTAAACCTCAAAAATATTACACTATCACTTTAAACATTCAAATTATTTTTACTAACACTTTAAACTTTGAAACTACCTCCCACATCTCTCCGACGTAAAATTCACTACAAGAAGTTACCCAAAAATTAACAAAATTTCTGACGGGATCTTAAACTATCAGAAATTTCTGATGATAATCCGATAGTAATCCGACAGATTTTTGACAAAATAATTATATCTTAAATCCATTGGAAAATATGTAGATTGATATAACCATTTTATATTTTTTTGAATTTTGAAAATTCTGACATAAAATTTGCTACAGAAAAGTCACCGAACAACTGACAGAATTTTCAATGCGAAATCCGATGGTTTTCGACAAAATAGTTTTGTCGATAATCCGTTGGAAATTTTTCGATGGATTTTCGAGTAACCATTGAAAATATGTACGTTGATATAGCCGTTTGAATTTTAAAAATTCTGGCATAAAATTCACTACAAGAAAGTTACCGAAAAACTAACAGAATTTCCGACGGAATCTCAATATGATGGATTTTCGACAAAATAGTTTTTTCAGAAATCTATCAGAGAATTTCCAACGGAATTTTTAGTAACCATCAGAAATCAGTTGGAAAATATGTATATTGATATAGCCGTTTGAATTTTGAAAAATCCGACAAAACTATTTTGTCAGAAATTTGTCAGATTTTCGTCAAAAAATTTTGCCGGATTACGGTTGGAAATTTTGATAGTTTTTTGGTAACCATTTTTAGTGAATTTATCATGTATAAAATGCGGGAGATAGTTTCAAGGGTTAAAATGTTTGTAAAAATAATACATTCGAAGTTTAAAATGTTAGCATCTGACACTATCAAGGTTAAAAAAATTATTTTCCCCATTATAAATTGAGTCTTATCTCGTACGCTACTAAATGTTGTGTGGATATGTTAAACTTTCAAGACTCAGTGCTTGGCTCTAACAGCTACTAACTTCATTTCTATGTTTGAAATAGATTTAACCAAGATCTTGTCCTCGAATTGACATATAACAGTATCTATCAAAGTTTTACTAAAGTCGTACAGTATATGAATGAGTTATACCTGACGTGAGTCATTTACAGCTTGATATATGAATGTTTTGTAGATTATGAAGACCTTTGATGCAATCAGTAATCCTCTCAATACTACTATTGCTAAGGACTATACTTTTTACACTCGTGGGGAGCTGTGTTAAGAAGGTGTTGAAATTTCCTTTGGTCTAGTTTGGCTTCTGCTTTCGTTTCTGTCGGTGTGGCTTGCCGTCTTGACTACAGTTCAGTTGCCTTTTCAGTCTTATTAGTGCTCTCATAGGTTCTTTGGAAAGTTTAGTGGGAGTTTCTCAACTATTCAGCTTTAGAGCTTGAATTTCATTTTTTCTCATTTAGAATGCTGTTTTCTTTAGATTTTTTTTGTCTCATATTTTGTCTTCAAATCGTTGGTATTGTGTCTCCCTCTCTTCTTAGCTTCTAGAAAAACTTGTCACGCTAGCTCTGTATTTCACTCTTGTATACACTATTTCAATATAATATATTTCAGATGAAAAACAAATGAAAATGAATTGATTTTTGAATAAACTATTCAAAAGCATATCGTCACCACCATGTCCATGGCCAAGGCGATAGTCAGTTTTCGTTATTTGGCTAAAGAATCTAAAGCATAATAGTTTAGAAAATTTTAGTAAACTTTATTAGAAACTAAAACTTTTTTAGAAAAAAATAGAAACATTGAAATAAATTGAAAACCAAGAAAAAGCATACATTCGGACACCAACACTGATCTTGTTATGAAATATCAGCTACAGTTAAAATGAAAAGATGGAATACAAAATATATTAGTGATGTAGATTGAAACTGAAGCAGAGAATCTGAGTCAGCAAATCTTTGATGCATTTGTGTTTTTAATTTGATTTAGTCAAGTCTCTGAATAAGTCTTCCAGCTATTTAGGAAACACATTAGAAGTGGTCTAGCATCTAGGAGTTTGTTATAGCTTTGCTAGTTAAGCTTTTTGCATTGTAACATTTCAATTATCAATTAAAAACTATTCAGTATTTTCTGGCTATGAAGTTATCAAGTGGTATCAGAGCTTGCAATTCAAGGTTCTAAAAGTTTGTGAGAGACACGTGAAAAATGAGTGAAAAAGATGGGCTGTTAAGCATTCCCAAATTCGATGGTGATTATGAGCATTGGGCAATGCTCATGGAGAACTTGTTGAGATCTAAGGAGTGGTGGGATCTCATCAAGACTGGAGTCACACAACCGGAGAGGAATATCGTATTGACGGGACCACAGAGAACATAGCTTGCAGAGACAAAGCTCAAAGACTTGAAGGTAAAAAACTATCTTTTTGCATCGTTAGATAAGACACTCTTGAAAACGATTGCAAAGAAGGAGACTGCGAAAGACTATGAAAACAAAGTTTCAGGGTAACAAGAGGGTTCAAAGTGCTCAATTGCAGAGATCGCGGAGAGACTTTGAGGTGTTAGAGATGAAAGAAGGAGATACAATCACAGAGTATTTCTCAAGAGTAATGGTTGTGGCAAACGACATGAGGAATTTAGGTGAAGATATGCCGGATGCCAAGGTAGTGGAGAAGGTTCTTCGAACTCTGGTGGAGAAATTTACCTATGTGGTGTGTGCTATTGAAGAGTAATGAATCAAGGAGCTATCGGTGGATGAGTTACAAAGCTCGTTGCTGGTGCATGAGCAGAATCTGAAAAAACATTCCAGTGAAGAGCATCTGTTGAAAATGGAAGGTGGAAGAGGACAAGGTAGCTATTTTCATTAGAGGGGTAGAGGAGGATATCGAGGAGGCCAAAGAGGACGAGGCAAAGGCTTCGACAAAAGTAATATAGAGTGCTTCAAGTGTCACAGAATGGGCCATTTCAAGAACGAGTGCCTAACCTGGGAGAAGACAATTAACTATGCAGAGTTAGAGGAAGATGTGTTACTTATGGCGCAAGTAAATCTGACAAAAGCTGAAGATGAGCATGTGTGGTATCTGGATTCTGGTTGCAGCAACCACATGTGCGGCAATAAGGAGTGGTTCATTGAGCTTGATGCCAATTTTCGTCTACACGTCAAACTCAAAGATGATAGGAGAATGTTAGTGGAGGGAATATGCAATCTGCGGTTGGAGATCAATGGTATTACTCAAGTGATCTCTTCAGTCTATTTTGTACCAGGCTTAAAAAATAATATGTTCAGTGTTGGGCAATTGCAACAAAAGGGACTGAAAATCACAATAGAGGATGACGTGTGTGAAGTCTGGCACAAGCAACAAAGGAGATTAATTATGCACTCGAGAATGTCAACAAACATAATGTTTGTCATTCTAGCAAAAGTAAAGGAGCATAGAAGAGAAATGGAAATAAATCAGGTGCAGAATGTGGTGGAAGATACAAAGGAGACATGGCACAAAAGGTTTTGCCATTTGAGTCACAACAGTTTGATGAGCCTAGCTGAGAAGGAGATGGTGACAGGTTTACGAAAGATAAATGGTGATGGAGCAGTCTGTGAAGTCTGTATGAAGGGGAAACAAATTCGATCAAGCATACTGAAGCAGAGTTCGTGGAGAGCAAGTCAAGGGTTAGAACTGGTGCATAGTGATATTTGCGGTCCAATATCACCCACTTCGGAAAGCGGAAAGAGGTACATTATCAATTTTATCGATGACTACAGCCGCAAGTGTTGGACTTATTCTTGACAGAAAAATCCGAGGCGTTTAGAAAACTTAAAGAATTTAAGACAGCTGCAGAAAGAGAACTTGGGGAATTGCTGGTGTGTCTAAGAACTGACAGGGGTGGAGAATTTAATTCCAAAGTATTTGAAGAGTACTGCAGAGCAAACGAAATAAAAAGATAGCTTACGGCCGCATATACGCCACAGCAAAACGGAGTAGCTGAAAGGAAAAACCAGAGTATTATGAACATGATGCGATGCATGCTGTTTGACATGAAAGTACCACTCAGATTCTGGCTTGAAGTGGCTCAGTATGTGGTACACATACTGAACAGAAGTCCTACAGTGGCTTTAGGAGATGTGACACCGACTGAGAAATAGAGCAAGCAAAAACCCTCTGTTGAGCATCTTCGAGTCTTCGGGTGTGTAGCCTTTGCTCTGATTCCTTATGAAAAACGAGTGAAACTAGATGAGAAGAGCATCAAGTGTGTGATGTTTGGGGTTTGCAAGGAATCAAAGGCTTATCGCTTGTATGATCCAATAACAAAGAAGATCGTAATAAGCAAAATGTTAGCTTTGATGAGAAGAAGTCATGGGCGTGGGAAGAAGAGATAGCAGACAATAAGTTCATAGAAGACACATGAGATGAAGAGAATAAAAATCGGAATAATGAAGAAGAAGAAAACTTTAATACCGCAGACAGAGAAGACTCTGCATAAAGAGAAGTTCCTAACGCTCTAGCAGAAGAAGAGATAAGTGGTGAACAAGAAGAAGAAACTACAGAAGCTGTTTCACAGTCGCAAGCAGCAGAGCAGAATGTGATTAAAAGTGGAACATGAAGAATCATACAGAGACCAGTATGGATGAAAGACTATGATTGCAAAAGAATAGGGCTGATCATTGAAGAAGATGGTGAAGAAATGATTGCAATGTTTGTTGCGGAAGAGGATCCTGAAAAAATTTGAAGAAGCAATCAAAGAGGAGAAATGGAGAAAAGCAATGGAAGCAGAGATAAAATCAATAAAGGAGAATAATAGTTGGGAGCTTGTTGAGTTACCAATGGGAGTCAAAGCAATCAGAGTCAAGTGGGTTTTCAAAACAAAGTTCAATGAAAAAGGAGATATCGACAACCTCAAAGCAAGGTTAGCCGCCAAAAGATTTCATCAAACATATGGTGTTGATTTTTATGAAGTCTTTGCACCGGTGGCAAGATGGCATACAATTAGATTGATAATAGCTTTGGCAGCGCAAAAGGGATGGAACATCTTTCAGTTGGATGTAAAGAGTGCCTTCTACATGGAGAACTCAATGAAGAAGTTTATGTGGAGCAGCCCTTAGGTTTTGAATCAAGAGAAAACAGTGAGAAGGTTTACTAACTTAAGAAGGCGATGTATGGTTTAAGGCAAGCTCCGAGGGCTTGGTATAGCAAGATCTACGAGTACTTCCTAAGAGAGGGGTTTGTGAAGTGTTACTGTGAGCATACTCTATTTGTGAAGAAGGAAGGAAGCAACACGTTGATCATAAGCCTCTATGTAGATTATCTGATCTACATGAGTGACTCAGAGGCAATGCTTGAAGGTTTTAAGGAGTCAATGAAAAAGGAGTTTGCAATGACAGAGCTAGGAAGAATGAAATACTTCTGGGGAGTAGAAGTAATTCAATACAAACAAGGGATTTTTATTAATCAACAAAGGAATGCAATGGAAATATAGAAGAAGTTTGGTATGGAGAATTGCAATCCGGTCAGAAATCCCATTGTTCCAGGTTACAAGCTGACAAAAGAAGGAGCTGGTCATGCTGTAGACTCAACCACATTCAAACAACTTATTGGAAGTCTGAGGTACCTAACTGCTACTTGGCCTGATTTAATCTATTCGGTTAATTTGGTAAGTAGATATATGGAGAACCCATATGAACAGCATATGTTGGCTGCAAAGAGGATCTTAAGATATGTGAAAGGTATTGTCGGCTTTGGAGTACAATACAAACGTGGAGGTGGAGAAATTTTGGTGGGGTATGTTGACAATGATTATGCAGGAGATGAAGATGATAGGAGAAGCACATCGGGTTACACATTCATGCTTGGTGATGAAGCTGTGTCATGGTCATCAAAGAAACAACCTATTGTCACATTATCTACGACCGAAGAAGAGTTTGTTTCAGCAGCAAATGGAGAGTATGAGGCAGTGTGGCTGAGGAACAAGCTTGCTAAGATTTGATTTGATCAAGGTAATGGTACAGTTCTCTTCTGTGATAACAGTTCTACGATTAAGTTGTCTAAAAATCCAGTTTTTTATGGGAGGAGCAAACACATTCATGTGAGGTACCATTTCCTACGTGAGCTTGTGAATGATGGAGTGATTGAATTAGAGTATTGTCCAACTCAAAGGCAGCTGTCGGACCTGATGACCAAACTTGTGAAGCTTGAAGTTTTCGAGAGACTCAGAGGGAACATGGGAGCATGTCTGAAGGAAGAGTAAACTGGAAGCAGAGAATTTCCAGTTTAGGGGAGAATTTGTAGCAGAGAAATCGTGTCTGAGTTAGCAAATCTTTTATGCATTTGTGTTTTTAATTTGATTTAGTCAAGTTTCTGAATAAGTCTTCCAGCTATTTAGGAAACACATTAGAAGTGGTCTAAGCACGTTAGAAGTGGTCTAGCATCTAGGAGTTTGTTATTGCTTTGCTATTTAACCTTTATGCATTGTAACGTTTCAATTATCAAACGGCTATATCAACGTACATATCTTCAATGGTTACTCGAAAATCCGTCGAAAAATTTTCAACGGATTACCGACAAAACTATTTTGTCAAAAATCTGTCGGATTTCGCATCGGAAATTTCGTCAGTTTTTCGGTGACTTTTCTGTTGCAAATTTTATGTCAGAATTTTCAAAATTCAAAAAAAATATAAAACAGGTATATCAATCTACATATTTTCAATAGATTTCAGATAGAATTAATTTATCATCGGAAATTTCTGATAGTTTAAGATCCCATCAGAAATTCTGTTAATTTTCGGGTAACTTTGTGTAGTGAATTTTACGTTGGAGAAGCGCGAGAGGTAGTTTCAAAGTTTAAAGTGTTAGTAAAAATAATTTGAAAATTTAAAGTGCTAGTGTAATACTTTTGAGGTTTAAAGTGTTAGTATCATTTAAAAAAAAATTAAATTATTAATTAAAGACAAAAATATCATTTTTTGAACTTTAAAGGTATATTGCAAATTATTTTGGCAAGGGAAGGACTTTGGAGCGGACGAAGAGACTTTACAAATTTTTATGTAGGTTATGTGGTATATTTGGAAGGCGAGGAACTAAAAATGATTTGAGAATGTCAGCAAGAACCCTCGTGATATTATAGATATCTCTATCTTGAAGAGGAAGCATGGAGGGGAGCAAACACGAAGGAAGACTCATATGAAGAGTTACACAGTGATGCAGTGGAGGAGAGTCTCCCCCGAGATACTCCAATTTGCTATGTGGATGGATCATGGCATGAAGCGGATAGGAGGAGCGGACAAGGATGGCTTGTAACCATTGGAGATGAGATTCTGCATGTAGGGTTGAAAGATTCGCGACATTGCCTTTCCTGTCTTCATACTGAGCTGGAGGCCTTTGTCTGGGTTACGCAGAGTTTGATAGCTATACCCCTGACAGACGTCATCTTTGTTACGGATTGCTCAGACCTTATCGCTATGACTGCAAATCCAGAAGGGTGGCTATCATTCGCCTCAGAGCTTAGAGATTTCTCATTATTTAGAGATTTATTTACGTCATTCAGGGTTAGATATATTCCATGTAGTGAGAATGTCCGTGCATATCATCTTGCAAAATGTGAGGAGCATGTGGGTTCTGTTTTTTTCCATGTAAGTAACTCGGTTCCCACCTGTCTTTCCTTAGAGATTAGTCACTAAACCGACAACTTAATATATGGGGCTTGATGACAAAAAAGGTATACTGCAAATGCTTGTAAATTGTAGTGTAGTTTTCAAATTCTTAACAAAATTAAAGGTATACCAGCAAATTATCTCGTTTTTAATTTTTATTTTGAAGTTAATTCATAAGTCCGCGTTGAAATAAAGACTTACATGTAAATGATCTTAAATGGTCTCTTTCTCCGTCGGGCAAAAATCCTTTCATGAAGAACCTTTTTTCTCATTTTATGTTGCATTCTCTCTAAAATAAAAGATTCACTTTTCTCTCTATGTATGGCAAAATTTATTCAGCGCTCAAAAAAATAACAAGTAAAAGATTCATTTTTAATTTAATTGTATGGCAAATTTAGTTTGTTCCCAAAAAAAAAGTCAAAGATCCATATCAAGTTCAACATTTTGGGTATATACCTAATTCATCATATTAATTATGTAAGGGACATTAATTCGAAAATCTAATATATAAACTTCGTGGGTGAATTGTTTTAAGAACATAAAAAAAACAAAAGCATCCGCATCCAAATTATGACAAAATCATTCTTTTCTTCATTGTTATTACTTTGTGTATTGGATCGAACAACACTAAAAAATTGTTTGAGAAAAACACAGTATGTTTCAAAAACTCTTTTAGCAGCAACAATGATGTTCTCAAAACATGGATTGATTCAAGGAAGCCTGCGATTGATTTCTGCAATTGTTATTTGATGTTTCAGTTAATAAGAGACTTGGTCATCCTATTTTTTAGGAACACATATATCTCCATTTCTCAGTTTCCTACATGTTTGGAGTCTTGTGTGACTCTATTGTTTTGCTTCTGTAATCTTCTATTTAATCAAAGAGAAAACTGTTTTAATCTGCCAACAAAATTGTTTGTGTTCTCTTCTTGTTTTCGGTATCAAAGTCTCATCAGAAGATGATCATCGTTTTTTCATATGGTTTTGTTTATGGAACTATAATAGTATATTGTTTCGTGTGTGCTTAGTTGTTGTTAATTTTTTTTGTAAACCACAAAGTATATTCAGTAAAGTTCCTTCTTATCGACCTAACTTGCTTCAATTTGCTATGTGTATTGAGTAGATTAATAGTTTGTTATGGATAATGTATTCGCTGAGATGGGAGTTGAAGTCACTGTGGAGGATTTCGTTCCTTTCATGGGAACATGTAAGGATTTTGTTCATAACAACAACTAAGCACACATGAGTCAATATATTATAGTTCCATAAACAAAACCATATGAAAAAAAAGAGATGATACTTGTACAATTTTGTTGGCAGATTAAAACAGTTTTCTCTTTGATTAAATAGAAGATTACAGAAGCAAAACAACAGAGTCACACACACTCCAAACATGTAGGAAACTGAGAAATGGAGATATATGTGTTCCTAAACAATAGGATGACCAAGTCTCTTATTAACTGAAACATGAAATAACAATTGCAGAAATAAATCGCAGGCTTCCTTGAATCAATCCAAGTACCTCTGGTTTGGTTTTCTGGTGCGATAGGACCTTCGCCGGTTTGCTTCTTCAACCGGCACTCGCCATCATCTTCTTTGTCAGCAAATGGTGCATTACCACTTTATATGTGAATAATCCAAATCCTTAAAATTAACCTTTGAATAATCAACATGTGAATAATCCAACTTCGTAAAATCAACAATTTTTGACGGTTTAACACTCAGCTTATTTGAAACATCTCTTGCAATATTCTTGATCATTTCGGCTTCATTTGTCCTACCAAAAGAAGAAGAAAAAAAAAAGCAATGTTTCCTATCAAAAAGTAATAGAAAGAAAAACCATAAAGATAACATTCCCTTAACGATTTCAATACTCATTCAACAAAAACATTCCCTGAATGATTTCATTTCTTTTTTATAAGGTTTTCAAATTTAAAGAATGGATACAAATTTTGTGAGAAATATTTTTCAATATTCAATTATTTTCATTTCTCCACTCTTTCATCATAAAAGACCATTATTCATCATAAGAAAACTAGTTAAACTATCTTAAACACCATTATTCATTTAAAGAAGATAAACTGTAAGAAGATAAACTAGTTTTGGAAGTGTTCTCCGGCTATATTTCCCACATAGGTCAAGGCTTCTTTCCATTTTCCCTCCTCCTCCTTTGTTTTACTAGCACATGTTTCATTGAAAGCAATACCGAAATCTCCAGCTTGTTTCCGCACATGAGAAGGATCTACTTCATGGAAGACTGGAATCACTCTTTGCTCATTTTTATTGAACTTCAGAATCTCCAGTAGCTCATTAAGACACCACGATAAAGATCTCCGATTCTCCAATTGCTTCTGTGAGAGAAGGGCTGATAATATGGCCCTTGTTGATTTTATTATCACCGAACATCGTAATTCCCTTGTCTTCAAACTTGTTACGTAAATGACTGATAAATTTGTTGCGGACGTCATCTCCACGGAAGCTCGTGAAGACGTTGTATTTTCAGGTGCGAAGCGAAGAAGAAGAAGAAGCCATGAGAGAGGTTTGTGAGTGGTTCTTAATTGTATGATTATAAAAGATGTGTTTGGATATGACTTTCTATGGAGGAGATAATGGCAAACCTTATATAAAGAAGGACCATTGTCTAAAATGGACCATTTCAAAAATTTATTTTCAAAAGACTTTTTCAACTATACGGAGCCCTGTTTAGAAATAAATTTCTGAAAGACTCCATTTTCGGGTATTTTCTCTATAGAAAATGGGGAAGTTTCTTTGCTAAGTAAACGAAATGTAGAAACGAGTTAAATTATTATTACGGACAAAACTGGATAAGAATAAAAGAAAAAGTGAGAGAGTAATGAAAATAGGAAAATTACAATGAAACCCTATTGAAAACTATAATTCATGATCTAACTATTCTAACACATAAACATTATAGAAATGGTTACTTGTTAAATTATATCATTTATGTAGCTGTATTCTTTATTATCATATGTTGGTGCCAATAACGTCCACTTTTTAACGTTCCACAAATTCATATGAAACTTCTATGAAACAAACCAATAAGACCAAGACCTCTGGTTTTTTTTTTCATAATTGGTTGTTCATTAAAATTAAAAGTAACAATTGTACATGGGATGATTTTGGTTTCACGGATACAAAGACCAAGTCCTCTGGTTTCACGAAATTCATATGTATTTTCCCTGCATAATACTTTAAAACTTCTATGAAACAAACCAACAAGACCAAGACCTCTGGTTTCACGGATAATATCGATCCTATTTAAATCCGTTACGTAATCACAAGGACCTTTTATGGAGGAGATAATGGCAAAGCTTAATCAGAGAGATAATGGCAAAGCTTATCTTTGCTAAGTAAACGAAATTTCAAAATGAGTGAAATTATTATTATGGACAAAACATGAACAGAGAATGAAAAAGCTGTAAACATCAACAGACAAGTGGGCTCCGATGTATTAATGAAACGCGTAATAAGAGAAGAAATTTCTAAGAGAATGAATGCTTTCTCTGTTTTCATGTTACATCAAACTAAAAAATATTTATATAACAAACAAAAATAGAAAAGAAAAAATGAAAATTCAGAAAGAAATGTAAATCTGTAAACATTAACAAACAAATATAATGTGGATAAGAAATCATTTTTTCTTGGTAAATTTCAAAGAGATGAAAAGATTTCTTTGTTTTCATGTTCAAGACCTTTTTTGAAGACTTTTGGTCATTGACAGTACAACCATATAATTAGTTATTAACTTCTTAATTAGTTTGAAAAAACTTATTCCAAAGAACATTAAAGATTTAGAACCATATCAGTTTCTTTAATAAAAGACTAATGTTCTCTAAAGACTTAGAACATTATCAACTGAGTCTCATCTCGTACGCTACTACATGTTGTGTGGATATGTTAAACTGCTTTCCAGACTCTGCTCGGCTCTAACAGCTACTAACTTCATTTCTCAGCTTGAAATAGATTTGACAAAGATCTTGTTCTCGAATTGACATATAACAGTATCTATCAAAGTTTTACCAAAGTCGTAAAGTATCTGAATGAGTTTTACCCAGTGTGAGTCTTTTACTGCTTGATAGATGAAGGTTTTGCAGATTATGGATCTTTATTGCTAAGGACTATATTTTTTGTCAAGAAGGTCTTGAGATTTCAATTGCACTTATACTTAAGACGAGAGCAATGCCTAATTGATTCATGGGCTTCTTCTACCGCTGTCTCTGTTACAGAGAGACTAATGATGTTTGTTGTTGGTATGTTTACATGCACACCAATGAATAAGATCAGATCAAATTTAAATAAGTTATAAGCGTTTACATTTACTTTGGCTTTCTGAGTTTGGGTTTATTTGATCAAATCATCCACATAACACAAATACATGTTGATGGATCATATATCATATATAACTGTGGTCTTTATTAGTCATATCATGATCATATGGTTCAGCTACTAGCTTGAAGCTGTAACCCACCGGCATCAGATGCTCTCGGTTTAACAGTAAATGTGATCGCCGGAGAAGCAGATGATTCTGATTCTACCTTGAAAGGTACCTCAAACTGTACGGACTGATACAAGCAAACCTCGTCTTCTTTGCAATAGTACACCTGCAATTACAAGAATATCAACAACTGAAGCTTTAAACAAATTGTTTCAGTTTCATCAAAGCTATTGAAGCAAACCTTGCAACTGATTTTCCCAACATAAGCCGAAGCTGAAGTGAAATGTTTGAAACCACAAACTCACACTTGTTCCAATCCTATAAATATTTCGCCCTCTTGGCTTTCTTCTGCCCCGAAGTACCAATGCAATGCTGAAACTTCTTGAACATATGATTCATTTTTCTCTTCTTTTTTTTGAAACCTGGTCTTTGGATTTCCTTCCTGAGATGTGTAGTAGCACTTGTCATCTTCCTCTTCCTTGATACAGATTGGTACTCATCCTCGTCGGCTATATCCTCAACTTTGTTATTAGAAGTTTCTCCATATTCAGATTTGTATCCCTCTTCATCATCTTCTTTGTCTAACACTTGGCCGGATTCAGATTCAGATTCAGATCTTCCATTGGCAATAGTATCATTGTCATCTTCTTCTTTGTCTGATGCTTCGTCATCAGATTCATGTGCATCCCGGAAGTCACTGCAGTTATCTTCATCGCCAGAATCCCCATTGTTGTTTCTGTTGGTTTCGTCCGTCAAGATCTGGACACCACATTCAATTATTCCGAAATTTGTATCCCCGAGGTCATCTGCCAGTTCGGGAAGCCACATTTCAGTTGGGAAGTATGTGGTCCTGAACTCAAGGACTATCTTTCTCCTCACTTTTGAGGGCCAGGGTTCGATAAATCGCAATACAATGTGAAATATACATAGATGTTCCGTTTGAAATTCATTTATGGAGACCTTCATGCCAGTGGAGATTACTGAGTCGCCGATGACTTTGCAACGACACACTAGGTGTCTCATCATATGATCTCCGGCTTGATGGTCAGGTGAAATCACGACGCAAACCTTAAATCTGTTGAAAGCAGAACAAGGAATTGTTAAGGAATTTCCTCTGGCTCGGAGATTGAATTTTTCAGGTACTATTTTTCCTGGAAAGAGACCCCACCCGCCAACAAAAGATTGTTCAATAATCGCTTGTTGTGCTTGCCGATCCAATTTGAAGCAGTTTCTGAAATCGAGTTCTGTATTTGGTTTGTTGAAAAGTCCACTTACTCTCACTAGTGATTCACAATTTTTTGCATATAGGTATTTGAGCGAACAGGGGAGCTCGGGCAACGACATGAGTCTTTTGCATTCTGATATATCAAGTGTTTGTAGTTTATGAAGACCTTTAATGGAATCTGTAATCCTCTCAATACCACTATTGCTTAGGTCTAGACTTGTTACACTTGTGGGGAGCTCTGTTAAGAAGGCCCTGAGATTTCCATTGCCACGTAGATCAACAATCTCAAGACGAGAGCAATACGTAAGTGATGCAGGCAATTCTTCTACAGCTGTCCCTTTTACTCTGAGATTCCAGGTTTTGGTAGGAAGATCTGGAAAACTACTCAATCGTGAGCATCCCTCTATGCTGATATATGTAGATGCCAAGTTGATGAGCCTCGGAATTACTTCTAGACTTTTGCAGTTCTCCATAACTATTTTATCTAGTTTAATAAGATTCGAGACTGAGGATGGAAGCTCTACCAAAGCAATGCATTCATGCACGTCCAATCTCTCCAGATTTGTTGCATTTGAAAGATTTGGGAGTTCCTTCAAACGAGATGACCAAGAGAGATTCATCTTCTTGAGATTTGGAAGCGGCTGAATGTAAAAATCAGAACATAATGAGAATGTACTTTTTCATATTATTTTATATCAAATATCAGCCATCTCGTTTCATATAACTAACTAACCTGCGTTCCTTCCCATAGCTTCTCGAGCTGGCTATTCCGCATATTGAGTTTGACTAGATTTTCTGGGCAAAATCTAAGAGGAAGACTCTTTCCTGGGTATGCCTCCCAATGTAATAACCTTAGGCTAGGTAGAAACTCCATCTCCTCTGAAATATGCACTTGTCTTTTTCCGTGACCATTGACTACGAGGAAGAAAAGATTGCGCATTTTTTCAAAGGCTCTTGCGCTTATTTTTAATTCCCTGATCTCTGCTACGTCAAATGATATACCTACAATTGATCCATTACCCTAACAAAAATATTTCAAAGCACAACTTGTTAGTAGGCAGATGATCTGCTTAAACAACAGTGAATAAACCCCTCAAATAGAAAGCTTACTTTTGCATTTTCTAGAACATCACAAATCTCTTGGGCATCTACTAGAATCTGGCGTTTCCAAGGCTCTTGTTTGGAAATGGCTTGTCTAGCCATTACTTGTAGCAAATGGTGCATTACCACTTCATTATTTTCATAGTGTATGAGACATCTATTGGCTAGGTTTTTTAACCCAAGTCTAACATCCAAGTTAGTTTTTGCTAGCATGAATGTCACACTATCAACATGTTTATAATTGAAGAAGATTGCAATGAAGAGAAACAGAGACTGGTCGTCCACATGCAAATTCTTATATCCCACTTTCAATACACTCTCAATTCTTCCATCAAGACACTTTTTTAACCTTGGTAGTGCAGCTATCCAGTCATTTTTGCTCTGTCTCCATAGCGACGACCCCAAAACATTCAGACCCAATGGAAGATTACCACAAATCCTTACAACTTTATCCGCAAGTTCCACAAACTCAACAGGTGGAGAGGTTTGTCTAAAAGCAGATAGACAAAAAATCTTTAGAGTTTTGCCTTCAGATGGAAAACCCACATGGTATACATCATCGATACCATGTTGCTGCAAAACCTCTTTGTTTTCAGTGGTCACTATGACCCTACTTCCATGACCAAACCACATGACATTAGCCAAAACCCCTAGTTGTTCCAGATGCTCCACATCATCAAGAATGATAAGAACCTTCTTGTCTTGTAGCCTTTGTTTCACCACACCTAAATGATCTACCTTCATACCATCCTGGTTCAATATTTTTGAAAGAAGCTGCTCATGTAACCGCAACTTCGAACCATACTTAACAAGATTGATTTCCCTAAGGTCGTCCACAAAACAAGTAAGTTGAAACCTATTAGAGAGTCGGCTACGCAAAGCTCTGGCAATGGTACTCTTACCAATGCCTGCAGGGCCAGAAATTCCAACAATCTTAACTCCATCATTATCTAAATCAAGCAAAGACTCCATTTTCATCAAATGAGCTTCAAGTCCCACCATGCCATCAAAGTCTCTTGACGGAGTAACATTAAGCTTATCTGAAACATCTCTTGCAATCTTCTCAATCATTTCGGCTTCATTCTTGCTACAAAAGAAAAAAAAAAGATGGAAAAACCAGATTTTTGATAGAGCAATGAGATTATTTCAAGTAAATTATATTTCATTGTAATTCCTCCTCTCATTTATCATGAAACACCATAAAATGATTTCAATTACAGCATAATCTATTTCATTGTAATTCCTCCTCATATTCATCATAAGACACCATATTCTTAATAAGAAGATAAACTGTAATCAATTAAAACACAAACCAGTTTTTGAAGTCCTCTCCGGCTATTTCTGCCACATAGGTCAACGCTTTGCTCCATTTGCTCTTCTCCTCCTCTGTTCTATGAGCACATGTTTCATTGAAAGCAATCCCAAAATCTCCAGCTTGCTTCCCCACATCAGAAGGATTTACTCCGTGGAAGACTGTCATCACTCTTTGCCCATTTTTATCGCAGTTCAGAATCTCCAGTAGCTCATCAAGACACCACCTCGATGACGCATACTTCTTCGAGAGCACTACGATGAAGATCCTCGATTCTCTAATAGCTTTTTTGAGAGCAGAGCCGATAATATGGCTTCTCTCGATCCCAGTATCATCAAACATCGTAATTCCATTATAACTAAACTGTTTGCGTAAATGACTGACAAATGTTTTACGGACGTCTGGTCCATGGAAGCTCGTGAAGACGTTGTATTTCCAGGTGAGAGGCAAAGAAGAAGAAGAAGAAGCCATGAAAGAGGATAGTAAGTTTGTTCAAAATCACAGATTCATAGAGATTTGTTTGGAAATTGGGGGAAAAATTGGCAAACTTTGTTAACTTTCACTGTTAACTTTGTTGACTATCGTTTGGTGAACAGTGAACTGAGAAAAATATCTTCGATACCATAAAACGACAAAGCACTATTATTATAATATAGAGACTCTGGCTCCTTAAGAGTCTTTCATCACCATAATCTTTTTGTTCTTTATTTATTTATTCTCATCATTATTTTTTCTCTCTGAGTTTGAGTTTGTTTGATCAGTCCTCCACATAACACAAATATATGTTGATGGATCATATAATATATGTGGTCTCTAATAATATCATGATCATGTGGTTCAGCGAGTAGCTTGAAGCTGTAACCCACTGGCATCAGATGCTCTCGGTTTAACGGTAAATGTGATCACCGGAGAAGCAGATGCCTGATTCCACCTTGAAAGGTACCTCAAACTGGACTGGTACAAGCAAACCTCGTCTTCTTTGCAATAATACACCTTCAGTTACATGATATCAACAGTTACTGAAGCTTTAAACAACTAGTTTCAGTTTCATCAAAGATATTGAAGCAACCCTTGCAACTGATTTTCCCAACAGAAGCTGAAGTTGAAGATTGTTTAAAATGAATCATCGTTGAACCTTCAGGGCCGAGATTTCCTTCAGTTGGATCGACCGCTACTGTGTTTTCAGGCTCCACATCAACCACATACTTACTCCGAGCTTCCTGCGCACAACGAGCAATATGTATTATAATGATAAAGATCGAGAGAGAGAGAGACACAAAAGAGGAAGGGGAAAAAAGAGAGAGTACTAGTACATATGATAGTTTAGAGTTAAGATCTTGTAACAGTTGAGAATTTTTCTATTGTTTTATTTGTAACAGAGTTGTTCAAAACTATGTTTACGGTAATCTGCGAGATCCATCCAATAGAGGAAATCTCTCTCACATTGGTTAATGGTTATATAAATCATGAACGTTCTTTGGTTTGTATTCATCTTGACAGTTGTTTTTTTGGACTTGCTAGATATATTGACCATCCTTTGCGCAAAAATATGCAAAGCAATAAAACAAGAAAAACAGAGCACCACAAAAGTCAAAACACTTTCTGTTCAGCTTTAAACCAAAAGCAAACAAAAAATCAGTGTAAAAGAATACGTTCAATGTCTACAAAAGAAGAAAGTTTTGCAGGGAATGTCTGTAAAATTACATACTGGTAGAATCTGAGCAACCAGTGAAAATGTTACTGATTGAAATGTATCCAATATCGTCTCCATTCTACGAATTTGTCTAGCTTGATTTATTTAAAGCATTTTGAACTCCATAGATGAGATATTTTATTCATACATAGGATAAAGCAATATGAATAAAGCAAAGGGATGGATTTAAATTCTCAAAGGCCTCCTCAGCTGAAACAATAACATAGAACATGATATTTAACATCACTGACATTTATTTAGATAGGGAACCTAAATGCGTAGAAACATCTCGAAGAAATATTAAAAGATATTATATAACAAAATATCAGTGTTTTGAGACCCGGACCAGCCCGGCCGGTCGGACCGGTTGACCCGGGACCCGGATGCTTTTCCGGTTCGGGTTTCATGCTAAAAATCGGTAATTTAAAAACCAAAAAAGCTCAGAAAACCCGCTATTAACCTGCCATCTAGCCGGTTCGACCGGACTACCAGATTACGGGTCAAGAATTGTTTTTAAAAAAAAAAATTTACGATTTTAGAACACTTTAGATACAAATAAAAAATTCAATTTTGAGAATAAAATAATGTCTTACAGTTATTTTTATATTTTTTTTAATATTTTAAAACGCGGACTTACGACTACCTTTAATATTTTTTCTGACTCAAATACAACAAACTAATTATTTTCATTAATAATTGATTATATTATATTATAAATAAGTTATTTTCATGTCGTAATGTTTTATTAGTTTATTTTTATTGATAAATTTTTATTATATATATATATATTTATCAACCCGCGGTTGACCCGGTAACCCGGTGACCTGAAAGGTTGTCCGGTTCAGTATCCGGGTTGGGTATAAAAAACTTGCAAAATACTATAAAGAGTAGCCAAATAATCTTTTAAGCCTCTCCACATACACCACTATATACCAGAAATCAGGATGTTACATCAATATTACCAAAGAACTATATACAAAGCTTTTGTCTATAATCTGTTTTCTGAGTTGCCGGATCAGTACTGTAGATGAAAGGGTAATAATATCTCCGAGCAGTCCTTTTGACATAAGAGCTTTTTAGTACATTACACCTCATGATTACAACAAATGGAAAGTGAGAGTGAAATATAAATTGATGTTCCATTGAATAGCTTGATCCTCATGTCAGTGGAATTTACAAAGTTGTGGATGACTAAGCAATGACACAATAGTTCTGTAAACCTAAGTTTTACATTGATGGTTAGGTGAAATCACGATCAGTCAGGTTTGAATGAAAGGGTTTTTAGTCTTACATTGTCAAAGCCAAATCAGCAGCAATCAGGTTTGCAACAACTTTGATATGATGCAACAGCAAAAAAAAAGCCATTATGAATAAAAAAAAAAGACTAAAGCACAGATATAAGGGTTTAAATTTGTGCCTGATACGGTGATACCAGTATACCACACTACAATAGGCAAATAATATATATACAACAAAGAAACGTCTTTGAAACATAATTAGGAAATGAAATTACGCTAAGTCACCACAACGAAGCCTGAGTTTCAGTCACATCCTCTTTGACGGAAACAACATCTCCAAAGAACTTTGCTTCACCAATAAAATAAGCATGAAATCTATCAGCTCATATCACAGGTGCTCATTAAAGTAAAATCATAAATTATGAAAATCTTATTCCACATCAGAAAGCATTCCAAAATTCAGTAGGCAAATAATGTAATACAAATAGGAAAGTTCTATGAATGTATACCAAAAATAAAATGAAAATTGTTATAACTAAAACTCCATTCTTAAATGATTAAAGCTCAAAGTGAACAATATATATATATCAATGAGCAAAAGTTTCCCATGTTAGATTCTTCCCAAAAGATAAGAGATGGAAACATACTTGGGGAAAACTATAACTCATTCATTATATTGAAATGAACTAAGCACACATTGTCATAAACTCACAATATTCTAAAGCGGGACCATATACTGTCGTTTCATAAACATAACCATATGAAAAAAAAAAAATTATTAGAAAAGATAAAAATTTATATGATTCAAACTTGTTTTCCTCAAAAGCGTGGTTTTTTGGAGTCCCACTTCAGACCTGTGATCGTAATCCTCTTCCTTGATACGGATTTGTAGTCACCGTCCTCGGCAATATCCTCATCTTTGTCTTTCGACGCTTCTCCAGATTCGTCTGTCTCGTCCGTTAAGATCTGGATACCACATTTAATAATGTCCAAATCTTGGTTGCTGATGAATTGGAACACTATCTTTCTGCTCACTTCAGAGGGGTCGATAAATGGCAAGCTTGACTGAAATATCATTAGATGTTCCGATTGTAAACGTTTAGCGGCCATGATAAATGGTAAGGAGATGCGTAGGAAATGAACCATTAGTTCTGGCTCTATAAATTCATTGTGGTCATTGTCGTCTTCTTGATCTGTAGCTTCATCAAGGTCATTGTCGTCATCTTGACCTGTAGCTTCATCAAGGTCATTGTCGTCATCTTGACCTGCAGCTTCATCAAGGTCATTGTCGTCATCTTGACATGTAGCTTCGTCGAGTTTACGTCAAATCACAACGCAAACCTTAAATCTGATGAAAGTGGAATGAGGAATAGTCAAAACATTTCCTCTGGCTCGGTGATCGAACTCTGCAGGTAGTTCTCTTCCTGGTAAGACAGTTAACCCATTAACAAACGATCATCGAATAATCGCTTGTCGTGCTTGTCGATCCAATTTGAAGCAGTTGGTGAAAAAGAGAACTGCATGTGGAGTGTTTAAAGGGCCCCTTCTCTCTCTAGTGATTCACAATCATCTGCCTGTAGATGTTTGAGCGAACCAGGGAGCTCAGGCAATGAGGCAAGTCTTTTGCAATCTGATATATGCAAAGATTTGTAGATCATGAAGATCTTTGATGCAATCTGTAACCCTCTCAATACCACTATATATTGCATAGACATAGAAATTTTACACTCGTGGGGAGATCTGTTAAGAAGGTCTTGAGATTTCTACTGGCACTTATATCAATAGACTCAAGATGAGAGCAATGCCTAAGTGATGCAGGCACTTCTTCTATCAATGTACCTGCTACATTGATTCTCATGACGTTGGTAGGAATATCTAGAAAACTTGTCAACCGTGAGCATTCAATCATGGCGATCAATCTAAGAGATGCCAAGTTGATGAGAGTTGGAATGACTTCTATACTTTTGCACCAATGCATCCTTATCTCATATAGTTTATGAAGATTTGAAATTGAGGGTGGAAGCTCTACCAAAGCAGCGCCGAAAATTCTCAAGACTTGAAACAAAAAACTCACACTTCTTCCAATCCTATTAATGGTCCGCCCTCTTGGCTCTCTTCTGCCCCAAAGTACCAATGCGATGCCGAAACTTCTTAACCATATGATTAATTTTTCTCTTCTTCTTTTTGAAACCTGGTCTTTGGATTTCCTTCTTGTGATCCGTAGTAGCACTTGTCATCGTCCTCTTCCTTGATAAAGATTGGTACTCATCCTCCTCGTCGGCTATATCCTCAACTTTGTTATTAGAAGCTTCTCCATATTCAGATTTGTATTCCTCTTCATCATCTTCTTTGTCTGAGACTTGGCCGGATTCAGATTCAGATTCAGATCTTCCATTAGCAATAGTTGCATCCCGGAAGTCACTGCAGTTATCTTCATCGCCAGATTCCCCTTTGTTGTTTCTGTTGGTTCCGTCCGTCAAGATCTGGACACCACATTCAATAATTGCATCCTGGAAGTCACTGCAGTTATCTTCATCGCCAGATTCCCCATTGTTGTTTATGTTGGTTTTGTCCGTCAAGTTCTGGACACCACATTCAATAATTTCGAACTTTGAGTCATCTACCAGTTTCTCAATAGTCAAGAGTTTGGTGCTGAATTCGAGGAATATCATTCTCCTCACTTCAGAGGGCATGGGTTGGATAAATGAGGAATCAATGTGAAATATACATAGATGTTCCGTTTGCAGTCCGTCTATGGCAAACTTCGTGTAAATGGACTTTACTGAGTTGCCGATGACTATGCAATGACACAATAGGAACCTCATCCTACAATCTTTTGCTTGATGGTGAGATGAAATCACGACGCAGATCTTAAATCTGTTGAAAGTAGGAATTGTTAAGGAATTTCCTCTGGCTCGGTGATTGAACTTTGCAGGTACTTTTCTCTCTGGAAAGAGACCCCCCCACCCACGAACAAAAGATTGTTGAATAATCGCTTGTCGTGCTTTTTGATCCAATTTGAAGCAGTTTCTGAAATCGAGTTCTGTATTTGGTGTGTTGAAAGGTCCACTTACTCTCTCTAGTGATTCACAGTTTTTCGCATGTAGGTATTTGAGCGAACAGGGGAGCTCTGGCAATGACACGAGTCTTTTGCATTCTGATATATCAAGCGTTTCTAGATTATGAAGACCTTTGATGCTATCTGTGATGCTCTCAATACCACTTCTGCTTAGGTCTAGCCTTATTATACTCGTGGGGAGATCTGTTAAGAAGGCCTTGAGATTTCCATTTCCACTTAGATTAACACTGTCAAGACGAGTGCAATACGTAAGTGATGCAGGCAATTCTTCTACAGCTGTCCTTATTACACGGAGCATGCTGATTTTGGTAGGAAGATCTGGAAAACTTCTCAATCGTGAGCATCCCTCCATGTTGATATATGTAGATGCCAAGTTTATGAGCCTTGGAATTACTTCTAGACTTTCACAGTTCTCCATAACTATTTTATCTAGTTTAATAAGATTCGAGATTGAGGACGGAAGCTCTACCAAAGCAATGCATTCATACACGTTCAAACTCTCCAGATTTGTAGCATTTGAAAGATCTGGAAGTTCTTTCAAACGAGATGAACAAGATAGATTGATCTTTTTGAGATTTGGAAGCAGCTGAATGTAAATATCAGAACATAATGAGAATATACTTTTTCATCTTATTTTATATATTTTCTACGTGAATATCAAATATAACTAACTAACCTGAGTTCCTTCCCATAGCTTCTCGAGCTGGCTATACGGCATCTTGAGTTTGACGAGATTTTCTGGGCAAAATCTAAGAGGAAGACTCTTTTTCGGGTATGCATCCCAATGTAATAACCTTAGGCGACTTGGAAACTCAATATCCTCTGGAATATGCAATTGTATTTGCTGGCCATGCCTCTCATTATATACTTTTAGGAAGAAAAGATTATACATTCTTTCAAAAGCCCTTGCATTTATCTTTAATTTGTTGCTCTCTGCTACGTCGAATGATACACCTATAACTGATCCATTATCCTAAAAAAATTTCAAAAGTAAAACTTGTTAGTGGCCAGAGATGATCACGTTAAACAATAGCGAATAAACATAATAATGCAAAACCTCTCAAATAGAAAACTTACTTCTGCATTTTCCAGAACATAAAAAATCTGCCGGGCATCTACAAGAATATGGCATTTCCAAGGCTTTTGTTTGGAAATGACTTTTCTAGCCATTACTTGTAGCAAATGGTGCATGACCACTTTACTATTTTCATAGTGTATGAGACACCTATTGGCTAGTTTTTTTAACCCAAGTCTAATATCCAAGTTAGTTTTTGCCAGCATGGATGTCACATAATCAACATGTTTATAATTGAAGAAGACTGCAATGAAGAGAAATAGAGATCGGTCGTTCTCATGCAAATTCTCATAGCCCACTTTCAATACACTCTCAATTCTTCCATCAAGAGAGTTTTTTAACCTTGGTAGTTCATCTATCCAATCAGCCCGGCTCTTTCCCAGCAACGACGACCCCAAAATATGCAGACCCAATGGAAGATTACCACAAATCCTTACAACTTTATCCGCAAGGTCCACAAACTCAACAGGTGGATAGGTTTGTTTAAAAGCAGGTAGACAAAAGATCTCTAGAGCTTCGCCTTCAGATGGAAACCCCACATGGTATATATCATCGATACCATGTTGCTGCAAAACCTCTTTGTTTTCAGTGGTCACTATGACCCTACTTCCATGACCAAACCACATGACATTAGCCAAAACTCCTAGTTGTTCTAGATGCTCCACATCATCAAGAATGATAAGAACCTTCTTGTCGTGTAGCCTTTGTTTCATCACATCTAAATTATCTACCTTCATACCATCCTGGTTCAAAATCTTTGAAAGAAGCTGCTCTTGTAACCGCAACCTCGAACCATACTTAACAAGATTGCTTTCCCTAAGGTTTTCCATAAAACAACTATGAGTAAATCTATTGGAGAGTTGATTATGTAAAGCTCTGGCAATGGTACTCTTACCAATGCCTGCAGGACCTGAGATTCCAACAATCTTAACTCCATCATTATCTAAATCAAGCAAAGACTCCACTTTTCTCATATGAGCTTCAAGTCCCACCATGCCTTCAAAATCTCTTGACGGAGTAACATTTAGTTTATCTGAAACATCTCTTGCAATTTTCTCGATCATTTCTGCTTCAGCTTTCCTACAAAAGAGAAAGAAAAAAATACAAAAGTTTCCCATCAAGTCGTCATTCAACCAGAAATTATAATAATCATTCAACAAAAACATTCCCTTGATGATTTCAATTCATTTTGATAACGGATTTCAAATAAATTTAAAGAATGGATAGTCTTTGTGAGAATAATCATGAAACACCAGATTTTGAACCTCATCAAAATCAAGCTTTGAGAGTAGTTGGAAAACCCAGATTTTGATAGAGCAATGAGATTATTTCTATTCCACACTATTTCCTTCATCATGAAAACATCATAATGTGATTTCAATTCTAATCTATTCACTGTAATTCATCCCCTCATTCATCATAAAACACAACTATTTGTGTCATAAAACAAAATTATTCATCATAAAACACAATTATTCGCCATAAGAAGATAAACTGTCATTAATTAAGGGAAACACAAACCATTTTTTGAAGTGTTCTCCGGCTATGTCGCCCACATAGGTCAACGCTTGGCTCCATATTTTCCTCTCCTCCTCTGTTTTACGAGCACAAGTTTCATCAAAAGCTATCCCAAAACCTCCGGTTTGGTTCCGCACATGAGAAGGATTTACTCCATGGAAGACTGTCATCACTCTTTGCCCATTTTCATTGCACTTCAGAATCTCCAGTAGCTCATCAAGACACCAGCTCGATGACGCATAGTTCTTCGAGAGCACTACGATGAAGATCCTTGATTCTCTAATAGCTTGTGTGAGAGCAGGGCCAATAATATGGCTTCTCTCGATTCTATTATCATCAAACATCGTAATTCCATTGTATGTAAACTGTTTGCGTAAATGACTGAGAAATGTTTGACGGACGTCTGGTCCATGGAAACTCGTGAAGATGTTGTATTTCCAGGTGCGAGGCAAAGAAGAAGAAGAAGCCATGAGAGATGGTGAGTGATTCAAAATCGTTAGATTCAGAGAGATATGTTTGGATAAGCCTTTTGTGAAGGAGATAATGGCTCTTTCTTTGCTCTTTAGAGAGAAGAGAAAGAGAAATGGGAAGTTTCTTTGCTCTTTCTTTCCAAAGTAAACAAAATTTCAAATGGTAAACAAAAAACAAAAAATTCTAATGGAAAATATTATTACGAACAAACTTAGAGAAATTGAAAGCTGTAAACATGAAGACAGGAGTGGGCTCCTCCGTTGTATTAATGCAAACGCGTAATGAGAGAAGAAAAGTTTTATTCTTTTCGCTATTTCGAACTTGGAAGAGTATGAATGGGTTTTAAAGACTTTTTGGCATTTACAACTACCATATCTACTTTAGTTAGTTTGCAAAACGATATTCCAAAGTTTGGAAATGATTTTTTTTTTCCCGAAAGTTTTCATGCCAAACAAAGTCTTATCTCTCCTATGTGCAATGTAAAATAAATTCAAATAAATTCATAAGTTTTAATAGGGAAATTTGGAAAAAGGAGCTTTAAAACATATTTTGTCTATCTATACCTTTTTTTTTTGTTTTGATGGTGATCTAATGTCTTTGAAATGTGAAATTCCAATTTAACCTTAAATTCAAAAAAATTCTAATAAAATAAAAAAAATCCAAATCCTCTAAATCATAGAGTCTTTACCCTAAAGAAAATCTGTATATTTTACATTTTGTATTGAATCAGATATTAAAAAGGGGAAATTTGGATATAAAGGAGGTTTAAAACTTTTTTTTGTCTATCTACACCTTTTTCTTGTTTTTTTTATGGTGATCTAATGTTTTCGAAATATGAAATTCCAATTTAACCTCTAAAAGTCCAAAACAATTGTACAAAATTAGAAAAAAACAAATACTCTTGTTGATGTAGAGTCTTTAATTTAATTATATTGATTTTAATTGTATTGATTTTAATTATATATTTATTAAATTAAGAACAAAAAAAACTCTAATTCCCTACCTTCCTTTTGAGTCAACTTCTCAAAACCCCACTTCTCCACATGTGTAATCTCTTATATCCCTCACTAATCTTAAAACCCACATCAACTTTAATGAAACATGTGATGACGAAAATATCCTCTCAATTATATGCAATGTTCATTTTTAAGAAATGAAAAAAATAAACAAAAAAAAAATGAAAAAAAGAACAAAACGAAAAAACGATAAAATCGAAGGTCTGCATCTCCGGCGCTCCTCCGACGATGACCTCGAGCTCTCTCCGGCGCCGTCAAGCTCAGTGGTGTAGCTCTGCATCGCCGTGAAGGTCTGCATCTTCTTCCTTGAGCTTCAACATCAATGTTTTTTGTGGTTTTAGATTTGCAAATTGAGGATTTGATTTTATGCACATTGGGTGTTTTACCATGATTTTGGAGTCGATTAGGACTTTAAATTGGTAACAAATGGATTTCAGTGGTTGAATCGTAGTGTATTGTAGATTTGAACCTGAAACAATCCAATTTGAGTTCTTGCGATAGGAGACCCTGGGTAAAACTAGTATAACTAAATGTAGTATAACTAGTATTATTGATTGAGTTTTTTGTATTGTTTTCGCAGGATACAATGAGCAATAACTTCAGCATACATTTTAAATGCCAAGGTCGCATGTATAGTTTAATGTTGAAGACATCAGTGGATGAGATAACTTTGTCGAAGATAAAAGCTAGGATATACAAGAAGTTTGTGTTAGATGAAAGTAAGGTTAAATTGCAATTGAGTTACTATCCACTGCTGGTGGGATGTGAGGAACAATTTACTATTTGTGATGATGAGGATGTGCGTGTTTATCTAACGTCCATAGATAAAGAGAACCGTAGGTGTATTTTGTTTGTTGAGGTCATCACTATATCGGAACTGCCCGAGCAACTGTCGAGAGCCGGCAAAAGTTCTTTTGGTAAGAACTATGACAAGTTGCATTCAAATGATTGTGAAATCGGAGGTAATGCCATTACAATGTATGTAGAAAAAGAACAAGCAAAACAACAAGATGAGGCGATAGTGGATGATGATGATAATACTAAAGATGATGAAACTGTATCACGTGTTGAAGGTGTGGATGACGGTATGGATAGATGGGATAAGGGTGATGATATCTTGAGCTTCCACCTTTTGTAGAAAGTAGTAAGTTTATAGAGGCATGGGAAGACGGTTTGGGTGTGAGTTTACTTCAAGAATTTCCAAATAGGAAAGCACTGCAAAATGTGGTGGATAAAGCCTCATTTGTTAACAGTTTTCTTTTGTTATTAAAAGGTATGAACCGGGATGTTTAGTGCTAAAATGTAGTAAAGAAAGCTGTACATAGTGTTTACGAGCTACGAGGATTAAACATACATATATTTTCTCTATTAGAACGTACAACAAAATGCACACATGCTCTTGGACTAGTCAGAGTGAGAACAACATGAAGAGGCATGGCACACCAGAATTAATTGCAGCTATTTTGCAAGAGGATTATCCATGACGTTTGAAAACTCCAACTCCTCAAGATATCGTGGATCTTTTGAAGACAAAATTAGGTGTGACTATATCATACTCCACAGCTTTGAGAGGGAAAAATCTAGCTGTTAGTGATTTGTATGGTACCTCGGAAGAAAGCTACAAGATGTTGTATTGCTATTTGCACATGTTAGAGAAGCGCAATGATGGTACAGTTACACGTGTGAAATTGGATGAGAAGGAAAACGTCAAGTACCTATTCATAGCTTTGGTAGCTAGCATTGAAGGGTTTCGAGTTATGAGGAAAGTAATAATTGTGGATGCAACATTTCTCAAGAATGGATTTGGTGGTGTACTAATTTTTGCCAATGCTCAAGATCCTAATCGTCATCATTATCCCATAGCGTTTGGTGTACTCGATGGTGAGAATGATGCAAGTTGGACGTGGTTTATGGAGATGCTAAAAACCGTTATACCGGACTCTTCCGAATTGGTATTTATGAGTGACAGAAATGCAAGGCTCATAAGCGCCATAGGTACTGTGTATCCCCAGGCTCATCATGGGTATTGTGTTTGGCATTTTGCCCAAAATGTGAAAAGTCATGCTTCTACGCCAACAAAGATGTAGTCACATGGAGATTCATGGAATGCAGTAGGTATTACACTGTGGCTAAGTTCAACTGTGCTTATACTTCATTTAAGACGAGATATTCTTCTGCGGCCAAGTAGGTGGAGGGGAGTACTGTGAAAGAAAAATGGGCAAGGTGTTTTTTTCCAGGAGAAAGATACAACTTAGACACAAGCAACAGTGTGGAATCGTTAAACAATGTTTTTAAGGAAGCAAGGAAGTAATCCTTAATACCCATGCTTGATATGATCATTAAAAAAATTTCGTACTGGTTTAATGAGCATCAGAAGGAGGCCGTGTCTGGATCAATTAAAAATAAACTGGTGCCTTTTGTTGAGAACCTCATGCATGATCTATGGCCTGATGCTGAGAAATTGATTGTGACGGAGCTAAACAATTTTGAGCTTGAATATAATGTCATCGGTAACGATGGGAAGGCTTATATGGTGAACTTGCTCTTGAAAAGTTGCTCTTGCAGGGTGTTTGATATTGAAAAGTATCCTTGTATGCACGCACTAGCCGCTTACATTGAATTCTCAAGGCAAAATGATAGAGCTCGTGATATCCAATTACATGATTTGTGTTCAAAATATTATTGGACTGAGCTGTGGGCAATGGTGTATTACAAGACTATCTATTTAGTGTCGGATATGTCTCCATGGGATATTTCAGATGAAATGAAAAGCAAACAAATCATACATCCGGAAAGAAAAGTAAAAAAAGGGAAGAAAAAAAGTAAAAAGGTTTCCACCAGCTGGGGAAAAGCGTCCAAAGACGCAAAATAAAAGGCGGCCAAGACAAAGACTCCAATAGTTGTTATTTGGAAATAGTTTTAGTGTTTGATTATCACCTTTTGTTTTGTAATACTATATATTAGTTTGGACAACTACGTAAAACTGGTTTTCCGTGATTCTATGTATTGGTTATGTGAGTTTAAATGTTATTGGTATTAATAATTATGTTATTGAAACAACCGCACCCGTTTTTTTTTTTAACCAAATAGTTAATATTCCCATAAATATTAATTATTCCCAAGCCAAATCAATTAAAATTCAACGAACTAATGAATAATAATTAATTCAATAATATAACCACTTTCTAAAATTAAACCGAAATTAAACAATTAAAATCACCAATTTATTCCACATGATTTTTCATCCTAAAAATCATAAACTAAATAAATTCGGCATTAATACTAAAATACTCAAACAAACCAATGAGTCTAGATCATCATCCCCTATTCCTTGCCATATTCCACGATCACTTTTTTTCTTTTCCTGCATCAAATAAAGGAGATGCATAAGTATTTCGATAAATACTTAGTGAGACAATCCTCTCATATATGAGATATACACACACAGGAAAATGCAACGTAAAAACACATAATCCAAATACCAATCATCCAGTCAAATAACATGCTATAGACTCTCATCCCATGGCCTCTACACAGAAAAACATGTTAATACATTCAAATTCCCACAGTTAATCTCATGGTCATGCACTCAACTTAGCTTAGGATGATTGTTGACACAAGGAAATAACAAGACACAGCAGCAACTACTTCACTCCTCCTACTGTAAACTGAAATTGCCACTGCAGCAAACAGCCACTCTAAAACTATGATTCCTGACGAACCAACCGTTGGAATGCAAATCCCTCTGGTCAATCTCAAGATCAGTGAGCCACGAAGTTTCCCTAAAACTTTTAGCACGATCAGAACATGTTTGAGCCTCCAAACGTTGTCTGAACAAACACGAGCGAAACTGATTTTCCCCCTCTTGCCTCCAATTTTTATCTCTTTCTTTCTCTCCTCTCTCTTTAGGTGGAGGCCACGAAAACTAGAGAAGAAATTAAGACTAGGCAATTTTAGGGTTTAAATAGAGATGGATTAGGGTTTTTGGTTTAATAAAATTAAACCAGAATTTAAACTAAACCAATAATTAATTAAAACCCCTTGGTTTAATTAATAAATAGACCAGCATATTAAACCATTAAACCGCTGGAATTAAACTGACTCTATTACAATCCCGATATAAGCTCCAATTTATTTATTTTTTCTATTTTCCGGAACACGGGTGTTACAATTCTTCCCCACTAACCTAGATTCGTCCTCGAATCTAATACTTTCATCCTTCTGCAGGCACTCAACCCACGTTACCACAACAAAACAATCAACACTTGCCCACTCCAACCCACACAAACCTATCACAAGATTAAACACCATTGACCTCCGAGGTCTACATTCAGTTACTGTTTTAAGACTCCGGTCATAAACTCATTGCTCAGAACTCAAACTCATACCTCTCCACTCTAAGACACCAAGTCCTATGAGTTCTGGGTATCCATGCCACTCCGCTCTCAGGCCACAAAGTCCTTTAAGCTCTCGGTATCCAACTATGCCACTCCACTCTGGGTCATATAACCTTACGAGTTCTCGGTAATCACATACCACTCCACTCTGGGCTATACACCTTACGAGTTCTCGGCATCGCACTCATACCACTCCACTCTGGGCAGTATAACCATACGGGTTCTCGGTATCACATACCACTCCACCCTGGGCTATATACCTTATGAGTTCTAGGTATCACACTCATACCACTCCACTCTGGGCAGTATAACCTTATGGGTTTTTGGTATCACATACCACTCCACCCTGGGCTATATACCTTACGAGTTCTAGGTATCAGAGGAACTATCCATCCTCCCTTGAGTTGTATAGGACAAGTCCGTCCTTTGAGCAATCATGACCCTCTATACATCTATAAGTACTCTTGACTAAAACTACCTGCCATGATCCGTGTACGACCTTGCAAGGTAATACCGGCATCATCCATATTCCAAACACAAAATATCAACCTTTCATAACCAATACCAAGGTTATCTCACTGCATACCCAGTCACTCAGGGTAGTCACATAATCTTTTCTCGATTATAATTCAAGTTTTTACTCCCCATAAAAACTCTTTTCAGAACTTCATGTTCATTATCTTTCATGACATCATTAGTCACCAAACAATAAGAAATACGCATCTTATTTAAACTCATCAAGAAATACCCCAACATCAGATTCAATCCTTCAGAATCTCATCATAATATATTCGAAGTCTTCGAATATCCATGCAACATATCCTATTCCTCAAGATATCAAATCACTAAATTCTATTAGTGGAATGTCACCACATCATAGTCTATAAATCCGACTATCACCTACCTCATATCTCGTACTTCAGGATATTAACGCAACATGTCCAATGACCCCGGACATCACCAAAATATATCCAATACCTAAGGATATCTACAAAACGTATTCGATTCCAGAATATCAAACACAACATATCCTAACTCTCGAATATCAGCCCCTAACTCTAAAATCTCATTTAAGTTTTCCTTAATCAATTCCAGAACACTATCGTTCCTTTATGATTAACAACATGGCACTCACCAGCCATCATTAATAAAATACTAACCCACATTTTTTATTTATCTCACCATGTAACAATCTTTTCTAAGTTCGAAACGAAAATACACACACAATAGAACCTGGGAAACGTGGATTATATATTCCCCCACTAGAAGTGGTCCACTTCCAAAGCTCAAACCTCGATTCCAGCTTCTTCTCAAACAACTTGGAGAATTCCAATTTCCTCATTGCCTCTTATTCCCCAGTTTTCTCTACCAGAACATCACAATTGAATAGACCTTGATCATTGGAACTTCCCTCCTTTGATCTGTTTGATTATTCTCTCAAGAATCTCCCTCGGCCTTGCCTCAACCAACATGTTAGACGGAAGATCAAAAATCTTAGCCAACTCCTCACTAGCCTTATGCCAGCATCCACATGTGCCGATATAGATATATCATATGATACTAACACGCCCCACAACCCGGAACGGTCCCATATACCTCGGACTCAATGTAGTCCTAGAAATGAATCGGTTAAGACCCACCTCTCAACAGCGCCCTCTTGAAATAACTTATCTCCAACCTAATCAGCATAACCCTTTTGCCGATCTCGCGCTTCTTTCATGTTCAGCTCCTAGAAACACGGACCTCTTCTGTAATCTCCTGAACAATATCCCCACCAATACGCTCCCCTTCCCCCACTAAGGTTCAACATAATGGTGTACAACTTGGCCAACCAAAAAAAAAAAAACTTTCTATGGTGCCATCACAATAGCTAACGCTTAGCTTAGAACTCAAAATTCCCAATTCTACTCTCCGAACCCACTCCTCAACAATGAAACCCCAGAGCCTACCACCCTGACTCTTCGCTAATAACTTAGGCCTCGGTCCGTAACCAAAAGCTTAACTTAAAATTCTTGAAACCAATTGGTTTCTCGAGCTTTACCTCTTAGATCATTCTTGATCCCATCCGCATAAGAATCTAGAGCACCTCCTGCACTTAGAATACTTATCACCTTTTGCAACTTCACTTGATTACCAAGTTCACAAACACCACCGCTCACTAGTGCGGTTAACTACACGTTACCGAGCAATCTTTCCTGGATCCAATAAGTCTTGGCGAGCCTCGCTACTCCTAACTTATTTTCCAAGATCCCAATTCTCGAGTACAAACAAATCCCTTTTGATATTTCCTTTCTAGGAAACTTCCCATTTTTAGGCTACTTCCCTTCTTAGCCACATTTCCTTTTAGGAAACTTTCCATTCTAGGAATCTTTCCATTCTAGGTAACTTTCCACTTTTGGAAATCTTCAATTCTATGCAACTTTCCATTTTTGGAAACCTTCCATTCTAGACAACTTTCCATTTTTGGAAACTTTCCATTCTAGTCAATTTTCCATTTTTGGAAACTTTTCCTTTTAGGAAACTTCAGCCCCAAACCATACCACTCATGGTTCACTCTTCCTGAACTTCTCTAGAACTCTCCCGAACTTTCTAGGAACTCCTCCAGAACATTTACAAAACTCCTCCAGAACTCCTCCAGAACTCTCCTGGCCTCACTTGACCTCTCCGCTCCATCTTTCCAAGGAATACCTACAACTAACAGAGATTCACCCTTGCATCTCACGCAACCCACTCAAGATAGCGGACGGTCAAAATAACCTGATACTCCACTGAGTATCCACTTGAACAGAAATTTCGCTCCAACATCCCCAGTCAAGAGGTCCACATGATCCTTTTCAGGATCCTTTCCTTTTTAGGACACCAGTACCCACTCTACCGGCCACTCTATCGACCACCAGACTTCTGACCCATTCAACCATGACTTTTCGTGCCACACCCTACACCGCCACCACCAGAGCTCCCACATCTTAGCTCAACAACATGTCATTTTTCTTTGTTATTCTACCTTGCTTAACAATCACGTAATAACAATAGTAACAACAGAAAGCAAGGATAACATACCGTGGAATCTCATTGAAGGCTCGAAGAGGATGATTCTAAAACTCCATGTAACATAAAATTGACTAACTACCACATAATCAATTTCATCACAACAACACCACGGTTTAACTCATGCATCACACATCACCAAAAATTAAATTAACTCCCAATTTAATTCTCCTAAACCGTCCTAGAACCAAAATTGCTCTGATACCAAATTGAAACAACCGCACCCATTTGTTTTTAACCAAATAGTTAATATTCCCATAAATATTAATTATTCCCAAGCCAAATCAATTAAAATTCAACGAACTAATGAATAATAATTAATTCAATAATATAACCACTTTCTAAAACTAAACCGAAATTAAACAATTAAAATCATCAATTTATTCCACATGATTTTTCATCCTAAAAATCATAAACTAAATAAATTCGGCATTAATACTAAAATACTCAAACAAACCAACGAGTCTAGATCATCCCCTCTTCCTTGCCATGATTCCACGATCACTCTTTTTCTTTTCCTGCATCAAATAAAGGAGATGCATAAGTATTTTGATAAATACTTAGTGTGACAATCCTCCCATCTACGAGATATACACACATAGGAAAATGCAACGTAAAAACACATAATCCAAATACCAATCATCCAGTCAAATAACATGCTATAGACTCTCATCCTATGGCCTCTACACATGAAAACATGTTAATACATTCAAATTCCCACAGTAAATCTCATAGTCATGCACTCACCTTAGCTTAGGATGATTTTTGACACAAGGAAATAACAAGACACAGCAGCAACTACTTCACTCCTCCTGCTGTAAACTGAAATTGCCACAGCAAACAGCCACTCTAAAACTATGATTCCTGACGAACCAACCGTTGTAATGCAAATCCCTCTGGTCAATCTCAAGATCAGTGAGTCATGAAGCTTCCCTAAAAATTTTAGCACGATCAGAACATGTTTGAGCCTCCAAACGTTGTCTGAACAAACACGAGTGAAACTGATTTTCCCCCTCTTGCCTCCAATTTTTATCTCTTTCTTTCTCTCCTCTCTCTTTAGGTGGAGGCCACGAAAATTAGAGAAGAAATTAAGACTAGGCAATTATAGGGTTTAAATAGAGAAGGATTAGGGTTTTTGGTTGAATAAAATTAAACCAGAATTTAAACTAAACTAACAATTAATTAAAACCCCTTGGTTTAATTAATAAATAGACCAGCATATTTAACCATTAAACTGACTCTATTCCAATCCCGATATAAGCTCCAATTTATTTATTTTTTCTATTTTCCGGAACACGGGTGTTACAGTTATATTGTTGTTAGAATGTTACAATGTTGTTACAATGTTACCATGTGGTAACCTTGTATTTACATAGGATATAAATGTAATAAAATCTCTACAAATCACCAACTATATTGGTACAACTGGTATAACTTATGAAAGTTGATAAATAATGAAAAATTATGATTATGTTAACATGTTACGTTGTGTATTAAGAATGAACCAAAGACATAGTAAACATCAAAAATAAATGTTACAATATGTGTTAAGAAGAAAATTACAATAATACTATATATTAAGTTGTTAGGAAACAACCTACACAATATAATCCTTATACTTTTAAGGTGACTTTGTAAATAATAACCAGTTAGGAAATCGAAGTTACAGAAATTTAGTTTTTTCAAATATTAATGCATAAAACACTAAGAAGTATATGTTAATCGATTTAAATCTACTGTAAAACTAAAAAAAAAACAAAATTTAAGTGTATGTAATACTAATAAAAATAGAAAATAGCCAAAGTAGAACTACTTCACAACAGTGGTACAACTACTATCTTACGTATCACTATGTAAATTGGCGGCGCACATGTGACTAAAAATGGCGCACGTGGGAAAATAAGTTTGGCGCCCAATCCCAAATTTTTCCAATTTTGGCGCCCAATCCTAAATTTTTCTAATTTTTGTGCTGCAAGCCAAATTTTTCCAATTTCTTTCAACTATTCTTTCCCACTCTCAATTCTCTCTTTATTCTTCTCCTTCATCGAGACATCATCAAACATCATCTCCATCATCTCCTCCATCTTGATTTCGATTTCGGTAAGCTTTTCTTTTATTTGTTAGGTCTTTGATTTGCTTTGCTTTTCCATTGTGAATGATTTCGATTATTAGATTTCAATTAAGGTCTTTGATTTGTTGTTACTTGATTTCGACTAAGGTAATCATGGATAAAATATGTGAGACGGAACCTTACTACACTGAAATGATGAGGAATACGAAGCTAGACGACATGCATACTTTAATAGCCGATGGTGACTATGGCCTTCCTTTACGAGACCTTAACCAGAGCGCCGCCCATAGGAAGGAGATACTTTACAAGCAATGAGTTTAAGGTGAGAAGGTGGACATCGATTTTAGATTAATGGCATTATTGTTGAATATATGATGATATATCTCTCTCTTTATGTGCAAAATGATGGCTTACACATTCGGAAATGTTGGGAACACGCTATCGAAGAAGAGGTGACTAAGTTAAGGAAGGAGTTTGATGAGAAATCAAAGGAGGGAATCTTTGGACTTTATGAATTGTATATAAAGCAATTGTGTAGGGAGGTGGAAACCAAGGCTGAAGAGATTGCTAACCTAAAGGAGTTGGTGGCTATGCTTGTGGGTCGAATCGAAAAGCTTTTTGGTCCTATGCCTTGATATAAAAAGTTTTTTGGTCCTATGTTATGTTTGTTTCTCCTTTGATTCAAAGACTTATGCTTATGTTTGTTTCTTTTGTAAGATTTTGGTTTATTTCTCCTTTGATTTGGAGCAAATTTGAAAGACTTATATTTTCTATGACTAATTTCTGTTTTGTAAGATGCTTGTTCTTGAAATATAAAAAAAGATAGCATAGTTTTACCAAGTAGTACCAGTACTACGAATTCAAGTTTTAAAAACAACCACCATAAGACGTAAGTTTAATTAACATTTGTCCTTGACCTTGTCATTCTCTGATTCTGGGCATCGCCTACTCCAGCTCGTTTAACACTCTTTTTGCCTTCCTCCTTTGCTGCCTCTGGTGGGTTAGTTGAACCAGCCGTATCCTCGTGTGATGGTTCTGTGGAACCACCATGCGCCTGCAATCGAAAATAGTTATACTCTAGTATTACCAAGTATTACCAACAGTTATACTATAGTACTACCAAGTATTACAAATTCTTACCTTTGACTTTTTTTTTAACTCCTTATGTGAAGCTTCCAACAATCCGAGTCTTTGGTCCACCACAACAAGCTTGTCCTCAATTCCCATCAACTTTGATCCCATCTTTTCTTTCATGTTGTTTACAATATCTACCAATTTAGCGAATTCCTCGAATGTCGGGTTTCCCGGGCTTTCATTGGTGGGTATCTCCTCGTTCACTCGGGTTTCCTGAGGTGCCTCTTCTACTCGGGTTGCTACATCTTGGTTGTACATGTAGTCTAACGAAATGGTTAATTCTTTTTGATGACACCACATCCAACTCTCAACGACGACATCATGTTTATCATCGTCATCTTCTTCTTCCGTGATTGTAGCCAAAAGAGACTTTTCCTCATATCTAACTATGAGGATACTATCAATGTCCTGTGAACGTAAACAATGAAGAAAGATTATAAACATAACAACCCAAAATAATTCATATGCTAAAGATAACTAGGAAAACTCACCACAGTTGTACTGAGGGCTTCATATATTTTTGAAATAGGAAACCCTTTACTTTCACCTTTCTTGAATCTTTTTCTGCACATCCTAGGACAATGCTCACGTGCCTCTGGATAATCTTCTAAGAATTTATCTCCTAATTGGGAAATTGCCTCAAATGCTAAAAGCTACACAACACACATATAGTTAGAGTTTTATCTTCAATTATAAGAACTAGTGACAATGACCAATACCTCAACTAATTTTTGCTAACCTCCATTGGAATACAAAAACCGGGAACCGGCCATAAGACACCTTCCTTGACGGTCCCTCCAAAATGAGCCATCGTGTTCTCAATCTCTTTCAGCAAGTGATCAAATGACAATCTCCCCCAAGGAAAATCCCTACAGAACTCAAGATCATCCACCGCTCAGAGAAAGAATGACTCCACGGAAGTAGCATTGTTTCCCATCTTTGTCTGCGCTATGACAATGCTGGATAAGAAGTAGAGCACCGCCATCTTTAACCTATCTAGAGAATGACCCACCGGTACCATCTTCTCTAGCTTAGCTCTCACGTCTTGATATCTAATAGTTTTCTGGCCCTTGAAATGCTTCTTCACAAAGGCCTCACTGCCTTTGTTGCAGCAGTTGTTCCTTAATGCCTTTGTGTTGATATCGGGATAGTTGCAGCAGTTGAATCCCGATATCAAGGCGTGTTCCTTAATGTCATAGCAGATGGGAACACCATTAACGACGAACCAAGCTTCCTTTTTTTCTCGGTGCATGCCGTTCGAAGAAGGAGCATCCACATGCCCATAACCTTGTGGTTTTTGTCCTTTGGCATGTGAAAAATGTGTTGGAACTGCGGATGTTCCTCAAATCATTTCCTCTCAACCGTCGTGAGCGGATGAGTCAAGCCATCTAGTGTTTTCAAACTTCATAGATAAAACACCTCGTCAATAGCTTTATCTTCTTCTTGTACTCTGAAGGGGGGAAGTACATTCTCAGAGTTTGTAGTGGTGGGTCTATTTCCTCCTGCAACAACAAGTTTTACCAAGTATTACCAAGTTATACCTTTTCATAAATTTCTCAAAACATCAATTGCAATTTTGACTAACTAAAACAATAACATCAAGATCAAACCTATTTCACTAACTAAAACGAATGAAATCAATGACAATTGTATCAATCGAATCCAACTACTTACCATTGAGTCACTTACAGTTCGGCTTGTACTTCCTTCCTCTGTTTCTCCTTCTTCTTCATTCCGGCCAACTGGAGATCAGTTGGCCTCTTCTTCACTTCCATCCTTGGAAACTTCTTCGAGATGTTCTTGACTTCCGTCGCTCTCTTCTCCGAGTTCTTCAGTCACCGGAGGTTGCTTCTCCTTTTCTTCTTCTTCATTGGTTTCTTCTTCTTCACTGGTTTAGTCTCCTTCAATCCTTCCGACTTGAGCGACTTCCTCATCATTCTGAACCGGAGGAGCCGGAGATCGCTCCCTCTCATCAATCGGAACCGGAGTCCGGTGGCTCTGTCCTTCTTCTTCACTTCTTTTGTCAGAAATCACTTCCTCATCATTTCGAATTTGAACCGAATATTGCTCCTTCTCTTCCTCAGCAATCTTTGTCTTCTTGATTCCCAACCTTGTATTAACCATCTTTGAACACAAATCTACAAAATTCGAGTCTCCAATCGAGTAAAAAATGATAGAAAATTGGGTAGCTTTCCCTAGTTTCACGATGACAGTTATAGAGGAGATAAGAGAGAATAACAAGAGTCTCGAGTGGTTATGATTTTTGAGCTCAAATATTAGGGATTTGATCGATTTTGAATTAGGTAAGTTGGGTCTGCGGGGAGATCCGAATTCGTTTTGGGTGGGCGAATAAAACCCTAGTTTTGTATGTAATATTTCTATTTTTGTTAAGGTAATAAAGTAAAACACCAATTTTTCTCTTTAAAAATAATTCATAAAAAAAATCAATTTATAAGGTGGTGTTTTGAGATTTCTGTTCGAGAGAAGTGTGGTTTTGAGATAAAAACTCCTTCCTTTTATCCCAAATCGGGAATTTGTTTTCCAGAAATCATCTTACACCGAACAAGAAATCGTTTCTCAAAAAGAAATCAAAAACCTTCTGGCTTCCGCAATCACAGTCGTCGTAGATATCGCCGGCGTTTAGCAACTCCTCGGGCATTTAGCAACTCCTCCGGTAATCTACTATTTCCGGTGGTTGCTTTCGTTTTCCTCTTTTTTGTCAAGCATCACTCGACTTCAATCTCTTTGTACGTGTTTAATATTATCTTCCTCAATATCCTTTGCTCTAATATCTTATTTGATTCAGTGTATTCTCCCATTCAATCTCTTCTCTTCTTCAATCTTTTCTTTGATTCAATTTCTAGGGTTTTGATAAATGAAATTGGGGATTTTGGTTGGTAATTTATCAATTTCTTTTTAATTTCAGGAATCTTGTCCGTTTAGTTTCCGTAATTGGCTCTGGTTGTTGAAGCTCTCGCCATTGTTACATCCTCTGAGGTAATTCTGTCATTCAATCTCTTCTCTGTTTCAATCTTTTCTTTGATTCATTTTTTAGGGTTTTGATAAATGAAATTGGGGTTTTGGATGATAATTTATCAATATCTTTTTAATTTCAGGAATCTTGTCCGTTTAATATCCGTAATTGGCTCCGGTTGTTGAAGTTCTCGCCATTGTTACATCCTCTGAGGTAATTCTCTCATTCAATCTCTTCTCATTGTTTTTTGATTATTTGTGTTCATGTTTATGATTTTCCTTCATTTGATTCGGTCAACCATGTGCATGATTCTATGAGTGGTCTTACAGTTGCTTTGATGCTTTGATGTGCTCTAAATAATCTTAACGTTGTTTAGATTAATCAAGAGTGGATAGACAATATTTCAAAGTAGAGGAAATACATTGAAACTATGCTAAGAATTCTTTATGTATCTTGCTTGCTTGTTTAGAATCTAGTTCTTGTTTAGTGTTGAATTTATTGAATTTTTTTGTAACATTGTTTGTTTTGTGTTGTTAATATGATCATTTATGAAAATGAAAATCTATTAGTTTGTTAGAAAAAAATGACACTTTGTTATGTATTTAGTCGTTTTATTTCATTTAGTGCTCGATCGGTCACTTCATCACATCAATCGATCATACAGCTGGTATTTTTAATTCTTTCATGCATTTTGTTTTAACAAGTGATCGATCAAGCACTTCATCTCATCAATCGATCATACAGCCTCTGGTGTTTTTAATTATTTCAGGTCTTTGTTTCAACAAGTGATCGATCACTTGTTATTATCGATCGATCGATCCCTTTATCTCATCGATCAATCGATCACTTTATTATTTGTGTTTAATTAGCTTTTAAATTAGTTGTGCAGGCATGGAGGAGAAGTATCCACAACGTCTTTTTAGAAAAATGACGAGAGCCACAAACCCACCAGATAAACAATTCATGCAAAATGCCAGTCCTCGACCTTATCAAGGAAGCATTGCCTAAAGAGTACGCTATAGTTCAGAAACATGAAGTCTTTGGACCCATATTAGAGTTACATGAAACCAATCTAGGGTATTCATGTCGGTTGATACATACCATGTCGACTAGGCAGTTGGTGATGAAAACTTCTGACATAGATCTAAATATGGGTACGCAGGAATTCCTCGACAAAAAAATAAGACACTTATTTCGAAATAAAGATGTACCCGATGTTCATACTGGAAAGGTCGAGGTTGATACTGAAAAGGTAAATGATGAAGTTGATGAGTGGAGAAGAGAATATGCCAAACACCCGGGTAAGAGCGATGAAGATGCTTCATTGGTGTACTTTGGAGATGAAAAATGGGATCTTTTCGAAGAGTGGTTCATGAATAATACATAAGTTATTAACAGATTTTTTGGTAGAGTTAATAGTATTTTATCCTATACTAATGGTAGAAGATTTTTTTTTGGCTTTTTCAGAAGTATTCGGTTGGGTCCAACATTAATTGATTTTCCATCACTAAAACGTGTCATGGGTCGCAATATCTGGCTTAAAAACTATGTATGTATTAACCATTTGTAGTCTTCATTTGTTATATTTAACATATTTATGTGTGGTTAACGTTTTTTTAAAAACAATTACATTTTTTCAGGAAATAGATGCAGCGATGTACAAATTTCGGGAGCTTACTTCATTAGGCCGGATGAAATCAGAGTGTGTTGGATGACAACAATGGATCATTGACTCACAAGTTAAACACAACGCAATGCTACACAAGATATGGGGTGCAATATCTAAAATTAGACCATGTCGTTGTTGCTCTCATCCCCAGGTCCAAGAAATGACGAACCAAGAGAAGGAAAGGCGCAGTAAGCATGTAGAAGATGCCACGCAATCTGATGCAGAGGGAAACTCACGTTCTTCTTCTCACACGGGTGATAGCTGCCTCAGCAAACGCAGAAAGAAAGTAGGACAAAGCCATAGATCCAGTGAGAGCCCATCCAACCGACAATGATTCCACAGACAAAGACAAAGGTCCAGCGAGACCCCATCCAACCGCCAATGATTTTTAGTTTATTGTTATGTTTAAGAGGATAATTTGTACTTTATGGATTTATTAGATCTTTCTTTGACATCGCTTTTACTATAACTTTATGGCTTTATTAGACCTTTCTTTGACCTCGCTTTTACTATAACTTTATGGCTTTATTAGACCTTTCTTTGACATCACTTTTACTATTCTTGTTCACAAACATACATCGCTTTGCAACATGCTAATACTGTAAAACATGAACTAGCTTGAATATAATAGAAACTCCACCATAAGTACACGAATTACTCAATTCAACACGAACACCAAAAACTTGAAAACTCCACCAGAATTAAACTACTTCCATGTGATTCTAATTTAGTACTTTGCTACATCCTATGATTAGGATACATCCAAGAACAACAACAAACCACAATGCCTTTATCAAACTTGCTTTCGCCTCCGTAATTGCATATTGTGTCTTTTCCATTAGCTTCTCTTCTACTTTAATTTTCATCTTCTCAAACAACTGGTCAGCGAAAAACTTTTTCATATTATTCACCTCTTCTTCATTTTGTACAGCTTTGATAGCAACAAACTCGATCTCATCGTGAAACGCCTCATCGACCCATTTGAATACATGCTTGTCATTGGTCAGCTACAACATATCATATACACATTGTTTGAACACATATTCGATCTTTTTACAATCACAAGTACAATATAATAAGAGTACCTTCTTATTTGCAGCAAACTCACAATGGTAGAATCCATGATACGGATTAGCATTGGTTGTAGATGTCAAAACAACTGGTCGTTGTCCACACCAACACATCTTAGGAACACCAACAACACGTTCAACTCATGCTCCAGATGGTCTTCCAGTAGAACCTGATGATGAGTAGCTCATAGTTTTTCACCTTGGACAATACCCTTAAATAAATAAGCAACTATTCATGAAAAATCAGATGGATTTCTATGGAGATCGTTAAATTTATTTGTCTCTATTGAGATCTGAATATAAGACTTACAGAATTTGTTAAGATCTCATCTACCTTTTTCGGCCTCCGAGGTATCACGTTATGCCTCTGAAACTTATTTTAGATCTGCGCTCAAGCTTATTATTGTTGTTTATCGTTTTTGTTTACTTGCAAACCTTTTAAATGATTAAGAGGGTTTAATGAGGGAATATGTATGTGAGCTTGATTATTTAGGTATAAAAATTTCACTTAAACTCTCTAAATCCATCCAAATCTCCTAAAACTCAAGTGATTGGTTGACAGTTTTATTTCATTTAGTGATCGATCGATCGCTTCATTTGATCGATCGATCATCCAGCCTCTGGTACTTTAAAATCGTTAATGACTTTGTTTCAAAATATGATCGATCGATCTCATTTGCTCATCGATCGATCACATTTGCTCATCGATCGATCACATTAAGTGTAGCTTTTATAAAAGGGAAAAACATTTAAAAAACTTCAACAAACTAAAATGTGCTTGTTTGCCTTAAAGTAAACATATCCATGGAAAATAATCCTTCCACACATAGTAATGATAGTAGCAACACAATCCTGAAAAGGAAAAAGAAAAACAGTAAATAAAAGTGGGAAAATTAGTTAAGCCAACCAAACACATATAATTGCCCTAACCATACTATATCGCTATATTACATGTCGTTATGTTATGTCTTTCTTTACCACAACGGCTACACTTGTGTCTTTTTGGTACTTGTGATCCTTGTGACGATCTTCTCTTGTCTTCAACTATTTCATGTCTTCGTTTTTTCGGTCTTCTAGGTTGTCTTCTTGACTAAGGTGTTATAACTTTTTCAGCTTTAACATCTTTTGGGACACGCCATTCTTCTTCTGCAATACCTATTGGATTAATAGATTCCTCGTATAATGATCTCAATGCAGTAGTGGTATACACATCATCAGCGTATCTATATAGATCCTTGCTTGTATCTAACGCACCTTTTATAGTGTGTCGACAAGAAATTTTTCCTACCTCGAACTTCCCACAAGAACATGTTCTTTTTTCTAAGTCAACAAAGTAGTCTACTTTTCCTCCTTTTATCTGTAAACGGGTTCTGGTAATGTGATAACCTTTAAAGATTTTACCTTTACCTATTCTTCTAGAAATCTTTTTCTCCACCGCAATAGTTAAAGGATACTTATGCTTCACATTTTTTTCTCTTCCTCATAAAACCATCTTGTTAACATTTCTCTGATGTTGTCTAACAAAAGAATTAATGGATACTCTCTAGGTTCTCTTAAAGCAGAATTGATAGATTTTGCATGATTGTTGCTGTTAATGTCTTATCTGTTTCTAGGAAAATGACATCGAGCCCATTGTTTCACATTAGCTTTCTCTAGATAACCTCCAATCGCAAGACTGATGTTGCAAATTTGCTTGAAACGTTTCTCAAATTCAGCAACTCTATATGTTATTGGCGCTTTTGCAACAAAACCAGCCACACCTTTTCCCTTGTAATATGTGATCACGTTATTGAGCAAGTGGTGGATGCAAATATCATGTTTAGCCTGTGGGTAGATTATTGCAATTTTTTTACAAATCGATAGATGTCTATCTGAAACAAATGATAAACCTACATCATCCTTTATAACATTCTTTAGTTGCGTGAAAAACCACTCCCACGAACTATCATTCTCAGAATCAGCAATTCCAAATGCAAATTAGAGTTACCATCTAAAGTGTAGCTACTAGTAGAACTCCTTTATATTTGTTCTTCAAAAACATTCCATCAACTACAATCACTTTCTGAATTGAATTGTTGAATCCTCTTATTGATTGACCAAAAGAAATAAATAGATATTTGAATCTACCATCGCAATCAGTTTCATAATTCGTAAACGTACCAACATTCGCTTTTTGAACCATATATATGTATTTTGGTATCTTACCATAACTTTTCTCCGGAATACCTCTAACTTTGTTAACTGCATACTCACGAGACTCCCAAGCTTGGGAATAAGTTAGTTCGCATCCCCACTATGAGAGCGAATTGACTTAATGATATCAATCGGTTTAGGTCCTCCCTTGACACCCTCATAATTATGCATAATGAAATGTCCAATTGTTCTTGTTGAAGGTGTCCTAAAGAATTTATTCTTCCTCAAAGGAGCAAATGTATGCTCACCCACATATTTGTAGATTTTCAAATATGTAGACTAATCTAAACATTGAGCACACATACTCCATTTGCAAGAACTATCTACGCAGCGTATAGACCACTATCTTGTATCAGATTTTGTAACCCTATAGTCACAGTTAGACTTCATCGCATACATTTCTATAGTTGCTTGTAAAACTTCCTTACTTTTGAAATAGTTCTCCTTTTTTACCATTGACTCTACCAACGTGGTTACAACACCATCAACGACCTTGGCATCATCATAACTCGGTTTATCTGCCTTTGCCAATACAGCTGATTTTCCACGCACATTGACATCATCGTCTTCACTCCTACGATCATCACGTCGGTTATTAACATCATTGCTTGGCTCCTTAACATCATTTGCTTGGCTCCTTAGCATCATTACTTGGCTCCTTATTCAAATCAAAATGTTCTCTACTACTACGAGCATCAACTCTACCTTTGAATGTCACACACAACAGTAGATTATTGTTCTTTTTAAAATAGATCACAAATTTTTTGAGTTTTCTATCGTTCAACATAACAACAGGAGGAGAGTCTACACTAACATCTATGGGTAAAAAACTGAATTCAACATCAACTCCTCAAAAGATGTATAGTGGCTTGTAGAGTAACTAATATGCCACGTTTTTCTTCATCAATAATAAATCTCCACTCCTTATTGTCATACAATCTCCATCGACCACATGTAACATAAATTTGAAGCATGATCTTCAAAAACTGAACAGAGAAGAAGAAGAAGGCGTAGAAGAAAACAAAGAAGGCGTAGAGAAACACAGTTTTTAACTTAATCAATAATAAACTAGTTAGGTTAAACATAATTAATTATATCCAAAATTAAATTATTCAAAATTTTAAAAGATTTAGTTTTCCTTCTTTTTAGATTCAAATACTATATTTTACATAAGTTCTAAAATTTTTAGAATATGAGTTCTACTCTTTTCAGAATATGTATTCTAAATTATTTAGAACATACGAATTTTAAAACTTTTAGAACATGAACAAATTTTAAAATACGCAAAAATAAGAAATAGATTAAGAAAAAATGATAATTTACAAAATAAGGTATAAATAGACAAAAAATAATTTAGATGTCCTTTATATACAATTTTCCCCAAAAAAAAAAACTAACCCTTATTCTTTTCTCAAAATCGTAAAATTGAAATCGCCGACAGGAGAAAAAAAAAATTTCCTCTCTCGACAATGCCTTCTCTCGCTGGCAACTCCTCCCGGAAGCGGCGTTCTCCTCTTCCCGGCAGCTGCATCTCCTCCGGTGATCTCTGTCTTCATCTCCGGCGATCTTTTGTTCTCCACTTTAGCTTCAATCTTATCTTCTTTGCTTCAATCTTGTTGTTTTTAGCCTCTTTTTTTTGTTGCTTCAATCTCTTGTTTGGTTCAATTTCTTCTCCAATCTCTTCTTTGATTCAATTTAGGGTTTTTGAATTTTTTTTTTGGGATTTTGGTTGATAACTTATCATTTTCTTTTGAATGAGAGGAATTGTGACTGTTTGCTTTCCAGAATTGGCACCGGCGGCGGTGCTGTTGAAGCTCTCGCCATTGTTACACCCTTTGAAGTAGTTCTCCATTTAACATTGCTTAATTTAAAGTGCTCGATAAAGAAGGTGTATGGTTCGTTTGGGTGGCGGATCTTAGGCATATTCTGACTAGTATCCTTGTTTCGGTTTCGCTGGGAAAATGCCAAACATTTGTTTGGTGAAAGACCTGTGTGAGAGATTCATTTGTCAAGGTATTTGATTTGAATGTTATCTTCTTTGCATATGTATTGTGTTTTACTTACTTTGATGTTAGGGGGTTTGATTGATTAGGCAGGATATGAGTATGATGAGGAGATATTTTAGAAAGTATTTAGGCGAATCTATTCGACGTTTGGTTCTGCTGCACCTTACTCTGTGTTTCAAGATTCTCGACATTTTTTAAGATGGGCACGCAGGAAAGGGCTAATAGTCGGACTTGTTAGCAATGGGGAATACTGATATCAAGAAGTTATTTTACCTGCCTTATGTTTGAACAAGGTAGTTCAAAAAGAGTCTCGAATTAATGCTTCATTGTGTGATTCCTTAAGGTTCTTGAACATTGACTCATTTGATTTGATTTTAGGGAGAGTGGGATTTTGGTGTGTTCTCTGGTATTGAAGGGATAGAGAAACCAGATCCCAGGATTTACAAGCTTGTGATAGAGAGAGCGGGGAATGTTGCGCCTGACAAAGTTTTGCATATTGGAGACAGTATGCGTAAAGATTATGTTCCGGCGAGGAGTATTGTGCTTGATAGGTTTCAGACAGAAGCTGCTAAAGACTGGAGAGAAGCTGGAGCTATTGTGCTTCCGGATTTGGTAGCTGTTCAACAACTTTTAGAGTCTGATAAGTTGAGATGTTAAAAAATAAACCTCTCTCTTAACTATGAAATCTAATGTATTGTAGTATTGAATATGTTGGCCCTTTCTTCATCTTCTTTTGAGTAAAAATAAGGTTTCACTGGCTCTCTGATTACTTCTCTGAGGAAATATATTATCAAGTCCTCGTGTTCTTTAAAGCTCAAGATCAGTTAACTATTTAAACCAAAATAAATCACACTTTCAACAAGGTGAATTTCAGAACAAGTGACGTTTGTAATTTACATGAGCAAGAAACTCAGAGAGACTCAGAGAGATGACGTTTGTAATCTCTCTGAGTCTTACTTTAATTAGAGATAATGACACAACACAACAGAAGAAGAAGAAGAAGAATGTTTATATATGTTGAGTTAAACAGCTGCTTCAGCTCTGGAAGGGATCTTCCTGAGGACAGAGATGGTATCACCAACGTGTATTGTCTTCTTGCCTTTGGCTTCACTGTTGGTTAAGTTCCAATTCCAAACCATCTCCTTACCAAAGAAAACCTAACTGACGACAAAAAAAAAAAAAAAAAAAAAACATAACTTAATCCCAAATTAACATAAACAAGATATTTCAAAATTTAAAAGATTTAGTTTTCCTTTTTTAGATTCAATTTTAAAAATATGGAAATTTTTTCGGAAATCAAATTTTTTTTAGAATTCGTATTCTAAAACTTTTGAAACATATAATGCATATTCTAAATCTTTTAGAACATGAACAAAGTTTAGAATTCGCATTCTAAAACGTTTAGAATACGTATTCTAAAGGTTTTAGAATATGAATTCTAAATTTCAATTCTAAAATTTTTAGAACATGAACGTTTTCTTTACATTTTTTAGAATACGAATTCAAAAATTGAACATATTGTAGAATACGAATTTTAAACTTTTTAGAACATAGAAGACATTCTAAACTTTTTAGAACAACTTTAAACCCTCAAAAAACATACTTAAAACTGCTTAAAATGAAAAAGTTTAGTCTCCATTCTCTAAACTTGTGTTTCTACATGTTTTTTTGAGTTTTTTCATAAAAAAAGTTATTAATCTAGTAGCAGTGGTAGATTAGGAAAAAGTGACAATTTACAAATAAAGGTGTATATGGACAAAATATGTTTTAGAACTCCTTTATTTCTAAATTTCCCTTTTTGAAACTGAGGCATGTTTGTGTGAAAACGATGATAGGAGTAAACCAAGAAAATACGATTTTCTTATTCGATTAAATAACCTTGACTCAATACATGACTCAGGTTTTAGTGTTACACAACACCACTACCGTGGTTTGACCCTGAACTGAATCTCAACTTAGAACTATCTTAAAAAAAACTAATCTTACACACAAGATTGTTCAGAACCAGTTCCCTAACATCAGTACTTGATTCTAAGGTTACCCAACTAATCTACCCAAGACACTCTTCTTTTTGCGCTCTCAAGATGACTCTATTTTCTTCAGAAGTATGTGTGTGTATCTTTTCTTCTCCACACACAGTATATAAATCATATCCTTGCTTTTCACGTTTGACCCCTTCTATTATCCATCAGATAAAACAATGAACCTTCCTTTGTTGGGAAAAGAGAGGTTGGTAGCTTTTTCACCTTTTCGCTTGCGCATGAAACTGACACTCCCAACCGTCTTGTTCCTCGAGCAACGAGTCTTCAGAATCCATCTCCTCAAATCATGGTAGATCTTTTTTCTTCAAACACTTTGCTGCGATGACAAGGCTGGTATCTCTTGTTTGACGCAGCTGCTCACAATTTGGATCAGTACGGGCTTGGATAATGAGATTTATCCGTAAAGGAGGAAACATGGCAATATTAGACCCTAAGATTTATTGTTGTCGGTAATGTTTACAGCCACAGGCACACCAATAAATTACATGATATCAACAACTGAAGCTTTAACCAACTAGTTTCAGTTTCATCAAAGATATTGAAGCAAACCTTGAAACTGATTTTCCCAAGAGAAACTGAAGTTGAAGATTGTTTGAAAAGAATCATCGTTGAACCTTCAGGACCAAGATTTCCTTCAGTTGGATCGACCGCTACTGCATTCTCTGTTCACAACAAGCAACATGTATAAATGATAAAGATCGAGAGAGAGACAAAATAGGAATGGGAAAAAGAGAGAGAGAGATCGAGTGCAAGAGATCTGGACCTTGGAGAAATGGTAACCATCTGGTAATGAGATTTTGAGATTCAGATCTCCTTCTCAAGACGTAACTGAATCCACTTTGACAATCTTTGTATCAGCCGAGGCACGCTTTCTCAAACGTTTGAAGGACTTTGCCTTTGGCATTGGTGGTTGAAACCCATTTAACTCCAATGTAAGAATCTCTGAATCTTCTTCCTTGTTCAAATCTATGTATCTGATATGGCTTTTGTTTGTATCCGCCACGGAAAGCCTCCCTGAATACAATATAGGCTAAGAATTTTTCACTCAATTGTTCCTTCATCAAATATGGTTGAAGGGACCATTCCAATGTTACCGTTTTCAGTTAGAGCAAGTCCTGCAGGTTCTGAAAGCTACAACAGACAATGGAAACATAATGTGTCAAACTAACAAATCAGAATGTCTATTAAATCAACGTACAAGATTGTAGTAACCTAGATCAGACCTGAGAAACCTTGACCTTCCCATCCTTGAACCGGCTTTTCCTGTTCCAGCGACAGTAACCACACGTTTGTTTATCGGGTCCAGCTTCTTAATCTACACATCAAATGTGAATGTTTCTATTATTATATTGTAACAGAGTTGTTCAAAACTAAGTTCATATCAATCCCAAACCTTCTTTGGTTCATATTCATATTGACACGTTTTCTTGGATTTACCTTGTGGTTGTAGCTATCAGTTAGATATATTTTGCCGTTCTTAGCACAAAATACAGCTAAAGGATGTTGTAGGAGAACTTCTGCTCCCACACCATCATTGTCTCCAAACTGTTCATATATTAGCCTGTGTTAGAGACTGATGCAGCTAGATGGAGCATTTAAACTTGTAGATGTAGCTAAGGATACTTAAATATTGCTACAATGCCTCCGAATACCAATGATTTTTACACGACAAATCAAGTCATTACCTTGAAAAGATTCTCAGAGAAATACGGATCACCACCAGCGAGCAATCTCGATCCTCCAGTTTGAAGATCAAGGGCACGAATAGAACTGCTCTCACTATCAGCAACATACGCTTCCTTCAAATCTACACTCAAATTACACATCAAACTCAATCCTAATTTGTGATAGCAGTGACAAGTTTGACATTTGTAGTAATTACCAGTGCCTAATGAGATTCCTGAAGGCGGAGCAAATGATGTAGTCTGAGGGCTGCATCAACACCAAAAATATAGCATAAGAAAAGCCAACACGAGACAAGTAATTTCAAAAATTAGTGTATACATACGTAGAACCATTGAGGTTTCTTTCATCGTCGTTTTTCCACTGAAAACTTGAGTAATACCATCAAGAACATTGTATTCCCAGATCTGGTGCTGACCTGCCATTGCAATGTATACCTTCTCATTCACCGGCTCAAAGCATACGTCCCAAGGAGAATTCAAAAGCTGAAAATTTTCATAGTCCAAGATGATGTCAGAGACGATAACTAAACTACACAAGTCTTAAAAGAAACTTATGTTATTATGTTCAAAGTAAGTCTCTTGCCTGTGTGGTTCCTTTTCGTCCACCTTGGTAGTCTGAACCTTTAGTTCCATTACCAGCCAGAGTCTGCACAGTCTCGTTGACAAAATCAATCTCCCTACAGAAATAATCAATGAAGCTCTAAAATACAATGTCGAACCACAAAAATTGAAGCTCTTGTTTGCATTAGAATCAACACAAAGACATACATACCTCAAAGCATGATTCTTGGTGTCAGCAACATAAAGAAGATTCTTCTTAGCATTATAAGCAAGTCCCTGCAAAAAAACAATCATGTATGTAACAACAACGATGTAGTTTGAAGCCTATTGACTAACAACTAATACAAAGTGAGACTATCAGATGTACCAGAGGACGATTAAATGCAGCATCTTCGAAGGAACCATCACGGAAAACCTTCTTCCCCGGAGCTGCCAATTTGGACAATGAAATTTCTTCCAAGATCAGTTACAACCTGAAAATATAGATATTAGACAACAAGAAGAGATAACAAGGGTTACATAAAGAGGCAAGGGCATACAATACGGTTATGGTTACTGTCTGAGATGAATAGCCGGTTGTTAAGAGTATCTATAGCCAACTTCCCCGGAAATTTCAATGGAGATGCGACCAAGCATGGATCGTTATCTTTCTCCAAACGTGTTGGAAGCGGAGTACTTTCTAATACATTCTTCCCACCATAATACATTAGAGCTGCCACCACCAAGTCGTCAAGATCCTTCGAAGGAAAGAACAGTTAGTGATATTTCAGGTGGAATATAGAACTGGAATTTCATTCTCTGCACTCCAAAGTGAAAATCAACAATTTGAGCAACAACATGAGATTCTTGACCTACCTACAATAAATTTATGAGGAAGAGAGATAAATCTCGAGCTTATTGAGCTTCTTCTCAAGCTCGGACATGGAAGATTTCAACCTAGAAGCTTCTATAACCGCATCTTCTTTCTACTTCGTGGCTTGAATCAGTTTATCAGTTTATGGGGCTTCTCCGTGTAAGAAATTGAAATATCGATTTGATAATCAGATTGGGGCTAGAGATGAAAGAAGAGTTGTTGTGGCTTTCGAGAGGTACGACGGAGAATTTGTCACGGTGAGAGTGGTGAGCTCGACACCTGTTGCAGGAGACAGCGCCGCCATCGTCATCATGTCGTTTTCTGTTTGTGGTTTTCCGTTGTGGTGGAGAGGTGTTAGAGTGTGTTTGTGGTATATGAAAGTTTCCACATGCGGTATATGAAATTTTCCACATGCCACAGTTTCATTCTCAAATGTTGAAACACAACACAATTCTAATTCTTGAAGTCGATGAGATATGAATGATAATCAGATGACTTTTACTTGGATTAAGGAACCTTTCTTACACGTCGTTGTTGGTTTTGTCGCTGACAATGTTCTCTTTAAGTATATTTACAGAATCTCCTGCGTAAAGTACTCAAGCATGTAAAAAAGAAAAGGTTGAAACTCTATATATAAGCTACTATGTAGATTTTTACAGCCATACATCTGCAAATTAAGAATATATATATAAATTATCTAAATCTAGAACTAAGAAAGCGAGTTGATAGATTTAACAATAACGAAGCTATAAGTTGTTATAAGTTGTTAGTTCTACATTTGTCAAGCTTGATTTATTCAAAGCATTTTGAACTCCACAGATGATATTTTATTGAGACTTTTGATGAAACAATACGAATAGAGCAAAGGAATGGATTTGACATTCTGAAGTTAGTAATGTTGTGTATGAAATCAAATTGTTTGTATTTAAAATGAAACGAGAAATACCAAAAATTTCACATGCCACGTTTTGACTCACTCTGCCACATAAGTAAAGTACCTCATGTTTGCAGCTTGAGCAGCCTGGACTCCAGAAAGCGCATCTTCAATAACAACACAGAATCTCAAGCAGTTTGAAAAAAGTCATATCGAATGCATGAAAGTTTAACTTCTTAGTCGAATTTGAAAACACTATAATAGTAACTAAGTAGCTAGCCTAACCACAGCAGCGAATACAAAGAGATAAGCAAGAAAACAACGATATATCATGCAAACTGAAGTACTTATTCATCATACAGCATAAATTACCAGAAAACATTATCACAATATGTTACAAGGAGACCACATATATAAAAGAACTTTAGAAAAGATCAGAGCAGAGAGAGACCTAAACGATTTATAATTGTTTTTCAGAAACGCGTCGTCGTCTTTGGATGCCCCATTTCAGATTTGGCACTATCCTAGTCTCAAAGCATGAAACCACAGCCTTTAGTGGCCAATTCATCTTCTTCACCAAAAACTCACTCTTCTTCTTCTTCTTCTTCTTCATTGACTTTCTTCTGCCACAAAGTACCAATGCAATGCCGAAACTTCTTGAAAAATGATTTAGTTTTCTTTTCTTTCTTTTTTTTTTAAACCTGGTCTTTGGATTTCCTTCCTGAGATGTGTAGTAGCACTTGTCATCTTCCTCTTCCTTGATACAGATTGGTACTCATCGTCGTTGGCTATATCCTCAACTTTGTTATTAGAAGCTTCTCCATATTCAGATTTAATTTGTATCCTTCTTCATCATCATCTTTGTCAGACACTTGGCCAGATTCAGATCTTCCATTAGCAATAGTATCATTGTCATCTTCTTCTTTGTCTGATGATTCGTCAGATTCATGTGCATTCTTGACACCACATTCAATAATTTCGAAATTTGTATCCCCAATGTCATCTGCCAGTTTCCGATGCCACAATCCAGTTACCCTGAAATATGTGGTGCTGAATTCGAGGACTATCTTTCTCCTCATCCAGGGGTCGATAAATGGCAAATCAATGTGAAATATAAATACATGTTTCGTTTTCAATCCGTGTCAGTGGAGTTTACTGAGTCGCCGATGACTATGCAACGACACAATAGCTCTCTCAGCATAAAAAAATATCTGTTAGATTGTGAAATCACGACGCAAACCTTAAATCTGTTGAAAGCAGAATAAGGAATTGTTAGGGAATTTCCTCTGACTCGGTGATTGAAATTTGCAGGTACTTTTCTTCCAGGAGAGAGACCCCACCCGCCAACAAAAGATTGTTCAATAATCGCTTGTTGTGATTTTTGATCCAATTTGAAGCAGTTTCTTAAATCGAGTCTTGCATTTGGTGTGTTGAAAGGTCCACTTACTCTCTCTAGTGATTCACAGTTTTTTGAATATAGGTATTTGAGCGAACAGGGGATCTCTGGCAATGACACGAGTCTTTTGCATTCTGATATATCAAGTGTTTGTAGATTATGAAGACCTTTGTTGCTATCTGTAATTCTCTCAATACCACTTTTGCTTAGATCTAGCCTTCTTACACTCGTGGGGAGTTCGGTTGAGAAGGCCTTGAGATTTCCATTTTCACATAGATTAACAATCTCAAGACGAGAGCAATACGTAAGTGATGCAGGCAATTCTTCTACAGCTGTCCCTGTTAGACTGAAATTCTTGATTTTGGTAGGAAGATCTAGAAAACTTCTCAATCGTGAGCATCCCCCTATGCTGATATATGTAGATGCCAAGTTGGTGAGCGTTGGAATTACTTCTAGACTTTTGCAGGACCACATACGTAAGTCATATAGTTTATTAAGATTCGAGATTGAGGATGGAAGCTCTACCAAAGCAATGCAAGTACACACGTTCAATCTCTCCAGATTTGTAGCATTTGAAAGATCTGGAAGTTCCTTTAAACGAGATGACCTAGAGAGATCCATCTTCTTGAGATTTGCAAGCGGCTGAATGTAAAAATCAGAACATAGTGAGAAAGTAATTCTTCATCTTATTTATATATTTTCTATGTGAATATAAAATATCAGCTATCTCGCTTCGTATAACTAACTAACCTGAGTTCCTTCCCATAACTTCTCGAGCTGGCTATCTGGCATATTGAGGTTGACGAGATTTTCTGGGCAAAATCTAAGAGGAAGACTCTTTTTCAGGTATCCATCCCAATGTAATAACCGTAGGCGACTTGGAAACTCAAAGTCCTCTGGAATATGCAATTGTATTTGTTGGCCATGCCACCCATTGTAGACTTTCAAGAAGAAAATATTACACATTCTTGGGCATCTACAAGAATCTGGCGTTTCCAAGGCTCTTGCTTGGAAATGACTTTTCTAGCCATTACTTGTAGCAGATGGTGCATTACCACTTTACTATCTTCATAGTGTATGAGGCATCTATTGGCTATGTTTTTTAACATCCAAATTAGTTTTTGCTAGCATAGAGGTCACATGATCAATATGTTTATAATTGAAAAAGACAGCAATGAAGAGAAATAGAGATCGGTCGTTCTCATGCAACATAGCCCACTTTCAATACACTCTCAATTCTTCCATCAAGACAGTTTTTCAACCTTGGTAGTTCATCTATCCAATCAGCCCGGCTCTTTCCCAGCAACGATGACCCCAAAATATGCAGACCCAATGGAAGATTACCACAAATCCTTACAACTTTATCCGCAAGGTCCACAAACTCAACAGGTGGAGAGGTTTATCTAAAAGCAGATAAACAAAGATCTTTAGAGTTTCGCCTTCAGATGGAAAACCCACATGGTATATATCATCGATACCATGTTGCTGCAAAACCTCTTTGTTTTTCAGTGGTCACTATAACCCTACTTCCTGGACCAAACCATATGACATTAGCCAAAACCCCTAGTTGTTCTAGATGCTCCACATCATCAAGAATGATAAGTATCTTCTTGTCGTGTAGCCTTTGTTTCATCACACCTAAATGGCCTACCCTATACCATCCTGGTTCAAAATGTCTGAAAGAAGTTGCTCTTGTAACCGCAACTTCGAACCATACTCATCAAGATTGTTTTCCCTAAGGTTGTCTATAAAACAACTATGAGTAAATCTATTGTAGAGTTAATTGTGTAAAGCTCTGGCAATGGTACTCTTACCAATGCATGCAGGACCAGAGATTCCAACAATCTTAACTCCATCAATATTTAAATCTAGCAAAGACTCTACTTTTCTCAAATGAGCTTCAAGTCCCACCATGCCATCAAAAGCTCTTGACGGAGTAACATTCAGCTTATCTGTAACGTCTCTTGCAATCTTCTCGATCATTTCGGCTTCATTTTTCCTAAAAAAAACCAATAAAGATAGCCAGAAATTATAATACTCATTCAACCCCTTAATGATTCCAATAATGTTCACCTTAATTTTCTCCTGCTGTTATTTTCATAAAACACGATTATTCATCAAAAGGAAGATAAAATTTAATCAATTAAAACACAAACCAGTTTTTGAAGTCCTCTCCGGCTTGTCTGCCACATAGGTCAACGCTTGGCTCCATTTTCTCTTCTGCTCCTCTGTTTTACTAGCACAAGTTTCATTGAAAGCAATCCCGAAATCTCCAGCTTGTTTCCGCACATGAGAAGGGTCTACTTCATGGAAGACTGACATCACTCTTTGCCCATTTTCATTGCACTTCAGAATCTCCAGTAGTTCATCAAGATACCAGCTCGATGACGCAGACTTCGTCGAGAGCATTACGATGAAGATACTTGATTCTCTAATAGCTTGTGTGAGAGAAGGGCCGATGATATAGCTTCTCTTGATCCCATTATCATCAAACATCATAATTCCATTATACCTAAACTGTTTGGGTAAATGAATGAGAAATGTTTGACGGACATCTGGTCCATGGAAGCTCGTGAAGACGTTGTATATCCAGGTGAGAGGCGAAGAAGAAGAAGAGGCCATGAGAGATGGTGAGTGATTCAAAATCTAACTATAGCTCATTCAATGATATATGATTGTTGAGTTTTTGGGAAATTAACATTTAATGGGACTAAAAAGTAGCTAATGGATTTGTGGAATATGGCTAGAACCATAGGATGCTACTTAGTTTGTTAATGCTTTCTTGTGGCATGTTTTGTTATTTTGAAGTGAATCTTATTAAAATAACATGCGTTAGTGAATGGATTAGATGATGATGCCTTGTTTGTTGAAAGTTCTAATCTTTTTGTTGTTTTTCATACACTGTAATGTACTTTAGTCATGTATACAAATCAAATTTTTCACACACTATAAATCTCTCTTATTAGATTTAGGAAGGATTCGTGATAGTTTAGGAAAGATTTGGGAAAGATTCATAACAGTTTAGGGAAGATTTGGGGAGGATTCGTTGTTATTTAGAAAAACTTTGAGAAGGATTTGTAGTTATTTAGGAAAGGCTAAAAAGGTTTGACTTGAACAGACGATTGGCTGCAAGAGACAATCTACCATTTGGTTACAAAATCTCCAACTAATAATACCTTAAGGCAGAATCTGTTTGAGTTGAGCTTTTGAGTTTTGACACATATGATGATCAATTGGTTTCAATTCAAAATAGAAAAAACTTTTGATTTATGTTTAAAACACTGTCAAGACTTAATGAAATTTATGCCCCTTGTTGCATATCAAGTGTTTGATTTCTTGTGTTTCTTCATTGATTTTGTGTTTCAATGTAAAGATGTATGTATTAGGTTTGATTTCAATTGTAGTCATTTTTCACTTGACTTGGTTTTTGAATCTCATCTTGTTATTCCTTGTTTTTGGTTTGCAGGCTTATATTCTCTAAGTTCAGATTTGTCAAGCTTCTAGAGATAAACTTCTACTCTTACAAATATTTTTTCTATTTCTTTTTCAAACATATGAATCTCTCTTTATCAGATTTAGAAAGGATTCATGATAGTTTAGGAAGTATTTGGGAAAGATTCCTAATAGTTGAGGAAAGATTTAGGAAGGATCCATTGTTATTTATGAAAGATTTGGGAATGATCCCTAGTTATTTAGGAAAGGTTAGAAGTGTTTGACTTGAATAGATGATTTCATATCTCCTCTCCAATATTTTTTTGTTGTCTTGTTATCGACTGTTGAGGTTAACCACTGAATCAGAACGGTATACGTTGATTCTGTTTTTTGGTTTTCGTTAATTTTTTGTGTGTAACTTTTTTTATTTTTATTTTTTGTTTAGATTGAGACTCGGCACCATTCATACACATACAGTCAGCGCCACGCTGAAGTTGTTGAGTCGTTGCAAAAGATGGAGCATGGAAAAAGTAGACTGGAAGCAGATCCAGTGGATTGGGAGAGGTTCAGTTTAGACTTGCTTGTCCCGATAACTATGTTTCTTCGTAACTACTGCCGAGCTTAGGCATGACCACGGTTACGGTTCATTAACTACCGGTTATAGTTATAATTTTTGTTTAACCTTAACCTTAACCATTTAATATACGGTTAAAACGGTTAAACGGTTACGGTTATGGTTATATATGGTTAAATACAATTTAAATATTTGAATAATAATAAACATTAATATCAATGATGTTTTTATTAAAAAAAATATAACTTCTATTGAAAGAAGTAGATGATGATATATAAACTAATATTTATTACTATAATTGATTATATGTATATTTTGTTATATTTTAAAATGGTTACAGTTATAATTTTACGGTTACATCATGCGGTTAACCAATGGTTTTTATACGGTTACGGCTAATTAACGGTTATGGTTAATAATTTATTTTAACCATAACTAATATAGTTTTACAGTTAATGGTTACGGTTGTTAACCATTTAATACGGTTACGGTCTGGTTACGGTTGAAAGCAAAACGGTTACGGTCCGAAATACGGTTATGGTTAGATTTTGGCCATGCCTAGCCGAGCTCTTCATAGGAGACATGGTTGAACGATGGGGAGACAATGCCACTGATGACTACTGTTATTTCTTGTTTTTTGTTGGTTTAATTTCCACATTTTGAACATGGTTAAATTTCCACATTTTGTTGGTTAAATTTCCACATTTTCTTGGTTTAATTTCTACATTTTGTTTATGTTGTTCATTGTTTTTGTTTGAGTTTTAATATGAACATGGTTCCCATTTTTTGGGTTTTATATGAATATTAGTCTTTTCATTTTTAAATTCTCAACCTAAAACCAAACTGAAGTGTTAATTTGGTATTCAAATCTCTTCCTATCATGAAATAACATTTAAGGGTTTGGATCATATGCGTTTATGGATCGTAACTAAATATGTATTTAGGAATCAATTAAACATTCTTAGGAATCTCTTCCTAAAACAGCTTAAATGTACATTAGGAAACTACTTAATTAAATGTATATTAGGATAATAAGCATATATGCATATAATGAAACACTTCCAAAAAACACTTAAATGATTCCTAAAAACAATCCAAAAACATGTGTACAAAGAAACGTGTTCTCTTGTTAAACAATGATCATAAATTCATATTTTAAGAATGTATTTAGAAATCATTTAAACATTTTTAGGAAGGGTTTCCTAAACATATTATAATTATTCTTGTGAACATTCAACTAACAGATTTAGAAAGTAGTAATACCCTTTTTTACGAAAATAATTTTCTTAAATATGAAAACATGATCAGAAATGATTTCGCATGGTTCTTGTTAACACAATGCTCATGAATTTCTGTTTTAGGAAAGTATATAGAAATCAGTTAAGCAATTTTAGTAAGGGTTTTATAAAAACATTATAATTATTTGTGTGTACATTCGAATAACAGATTCATGTAGCAGTTAAGCATGTTTGTGAAGGGTTTCCTAAAACATAGTAATAATTCGTGTGAACATTCAAAATAACAGATTTATGAAGCAATTATACCCTTTTTAGAAATGAGTAGCAACACCACACGTCTCTTTGGACCAAACACAGAATGATCAATTACCATATCCTAAACTAAATCCATTACTGAAATATTAAAGTAACAAGGTTTAATATCACTAAAGCTTCCTTCCAACATATTTTTCACTCACTATAAAAAATAAGACCCATTCAAATACACTCCAAATGTCTGCAACTCAGATTGAACTCAGAAAAGTTCTTGCTAACTATATCACTAGCCAATACATATATAGTTATACTATAAGTGTCATCAATCATCAAACAACTATGAATCCAAGAGAAAACAAAAATGAAAACTTTTATCACCTCATCAAGCACATCATACATAATCGTATCTCCAACTACTTCCTTAGATTCGTAAATTACAGCTATCTCCTTTGAAACCCATTTCCTTCCACAAAGAGGAGACACAATCCCAGCAAATCTCTGCAAATCCTTAACCTCCTTTAACATTGTTTTTGCCACCTTCTTCTTAGCCATTGCAAACACAACATGATCCATAGTTTCTGCATTCATATAAACCTCAAAATTGCGAATGAGGTTTCATCATTCGCAATCTTCCTGCAGATCTTATCTACTAGCACAAAATAAGTTTTCTCCTCCAAAGATGAGGTCTTAAACTATATACCGTCTATATAATTTTTTGAAATCCACTCATGCTCTTCTGAATAGTACCCTCTATAGTCGAAATGTACGTTTATGTGATTGTTCTTCTTCATCGCCTCCTGAAAATAGAATTACACAGGTTGTCAAAATTATGAATTACACAGTTTTTCCAGTTGTCTCATTTGTCTCATTGTCTAAGTTATACCATTTGTACCATTTGTCCCAGTTGTCATATTGTCTTTCAGTTATACCATATGTACCATTTTTCCCAATTGAACCAATTGTCATATTTCTGCAGATCTCATTAAATCGGAAATCTAATCGGAGATCCAAATTGAGCTAAATACCTAAGATTCAACACGATTCAACAACTACATTCAAAAAATATTACCATTATACATGATTACCAACCAAATTGAGCATACCCAAACAAGCAATTTTCTAAGAACAACGAAGAAATATTTACTCTGTTTCAGCAATGGTGGAGGTGAGAGGAGAAGAAACGGATTGCAAAAAAGATGAGCCACCAGAGTCGACAGCCGGCCGGCGAGATCTGAGCTATTTCTGACCAAGGAGGACGTGAGCTGTTTCCGACGATGAGGAGACGCCAGCTTTTGATTTTTTTTATTTGTTGATTTTCTTTTTGAGAGATTTTCATTAAGGATAGAATAGAATAATCACATTAAAAGTGGCACACAGATTAAACTGTGGCGCGCCAAATTAGTTTTTCTCAATTTGTGGCATTTGAGATTAGCGCTCTTTACAACTATCATATTTACTAGTTATTAACTTTTTAATTAGGTTTTATTTTTTTTAATCAGTACTGGTTTAGATAATGAGACTTATCAATAATTCATAGAGGAGGAAGCATGGCAATATTAGACCCAAAGATTTATTGTTGTTTGTAATGTTTACAGGCACACCAATGAATAAAGATCATATACTTAGTTTAGCTTTTTGAGTTGGAGTTTGTTTATCAAATCCTCCACTTGACACAAATATATGTTGATGGAACATATATCATATATACATGTGGTCTTTAATCATATCATGATCATGTGGTTCAGCTAGTAGCTGGAAGTTGTAACCCACCGGCATCAGATGCTCTCGGTTTAACAGTAAATGTGATCGTTGGAGAAACAGATGATTCTGATTCCATCTTGAAAGGGACCTCAAACTGTACAGACTGGTACAAGCAAACCTCGTCTTCTTTGCAATAGTACACCTGCAATTACAAGAATATCAACAGTTACTGAAGCTTTAAACAACTAGTTTCAGTTTTATCAAAGATATTGAAGCAAACCTTGCAACTGATTTTCCCAACAGAAGCTGAAGTTGAAGATTGTTTAAAATGAATCATCGTTGAACCTTCAGGGCCGAGATTTCCTTCAGTTGGATCGACCGCTACTGCGTTTTCAGGCTCCACATCAACCACAAACTTACTCCGCGCTTCCTGTGCACAACAAGCAATATGTATAATTGATAAAGATCGAGAGAGAGAGAGAGAGAGAAAATAGGAATGGGAAAAAGAGAGAGAGATCGAGTGCAAGAGATCTGGACCTTGGAGAAATGGTAGCCATCTGGTAATGAGATTTTGAGATTCAAATCTCCTTCTTGAGACGTAACAGAATCCACTTTGACAATCTTTGTATCAGCGGATGCACGTTTCCTCAAACGTTTCAAGGACTTTGCCTTTGGCATTGGTGGTTGAACGCCTTTTAACTCCAATGTAAGAATCTCTGCATCTTCTTCCTTGTTCAAATCTATGTATCTGATAAGGCTATTGTTTGTATCCGCCACGAAAAGCCTCCCTGAATACAATATAGGCTAAGAAATTTTCACTCAATTGTCCTTCATCAAAAATGGTTGAAGGGACCATTCCAATGTTACCGTTTTCAGTTAGAGCAAGTCCTGCAGGTTCTGAAAGCTACAACAGACAATGGAAACATAATGTGTCAAACTAACAAATCAGACTGTCTGTTTAATCAACGTTCGAGATTGTAGTAACCAAGATCAGACCTGAGCAACCTTGACCTTCCCATCCTTGAAACCGGCATTTCCCGTTCCAGCGACAGTAACAACACGTTAGGTTACAGGATCCAGCTTCTTAATCTACACATCAAAGTTTAGAGTTAAGATCTTATAACAGTCAAGACTTTTTCTATTATTATATTTGTAACAGAGTTGTTCAAAACTAAGTTTGTGCTAATCCGCGAGATCTGTCCAATAGAAGAATCGTCTCTAGCATTGATCATATAAACCTTCTTTGGTTCATATTCATAATGACAGATGTTTTCTTGGACTTTCCAAATGAAGTTACCTTGTGGTTATAGCTATCAGTTAGATATATTTGACCGTTCTTTGCGCATAATACACCTAACGGATGTTGCAGCAGCACTTCTGCTCCCACACCGTCATTGTCTCCGAACTGTTCAAGTCTTAGCGCGTGTTAGAGACTAATGTAGTAGAGATGGAACACTCAAACTTGTATATTCACTAAGAATACCAAAGAAGAGTTAAATTTTCCAATCCTTCCGAATACCAATGATTTTGGTGTAAAATGAATATAGTCATTACCTTAAAAAGATTTTCAGAGAAATACGGATCACCACCAGCGAGTAATCTCGATCCTCCAGTTTGAAGATCAAGGGCACGAATAGAACTGCTCTCGCTATCAGCAATATATGCTTCCTTCAAATCTACATTCACATTTTACACATAGAACTCAATCCTAGTTACTAATAAAGGTGGACAAGTTTGAAGTTTGTAGTAAGTACGAAGACAGTGTTCTTATTCATTACACATAGAACTCAATCCTAATTCATAATTATATAGACAAGTTTGAAGTTTGTAGTAGTTACCAGTGCCTAATGAGATTCCTGAAGGCTGAGCAAATGATGTAGTCTGAGGGCTGCATCAATACCAAAAATATAGCATAAGAAAAGCAGACACACGTCAAGTAATTTAAGTGATTAGTGTATACATACGTAGAACCATTGAGGTTTCTTTCATAGCCGTTTCCACTGAAAACTCGAGTAATACCATCAAGCACATTGTATTCCCAAATCTGGTGCTGACCTGCCATTGCAATGTATACCTTCTCATTCACCGGCTCAAAGCATACGTCCCAAGGAGAGTTCAAAAGCTGAAAAATTCAAATTCCAAGACACTGTTCTTATTATTTAACATCATAAATGAAAACATTTACTCAATGTTGATAAGTTAACAGTTCTAAGCAAGTCTGAATTGACTGATATGTAAAAACCGATTTTCTAAGTCAAGTCTCTTACCTGTATGCTTCCTTTTCGTCCGCCTTGGTAGTCTGAACCTTTAGTTCCATTACCAGCCAGAGTCCGCACAGTCTCGTTGACAAAATCAATCTCCCTACAGAAACAATCAAAGAAGCTCCAAAATTAGATGTCGAACCACAAAAATTGAGGTTCTTGTTTGCATTAGAATCAACATAAAGACATACATACCTCAAAGCATGATTCTCGGTGTCAGCAACATAAAGAAGATGCTTCTTAGCATTATAAGCAAGTCCCTGAAAAAATACAATCATGTATGTAACAGAAAAGCTGTGGTTTGGAACCTATTCAGGAACAACTAATAAAAAGGGAGACTACCATTTGTACCTGAGGACGATTAAATGCAGCAACTTCGAAGGAACCATCATGGAAACCTTCTTCCCCGGTGCTGCCTATTTGGACGATGAAATTTCCTTCAAGATCAGTTACAATCTGAAAATCATACAGAACATCGATATGAGGCAACTAGAAGAGATAACAAGGGTGATATAAAGAGCCAAGGACATACAATACGGTTATGGTTACTGTCTGAGATGAATAGCCGGTTGTTAAGAGTATCTATAGCCAACTTCCCAGGAAATTTCAATGGAGATGCGGCCAAGCGTGGATCGTTATCTTTCTCCAAGCGTGTTGGAAGCAGAGTACTGTCTAATACATTCTTCCCACCATAATACATCAGAGTTGCCGCCACCAAGTCATCAAGATCCTTCAAAGGAAAGAACAGTGAGTGATATTTCAGGTGGAATTTTGATTTGACTAAATATTTATTTTCTCGGAAA